>JARHVA010005446.1:122500-170000 GCA_037957365.1 Torreya grandis | reverse complement strand
AAAGAATGAAAACATATCTAGATGGTACTTTGAAAGTCATATATATATATATATATATATATATATATATATATATATATATATATATATATATGGCATTTGTCATTGTCATGTTTTAATTTTATTATCCTTGCACACAAAGGAGGTATGATCATATTTGGACCCCTATTATTAAATATTAAAGTGCATAGTGTAATCATTTATAATTAAAAACTAATCCATCAAAAATAGATACAAAAAATAGAATATGTTATTTTATCAGAAACTCATGACTACAATAGATCTTTTTAAAGTAAGCTTTAAATGAATGGGGAAAAAAACTAAAATCAATTTAAAAAGGTTAAACCATATAATTAAATATAATGTGAACTCTACACATATTTTTTTTAAATTAAATTTTAATATCAATATATAAATGAAATGAATAATATTTTTCCACATGAATATATCCATAACATATTAAACCAATTTTAGTCAAAATAAGGAATCCCTAATTATTAAAAATCCATAATGAATAATAGGAAACAAAAAATATGTATTTTACAAAATCAATGTAACTTAGATAAACTTTAAAGAATTTATTAAGTAGAGACATTTTGAATTAGACATCCTCTTAAAATAACGAAGAGATGAAATAATCCCAATAGAATAATCAATATGAAATTTAAGGAAAACATTGAAAATCATTAATTGATTAGTATGATTTCTAGATAAAATTATGTGTTTGTTTTTCATCGACTTATTTTGAATATCAATCTGTGATTCATCATCAATAAAAATTCAAAATGCATCAATGAAAAGTAAGCACACAATTTTCTTTGAAAATCATACTGGTCAGTCACATGGACTATGCAAACATAAAATCTCTTATCATAAAAATTAAATAAATAAATAGAAATAAGAAATAAATAAATTAAATCAAACCTAAATAAAGGCATAAAATTAAAAACCTATTTTTTTGTAAATCCCTAATGTAGAAGGAAATGTAGGTTTTCTTGAATCAAATCAATGATCAATTTCACCAAAATGTTATATCTATCATACACCTAAGAGTATAAAATTATGAAACCCATGCACTAACATGGATGATGGAAAATGGAGAAAGAAACACACTATTCTGAATTGAAATAGATTGATCTCTTTTACCATTACTTATTTTAAAAATAATAAAGAAAGAGAGAGATGGTGTACTTAGATAATTAAAAGTGGATCTTACTAAAAATAATGTTTACCAAGTATGGAAATGATTTTGAATGTGCTTAATCAAATACTTAGATCCTAAAAAATGAATGAAAATATATCTAGATGGTACTTCAAATGTCATACATATGTGGCATCTATCATTGTCAAGTTTTAATTTTAGTGTCCTTGCACACAAAGGTGGTATGAAAATATTTGGTTCCTTATTATTATCCATACAATGTCATCATATACATGTGTGTGCTTATTTGATCCTAAATTAAAATTATTGTATGTTATATCAAATAAAAATTATGATTTGAAATGTGTCAATGAAAACTAATCACATAGTTTTATCCAAAAATAATAATGGATAATCACATGGACTATGAAAACATCAAATATATTATTGTAAAAATTAATAAAATAAATAGAAATAAGAAATTTAAAATAAACATTAATAAAATCATAAAATTGTAAAACTAATTTTTTTGAAGCCCTAATGTAGAAGGAAATGCAATATTTTTTTAATCAAATAAATGATACATTTCACCAAAATGTTATATTTATCATACATCGAGGAGGTATAAAATTATGGAACACATGCATTAATCTAGATGATGCAAAATGGATCAATAAACACACTATTCTGAATTAAAACAAATTAAGCTCTTTTATGATTAATTATTTTAGAAATAATAATGAAAGAAAGAGATGGTGTACATAGATAATTAAAAGTGTATCTCACGAGAATTAATGTTGACCAAATATGCAAATGATTCAAAATGTGCTTAAACAAATAGTTAGGTCCTAAAAAAGAATGAAAACATATCTACATGGTACTTGGAAAGTCATACATATGTGGCATCTATCATTATTAAGTTTAATTTTAGTGTCCTTAAACATAGAGGTATGATCATATTCGGATCCCTATTATTATCCCTACCATGTCATTATATACATGTTTTTACTTTTTGGATCTTAAATTAAAATTATTGTATGTTGTATGATTCATTTGAGCCCTACATTATTAGATAAACCAAAAGATGGAATTAAATAGGTGCTAGTATTTTTATATGGACTCACCCCACCAATCCTCACTAAATTAATGAGTTTTATATAGAACCAAATACTATGAAAAAGACATGAAATTAATGTACTTCTTCTAGTTTTATGTGAACGTGAAATATACTTAAAATTATGTAATGGAATACTATCATTTAACATTTTATAGTTAGCACCATGAAATTTTACAATGTTATATTTATATTAATTTAGGGATAATAACTAAATATTTGAAATGTGTTTATGATTTTTTATAAAGCTCCAAGAGATGTGTATATGATTCTTTAAAGTTGATAATATTTGTCTAGGACTCTTAAAGAGTTCCTATATAGACTAATATTACATTGATTAAACATATATAATGAATAAAGGTGGTTATTATATTAAATAGTTTATGGATAAAAATTAATATTTGCTCAAGATTTGACCATCTAAAAAATGTCCAAGTATGTCAAAGTTGAGGTTTGAAAATTTTCAAAGACAGAATTTAGGTGTTTCCACAATCAACTAGTTCAAACTAACTAACCAACCTTTATATTATATATCTAACATTGTCTTTTTGGGTGGTATAACTATTTTAATTTTTCAATAAAAATAATGTATTCATTATTCATCATCACTAGACAATGTAAAGTATGATAGATCAAGATGTCATATTCCTCCGAATAAAATAGGATACCATAGATATTTTTAAATCCCAATTGATTGACAAAGAACTTCACTATATTTTTTATATTTGAAAGAGAAATAAAATGTGAATGTATTCCTCCCTCTAATATTTATATTTAAAATTTATAATCCAAGTATAAATATTATTTATCCTATTTTACCATTGGTACAATAATGAAAACATTCATTGAGCATTTGTGACTTTTATATTAAGATTGAACAATTATATAGATGAAAAATGTAATATTTGTATAGCTCTTCATAATAAAGAACGTTATCCTTAAATGTTTCATAGAATAATTATATTTATATAAATATTTATTTTAAATTATTAATATTGTTAGAGTGAAACATTTTACCCATTAATATCCAAGAAAACTAAAAGGAAGACCCAAAAGATATGTTGAATTTAAAATAATTTCATAATTTATCCTTGGATAACCCTGCATTCCATATACAAGTCTAAAGGCTAGATCTTGTATAAAAAATATGGAATTGACTATAAATAAAATAAAATGATAGAATAAAACTTCATGGGAATGACCTCGATAATATCGGAAGGATGAGAAAAAATTGGACAAGTGACTACACAAACATATAAAATAAGGATAGAAGACCCAAACAAATACACATATAGATAATTCATATATCTTCAATATTTTATGTGTAAGATTGCATAAAAAGGTAGAAGATATAGGATTATACAAAATTATAGTATTTAAATTCCATCCCACTCCCCCATTAAATAAAATAATTTTATATAGAAAATAAGAGATGTACACCTGAGTGTGTATGATACACTTTGTCCTCAACATATAATTTTAGTTGTAGATGGGACCCAATATGGAAATTATATGAATGTCATATTCTGCCACTAATGGATAATTATGGTTTTGTGAATTTTTTTTATAGGTCACCATATGACCCAACCAAGTCGATAAGGATGATTTTAGTATTTTTCATTTCTATGTTATGAAAATGAACAATCCATCAAGATGTAGTGGAATAGTAGTAGGTCATTGGGTGTTAGTAAAACCATAACCAAACTAACTCAAATAATTAATTTAGATATAATCTTTTACTCAAACATAAAAATGTTAAAATAATTGCTCCTCCATGTCAAGTCACCTAGTGGGGTTGTCTCCCATGTTGAAACATTAGCGAAATCAAAGTGATGAAGTTTTAATTGTGAATAATATTACACTATGTACTAACCCAAATTAAGTTTAAACCATAATGGATTTATATAATTAGTTCCAATGTTGTTGAGTGTCACTAGAATCAAACATACATCATAAGTAATATAAGGTTACAAGTCAAAATGGGTTTCCCAATGGTAATTACAAGGCATTTGAGTGTCACTAGACTTGAAGGTACATTTCCTATAATGTAATGAATCACATCTCTAAAATTTGATGTATATTATATTTACATTATTTGAATAAAAATTATAATATTAATGGCCACATCATGATCATAGTTCCAATATATTTTAAATTAAATAAGAAACATTTGCTATTGAATTTGTAAAACTATATTGTAGTGCATATGCATATGAACTATTAATACAATTTATTTAAATTTTTTTAAATAGCATATGTGTGCATGAATTGGCATCATTCAATTTCAAATTTAAAAAATGTATATATATTCTCATGAATCATCATCATGTCATTTTCAAATTTAAAAATTAAATGTGCATTCAAATAAACATCATGTCCCCTGAATCTATGTCAAATGATATATAATACTATGAATCTATATGCTTAACTGTCATTATATGTAAAACCCAAAATTCCATTCATGTGATTATTTTCAAATATGCCCATAGTTATGTGTATAAGGGTATATTCTTATATAATTGAGTTTGTGTAAAGTGAGTACATATGTATGTCACACACCTGCATAATCTATACCAATGTACCAATTCTACAATGTATATGATTTATAAATTAATTTGAACATTTGAAACATGTATTCTATAGATCAAAAATATTTTTTGAATTACCTATAATATTTAAAACCTATATTATGCATGTAAAATATTATTTTTAAATTAATTGTAATATTTAAAAATTTGTACCCTATATGTATTTTTGCATTGCATTCACCTCTGGGTATGAGTAATACTACTAATATATGGTAATGTAAAGTTATGTTATTTTCTCTATGGATTGTATCTATATGTATTATGTCACTAGACATAGTGCCATGATGTATAAACTATCATAAGTATGTAAAACCCATATCAAAATAGTGTAGTGTGTGGATAATCTGAACCAATCTTAACCTTATAAAATGTGCCAAAATAAATTTATCTAAGAATTATTTCTTGTGTAGTATTATTTAATGTAATAATCCAAATGTATGACCTTGTTTCAATAAAAGTGGTGTGTCATGCTATATTTTTCGTCTTTATTTATGCCCTATTATTTATATGTCCATAATTTTGTTATACACATTTTTTTTCATTTTTTGGGTGGTTCATAGGGATATTGACCATTTATTTGATGGTTAAAGACAACTAAGAATCATCATCCCTGACATTTCAATAAGTCAGTCAGCCATCACTTTAGTTGTCCTCTCTGAAGGCACACATTAACATGGTTGTCCAGATAAAATATTATGTCATCTCAATACCAAAAAGGTATTATTAGATTAGTTATTATCTATGCACATTTTATCGTCATCAATTTTTACTATCCATATTATAGATAGTCCATCAAAATTTATATAAATTTAAATACTTATAGTAATGCTATTGGGGTCAAAGCATAATAGTGTGTCCTAAATTTTTGCATAAAGAGGTGAAACACACTTCAAAACTCCCCTAAAATTACCTTGAGTATGATTCATTTATATTAATCAAACATATGTGTTTTAATCTATATATACAAAGGTGTAGTGCATATACAATTTTTTCAAACTTATAAAAAAATGTTAAGTATTATTTAGGTCTTAGTTTTCTACTTTTTGTTTTTGTTTTTTATATCATCTACATAGTGGGACACAATATTATTGTTTAACTTAGTGGTGAGTATTTTGTGCACATGGTAGTGATATTTTAATATTTGACTTTTATCTCTTCATATATCTACTTTTATTAGATTGTCGAACTATAGCATAAATATATTGATAGTTGGACATGATCAATTCATTTTAGGTTACATTTTAATATACCACATTATGTTCATGTAAGATATTATCCTATTTTGAGTTATCAATAATATATGTTAGAGACTGTTTCTAGTTTTGAAGACTCAGATTATTTATATTTTACTATATGTTATTTACTTGATTTTATTTCCTTTCCATATTATTGTGTGAGTAGTTAACATCTGTAATATAAAACTATTATCCATGTTAAGTGCGCATGTTAAATATTTTGTTTTTATTAACTTATTATATATAATTTATAAAAATTTTAGTAGTAGAAATTAATTATACTTGGAATTGTTTGATTACATTAAGAAAATAATGTTTTTTCTCTCTAATTGATGTGATGTGATTTGAGATATAAACATAGATATTGATGATTGATAAATATTTATGACTATTCATAATATATTTGGATATATTATTATTAGCATACATTTTTATTTTTTTTGTTTATTTAAATAGAGAACATGAGTATGATTTATATTATATCTATCCTATAGCTATACATGGATTAGCTATTTTATTGTTTGAGTTTGTCTTGAAAGATTCATATCATGTTTTGTGGTAAGTTACACTATCACATCCACATGAATTATTGGTCACTAATTGAATAATATTTAGGATGATAGTATGAGGTGTAATTATAATATGTATAGGAGTAACTACGTTCTATGTTACACATTCATTATCCCATAACCCTTAGGAGAACATACAGTTATTGTGAAAATATTTATTCGCTTGTCATGGTCTCATAGATTAATGTAAAAAATTAAATACTCATATGATAAAATAAATGCAAAGATTAATATTATAAGAGTATATATTATCTCTATATGATGATAATACTACAATGGGTTTTATTTCCTAGTTTCACTTGGTAAAGACCATAGATGAGTCATCGATAAGGCAAATTTTAGATATACTACATGGGTATCTTGATACGAGTTATATTTCATGTTTTTAATTTATAATAGTGATTGAAATAAAAGTTTAAATATATATATTTTCTTCATTAAATACATATCTTACTAAAATTTATATTTCCTATTTTACTTTTTGATAGAGAATGGATTCATGTGTAAAATAAATGTTAGTTCTAACATATGGGTATCCTTATACAACTTATATAACATGTTTTGATTCAATATATGGATATGAGTCCATAAAACGTAGAGGTGGGTTTTATTAATCTATAAAAATACATAATAATTTCTTTGGTCCTTCTTATGATTTACTTGAAAGATTGTGTAACACATCCCCATAAAACACACCTTAAAACACAATGCATTAGTTTTTGAAGTCTCATGCCAAAATTCATGAAATAAGAAAAGGAAAAATATCTAAAGGGAATAAGTTAATTAAAAATATATCACATAACTTGGTTGAAACAATTTCCATATCATTGTTCATAGTCTAATTTCAATTTGAGGTAAGATCATTTTTACATAATTTAAAAGAACATAACATACTCTCTTAAATATTAAAATATAGGTACTTAATGTCCATCACCACAATTAATTAAGTGACATTTTACGATTATTTATAAAAAGGGTTAAGGGAATCATTCCCAATTGACATATGGTTAGGGACTTAAAAAATTTCACATTCTAGGAAGAATTAGTCCACTCAAAGAGATCATGTGCTTACTCCATAGTTATTTTATAATAAGGCATGTAAATATACTTAAAATAAGGAAACAAAATATATTCGAAACTTTTGTAAGAATTAGTAAGTTCTAGATTCATTTTAATATTAAGGTTCTTCTAATATTTAATTATTATTAGTTCAACTCTTTACTTTTAAGATATTTTTGTATGGAAAGAATAGTCAATATAAATTGCCACATTACCAAGTCAAGATAATGGGATCCATATATCATTAATATCCCTCATATATTTGAGGGATAGTAAAGTTATAAAATCTTTTAATTTTTTTAATACTTCTTTAAATGATTGGTAAGTAAAAGGAATGTAAAATACTATAATTATATTTTATATGCCCATATAATTAAATTAAATAGCCATAATGAAAGTCAAATTAAAAAATTAACAGTGATAGGGATGTAGTTCACTACCTAAACATTTAGAATTTGAAAAATCAATTTAATTTAATACTATAATACATCCTCTTTAAGGGACATGGGTATAAATGCATGTGGTTAAGAAAAATTCAATTCAATAAGAATCAAACGTATTACTTATTATAACTTTATTGAGACTGATTAGTACTTAACGATGTATATTTGTTAAAATTTTTAATCAATCAAATTATATTTAACCAAAGATAATTTTAATTTAATTCCTTAACAAAAAGTCATCAATTCAATATTTTAGAACATTTAACTAAGACATTTATGTATGCCACATATTAAGACCTATTACATTATCAATCTATCTAGGAATATTTTTATTCAAGGGTATAACCATAGTTTTTTCCATTACCTTATAGTGATTCTATAAAAAATAGAGGTGGATTTTATTATTATATAACACAATAATTTTTTGGGTCTTCGTTATGATTCACTTGAAAGAAATTGGATTTTATTCATTATCAATTTCATAAAAATAGAACATTATATTATAACAAAATAAATTCAATAACTATATTGAAATTCATTAAATTATTGTTTTATATCAAAATCAAATAAAGTGTGATATATATTAAGTCATTAATCATACTACCTTGCAAATATTATATAACTACCATACCATCGGATTTTGCTCACTATCAATTTCCTATAAACATAACATCATATTAAAAAAAAAAAAATCAATAAAATATATTGAAATTCATTACATTATCATGTTATTTTTTCCATATATAGTATTTACTAACAAACAACACTTCATAATTTCCATTGACTATCTTCATAATTCTTAATGACTACTCTATCCGTGTTTCACATTATCATAAGAAGTCCAAGTGTCACATGTAAAACTAAGGTTATTATATTAACTAATCATGGTACCTATATTTAAAGTTTTCCTCACTTTTATTATGTAAAAAACCATAAGATTAAATAATTTCAAGTGATTACAAGGTATCCATGCTGAGTGGAGTTCAGGATAGATTTTGTGTTCCTATGAAGGACCTAAGCCATATGTTTCACATGTATAATGTGATTTATATTGGAATTAATTTTTTTTCAATTTTTAAAGTGATAAGATGTCCCCATCTGGTCCCATACAATTCAATTAATATTATTCAAAGAACATTCCTAGTTATTAAAATAATAAATCAAATAACTAATCACTAGTTTACATATTATGCACTCATAGAGTATACAACTATGCATCAATACTATATTTTTTAGTAATTTGGAAATGGGATTTGCTAAATATTTTCATAAATCATTTTTTATCAATTATATAAATTTTTGAATGATATAGTTCAAAAACCAAAACATTTACCTAACAACTAATTATCATTACATTGAATTTTCAAAATATTAGGCAAATTCTATAAACTTTGAGTTGGCGAGATGTTTTTATATTAACATCTTTGATAATATATATATATATATATATATATATATATATATATATATATATCACATAGATTAAAAAATATATCTAGACAAACCTGTGCAATCCATACTATTTTTGTTTATACTGAATGAAATTGTCATACAAATTGTTGGCATAATGAATTAGCTCCAGAATTAAGGGCTCTAAGGTATACATTAAAAAAAGATATAAATATGAAAAATAATAACTTGGTAGAATAAAATATAATAAAAAATGATGGAAAATTAAATTATGTTACTCAACCAGGCCAACATCCTTCTAGTGTTATCCAATAATTTTATTACACATTCCCCGGGTCTTACTTATATTAAACACCTAAAAAAATGAGTTCATAATAATTTTTTATAGCCCATATCATTGGTTAAATTCACACATAATAAATTTCAAGGAATATGTGTCTAGTATAAAAGGGATCATACCCCTCTTTTATATTTTAATGAAACTCTATGTTCTATTATAGATTGAAAGTATTCTCTAGCCATAAACACCAAGCTTATTAATATATTTTAACCATAAATTTTTCAAAAGGAGAACCTTATACTAGGTATTATTTACAATGAGATCAAATTTAATGGAAGCCTATAAGAATAATATAACTCATATGGTAATTATAAAAATATCATTATTGTAAACTCCTTCAAGAAAATTCTTTATCATGACATCTCCCTCAAGAAGCCCCATGTGTTTTTTAAGTTTTAGGCCTAACCAATGCAAAATAGATGATGCTAAATATGTTGTGAGAATGATTTTGAAAATTAGGGGGTGGCCAATGCCAAGTAAGTTTGCTTCTTTTGTATCTTATAAGGATTCAAAATATGTAATGTTATGGGATTCTTAATAATTAGGTGATTTTTATAGTCATCTCCCTATATATTTTCTGTTTATATAATTATTTTCCCATATTTAGCAATTGTTCAAAAATAAAGGCAAACTTTTCTTTAATTTATAGTTAATTATTTAATCTCTACTTGTTTTAAATAAATCTGTAATAAAAAATCCATTCAAACTTGTATATTTAAGCTATGGCAACAAAAGTATCAAATCAAATCATAATAAGAGAATTAAAAAAATGAAAATATTAATTTGAAAATCACATGATAAAAAAATAACCTGATGTCCCAGGGGTGAATTGGAAGCAAGGGTGGTATAAAACACTAATAGACACTCAGGATTCCTGATATACACTTGGTTGATACCAATATGTTGATTAAAAGAAAAAAATAAAGTAACTAGTAGATTCATTTTTTGAGTATAGAAAATGATTGAATAGACTTTTATATGTCCATGTTAAATTTTTATAATTTTTGTCTTCTTAGCCTTAACCATTCAAAGTAGATAAACATACCACTATACATAAATTAAATTATTATTATAAATAATATCCTTACAAAGAGTACTCAACATTCAAGCATTATGTTAATGGTCATTACCCAAACCTAGTCAATCTAGAAGAAGACTAGTTCAGCACATAAAGAGATGAAGCTACCATGAAGAGTCATAAAGTGTGGTAGATAAGGAATCATAGGTAGTTTGAGTTTAAACCATGTTTACTAAGGATAATTAATGTAACAACTAAGTCTAATATCTTATAAGGTCTCTAAAAATAGACAAAAAATTATAGATTGCACTATATTTTCATAGGATTATGGACATGATTGATATCATTTATATTTATTTTCCCATTTGGATTCGATATTGACATGTTCAGTAATTTTAGAGAGAATTATTTTTTTTTAAAAAGGTAAGTTCAATATTTATTTTTCATTAACATATTCATGCATGTGGGTACACCTAAGCACAGAAACATACATGAATATTACTTTTTTAACCATGATAGAAGTTACGTGGTAATATATTTTAAATAAATGATATATCTAGACCCTCATGTATTGATTACCTTGATATTTAATAAGGATTATGGACATTATTGATATCCTTTATTTATTTTTCACCATATGGATTGGATGGGGATATTTTACGTATTTTATATAAAATATTTAGTTATTTTACTTTCATAGTTCATTATTACTATGTTGTTTTCATGTTTTATATGAAAATATATGCAGGTGAATATCAAATTTCTAATAACTATTGTATTTGTATGATAGTAGATTTTATGACATGTTATTTCTAACCCCTCATGCAATATTTAAATTGTGACATACCTAAAGGTGGGAAAGAACATCTAATGTCTCACATCATGTTATCATGAATATAGGTATAAATGAGGAGAGGCATTGAGATACATGTCATGGTGGATTCCTAGGAACTATTTAGATATACCTTGATATGGGTAAGATTTTGTTGTTAATATATTAATTTATCATGTGTGTAATTTTTTGGGTCAAGTGAGTGTGAATGTGATGGTTTTAAAGATATAATATGGGATAAGAGGTGGAAAAAGTCCCATTATCCACTCATAACTAAGATATGACATAGGGACCATAGAATTTAACCTTATCATTACAACCTAACCTTTTAATCCATATTTAGTATTAAACATTGAATACATTATATGTTGACAAAAGTATCTAGATACTAATATGAATTGAAGATAGGAGTTTTAAGTTAAATAAATATTATTACTATGTATGATCTTAAACAATTTTAATAAATGTGGAATTTGGATTTGTATTCAATGCTAAATGAATTTAGTTTTAAAATTATCCTCATGATCTTTTATTGGCTTGAATTTACATGCTTTGGGGTGTGTATCTTTTGGTAAAATTCTATGAATCCCTTAGACAAATGTTTAGGCCTCCTAAACTATTAGTAGGAGCGGGGATACATTTAAATTATTAGACAGATGTCCCTCCATGATTGATTGTCAATGGAAAAAAATCCTCTCCATTTATATAGACTCTTTTTGTTGCAACTCACTTGTACTATAAATTAGGAGGAGGAGTTATAGAAAAGGAGAGAAATCTAGAGAAAAAATGTATAGGTCTCAGAAGATAGATTTCTATATATTCATGTATGCACAATATTAATTACACATTTTACTCAATATTCATGTTTTTAAGTGATCATAAACTTGAAATTAAACTTAGATTAAACAATAGGGAATGTACTTGGTTAAATTAAAATCCTATTTATGGTTAATTATTTAAATGATGCTATAAAACTCAAATTTATACCAATTTTTTTTTTTTAAAAGAGATGTACAAAGTATGTCTTCCAAATATTTTTTTCTTACTTAGCTTGCCTCATGTTTGTGTTGATTTTTTTTTAATGAATATCTAGAAATTTTTATATTTAAATAGTTTCTATATGTTATATCTTGTCTATGTATGCATTCATATATTTTTGGTCTTTTGTGGAACTTCTATTAGTGCCCAAAATTACACTAAAAAAAATAAGACCTTTTTAAGTATAACTACCTAATTTATAAATCCAAGTTGAATTCATGTCTAAGAATCTTAAAACCCTTATTCTAATTACCCTATCTTAGGCCCTTTGATTTAAATTTAAATTTTGCAGGAATAATTTATGTGAAAATGCTTTAAATATGCTATGGACTTAGTTTAATTTTATACTAAGGGTTAGTCATGTTTATTAACATTACAAAACCTTAGTATAAAATTCATATTTGGTCCCTTTTATATCTTGTGGCCCATGGTCCCTTTTATCTAATAACATGGTCTAACTAATGCTCTGTTCCATTGTTATAAACTTAGGTTAAATTCCTATCCTAAAACTTCTATCATATTTTATAATTCAACAAAAGCTCAGGTTAAGACTTTTTACTAAGACGTTTATTCCCTAAAATCTGACTTAATTATTTTCATGTTAATTTGGAGCCAATCACAATAGACCCAATGGATCACAATCAAATGGTATGTGTTAGCTCAAGGAGAAATTATCTGACATTGAGTAGAGGTTAGCAAGTCTAATATCCTCTGAAGTGATGCAAGAAGGACAAGTGTCTTAATCTTGACAATTGAACAGTTAAATTGATGGTTAATTATCAATTGTGCATTAGGCAGATTGATGATGTGAATGAGAGTAGACTTTTTAAAGGGTCTAAGTTGAATGTAATAATGACATGTGTCAAAACCACAATTAACTAAATATAGATCAGTGGCCAATGTTTGATCATAGTTTTAAAGGATCAACATAGAAAATTTGATTCAAATACATGAGATTAGTGGTGTGATATGAAGGTGGACATTTCAACGAAGCTCATAACGAATGTGAAAGCAATAAGTGTCAATCCCATAACTCATAATTCAAGCTCGAGCATATTTTGATGATCTAATGGTGTCAGAGAATAGTTGATAGTTCAATGGGGCCAAATATCTAATTATAGGCTACCAAATGATACAATAGCATTTAAGTAATTGATATTATTTGTAAAGTACACAAGCAAACAATAGAACTACTAGGTGGTAGGATCTTGGAGGTCCAAATCAAGATCAACGGTCCATGATGAAGTCAAGGCCTAGAAACTTCCTAAAAGGTTGATGGTTCATAATTTATCTAGCTTTAAGCTTGCATGAGAAAGAAACACATGTCTATATTCGATCCAATTAAGTGGTTTAGTCACTTTTAAACTCCATGAATTCATAGTTAGATATGATGTGGCATGTTATGTGTCAATAATTAGTTTTAAAGATAAAATTTATGGTTATTTCATGGATGGATAAGAGTTAAAAGTGTAGAATAAGGTCTATGGGCTATTCCAAATCATATTTTCCAAATAGCCATGCATCATTTTCTACTTCTACAATGATTTAATCATTCTTGTGTCATCCTTACAATAGTAGGTTCTTCCATGGTGTACATAAGAGCAAAGGTAGTTGTCCAAGATGTTTCAGTTATGCAAGTAAGTTTTCATGGGCATCTCAAGGTAGTCACACGTGAGGACAAATATTGTTCAGCCTCCACCATAAATTTTCACCTTCTAGATCATGTAAAAAGACATCTTCAGTCAATAAATCAAAGGGTTTATTTCAAAATCTTCATCATTATTTGTAGAGGCAATTAGAGCAATGCATTATATAGAAAATAGATGAAGATTTCTAGCATGGAAAGTAATATTTTCTATCTGGGATCATCTTGGTGGAATTTGGAGAGCTTATTTACAATTTTTCAAACTATAAACCATAATACTAAATTTAAAAAGGGTAAAAAGTGTAAAAATAGAGGGTTTCTCCTCTATTCCTTGGTTGTTATTGGTTCTTCATTTTTATCTAAGTCTATGTTATACAACATTTTGGGGATCAGTTGTTACATGTAGATCTCATATCCCTTGCTAAGGCAGTTGCATGTGTACATCTATTAGCAAGCTTTGAGAGCATGTCTATGTTTCCCTTATCCAACATGGAGAAATCTCACCATGGTTGTCCCCATGGAAACATTTCGTAAAACTAATGTATGTAATATTTCTTTTTAAGTTAATGAAAATGCTTGTGGTTATTTGCTATATCCTTTTGATGAAGTGCAACAATGTGTTTTTCAAGTTATACTGATTAGATATTTGGGTTTGTGTTCACTATTGATTATCACTTTGACCATAGATCTAGATTATAAACCCTTTAAACATTACATTAGGATACATTATTGAATAACATGTGAGGGCACCCTAGGTTTATGGATTTGATAGGGAAAAGTGATTGAATTTTTAATTCTAGTGTATGTTTTTTGTATTTCAAGGATCATTTGGTATGTCCCATTAACTTGCTTATGCATTTTTTCTTTATATTTTATAAGTAATATTTTCATGAATACGAAAACATGCCATGCTATTTGAAAACCACCATCACACTACCAATCTTTTTATAATTTAAATACTACCCTACCTTATCCTAAGCTATAAATAAAGTATGCTTGTTACATATCATAAGTTTTATTTACCTACAAATACACAAGATATTGATTATATACCATGTATTTACATCTTGTGCTTTAAAAATTAGCATTGTAGTCTTCCATTCAGCCCTATTGTTAAAAATTATTTAAAACCAAGGTTACAAGAACTTTTATATATGTTTTAAGTAGATTTTATCTGAGCCAGTACATTTATGCATTTTTGTGACAATCCTTCTATGGTGGAGTGAAATTTTTTGGTTGTGCCTTGGTCAAATTTGTGCCAAAAATCCCCATGGAGATTGAATTGTAGAATATCTCCATGTGATAAAACTATCCTACAGGTCCTCTCACCTTGGTTTAGGTAGACTCAAAAGTAGTAGGGAGATGACCATACCCTTTTTTAGTGACTCTCAGTCATTTTATCTATTCAGTCTATTCTTGATGCCAAATCCTCCCTTGGATATAATGAAACATCATCAGGGTTTTCGTCTTTTTTTGCCATTTTATTCTAGTGTGTAATGCTAAGTGCAAGAAGTGTACAACTAGAAACCAACACTTCTTTGGCATTATTTTCAGGTATAGAAAAGACACCTATGGCACTTGTGTTGTGAAGGACTCTTGCAAAGATATTCTATAATTTTTCTAAAAAAATTCTCTACCTATTGTAATAATCTAACTATCTTTGGCTCATCAACATCACCACTTTGCAAGGGCCATTACTAGGGACACCTCTTCTCACTTGTATTGGTGGGGACTCTTGTAAAGAGATCTAAGTGATTTGTTTGAAAATTTATCTATTGTTACTTGCTACATTTGGAATATCCTGGCCATCAATGACACGTCACTCCATTTGGGATGTTCTAGGATTTGAGATATTTGATAATTTGACTTCTGTTATGTTTATTGCATAGATTTCTTAAGTTGTTTATTAGAAGGTGTTTTTTCTTTTTGAATATAATTATAATAATTTATGTGTATTTTCCCATTGTCTAATCACTAAATTCAGTAAAGTATGTTTTCATCTTGTATCACAATCACTTTGTTAATTATTATATTGTATACTTTTGATTCTAGTGGTGGCTCTAATTTTATCATCTAGTTTCAATAAAGATCAGTGACTAATCTTAATATCTTTGTCTTCATTTTAGTTTTGATTGTTATTTCTTGATTGTAAAGTTATAAGGATTGAGATCATCCTTAAAAGGTGACTCATATAAGAAACTTGTTTTGCCCTTAAGTTTACATCAAAGAAGATGGAGACAAGTTTGGAGGTCTATTAAAGGGAAAATTTAGCTAAAAATAGTATTTATATAGCCAAGCTTTTAATAATCTGAGTATTTTTTTAAACTCCCCATCGTTGAGGAATTTCATAGCTCTTTTAGTCACTCAAAACTATATAATCCTATTTATTTTCTATCTCCATCTCAACTAGCTGAATCCCCTCCCAAGTTTGATCCTAAAAGTCCCCCTCATTCACCCCCTTACATCCTTTTTCTAGTTGTTGTTGAACCTCTAATTAAGCCAATGATGAGGCATATGCACCCAAATGAGAATGAACTTCCTGCATTCTACATTTCTAGATTCAGGCCTATAAATATTGATGACATGAAAGGTTATCCTAATGAAGTATCAAATGAAATAAGGAAATACATTCCAAGGATTGAAGGAAACAATGTAGTGAGTGGTGATCAAAACTTGAGAGATTTTTACAATATCATTTATTATTTTTAGGTTGAACATGAGTTTGTGTACATTATGTTATTTGTGTAGGTGCTGGAGGAAGATGTTTTTGAGTGGTTTAATTCTCTTCCCCATAGATGTATTGATTCATGGGAACAAATGAAGAATATTTTTAGAATTTAGTATAGTGATAGAGTTGACCCCATATTTCAATTGGTAGAGTTTCAAAACATCAAGAAGAAACCCAATGAGTGTGTATAATAATTCAACACATAGTTTAATAAATTCATGATGTGGTTTCCTAAGAACATAAGACCTACTGAATAGTGTGCTTGATCAAATATTTTGATGCTTTTGATAATAAAGATACATATTAGTTGTGAGACAAGACTCCCACAAACCTACAGTTGGCATTCAATATGGCCATCCAAATTAATAAAAATATAAAGGCTATGGGAAAGCCCATTAACAAGTCAGTTGATGTGAAACTAGTCAATATAAAAAAATTAATAGTCCACCAAGAATTCTAATCTTGAGGAAATAGTTAAGAATTTGGCCTCCACTATCAAAAAAATGTCATACAAGCTTGTCAGGGCTAAGAAGGTGATACCTCATGTGTCTACTAATCAAGAGAGGGCTCGAAATGTGTATCAAGAACAAAGGGGGCATGATTTACATAATTGAGAGAATGATAGAGGGAAGAGTCCTTAACATGATGAAAGAATATATAGACATCAGAATAAAGGGGTTGTGAAAGAAGTTCCTGATCTATTAAACATCAAAGTAAATGTGATAGGTTGTGACATTGATGTTGATTGGTGTGACAAGTGATTCCTTCCACATACTATATGTGATATATTTGAACCAATTGATGAATATGCAAATGAACCTAAGTTTGCATCATCTAGTGATGAGATTATGATGTTTAATTTTCAAAGTCCCTAAAGCGAGATATCTACCTCCATAGAATTGAATAGTGCTATTATTGTTGATCAATTTTGGAGTGCGATATAAAAGGTATGTGTCCCAACTTGCGAATTTACTTGTAAGGTTAATATTTCATAGGAATATGAATTAGATATTCATGATTTTGACTTGTTAAGATCAATGAATATTAAAACATATGATTAGGGAATTTTATTAGTTTAGGAGAGGTAGCTACTAATTAATGTAGTAATTACCCAAGAGAAGGAATACAACTTCAAAATAATATAATAAGATGATGTTCCTCAAGATACTACCCTTGTAAATATAAGGGAATGGAATGCAAGTAAGAAAGATAATAAAACTATGGTAGTTCCTAATATTTCAAAACCATTACCCATTTTGCAAGTTGTTAAGCCTAGAGGTACTCCCGCTAAAAGTAAAGTAATTTTTCTATCAAGTATTCCTAAGGGTGTGAATGATGTTAAATAAAATACACCTTTGAAAGATATTAATAAGCATGCAAATCCTTCTCAACCTACCCCACTTCAAACCTTATGTGATTGTATTCTAGCTAAAGATATTGTTACCATTATACCAAATACACCTCTTCCTCAGTATAGTATATATGATACATCCTAACTGTTGATCCAACTAAAAATCACCATACCACTTTTTTGTTTATTAAGAATACTTGAGCATAGCAAGAGGTCATTTAAATAATTGGAATTTGGTGAGAAGTCAATTGAAAATGAAATTGATTTACCCTAAACACCCCTCAAAATAAATGAAGAATCTGAAGAGGCTTTTGAAACTACTCTGGAGGTCTATTTGGGGATTGCATTAGTAGAGATTCAGTTGAATATGGATCTATTTTATATAACCCTATTGATCAATGGTCTTATTTTCCACAATTGCATTTTTGATTCATATTCTTCTTATAACGTAATTCCCCTAGGTGTCTTATATGTTTTAAGAGATAATATGCATCAGCATTTGAAAAGTGTTATGCCTTGGACTCACAATAATTTTTAGATTTTTTACAAGTCAAGGGGTTGGTATTGTAGTTGGCAGTGTATCTATGTAAGTATTTAAATATGGATATGGTAGTTATGGATTGCTCACCTAAGTGGGGGATGTTATTGTTACATAAGTGGGTTGTTAGCATGCGTGGAAGTGTACAAGTGGAACTTTCTTATGCCACCATTCCATTGAAGGGTAAACAGATGAAGATGCTATATTTAATTGAAGATCCAAAACATTTTTAAAATTAAGTATTGTACATATATGTTGGGATTCAGAAATTGATTAGGAATGTTGACATAAATAAATAGTCCACTGATCTTGATGTTGAGCTAGACATTGAAGGTGCAATTTGGAAGATGTGTTTTGATGGGGCTTGTTCCAATCTTAGAAATAGAGCTGGGGTTGTATTATATTCCCCTAGTGGCAAGTGTTCAATGTTTTCTTTTTACTTATCCTTTAATTGCACTAATAATAATAATGAGTATGATGCACTCTTGGTTGGTTTATAGATTTCCCATAAACATGGAATTAAAAGATTGATTATCAAGGGTGATTTTGAGCTAATGGTAAAGCAAGTCTATAATTCTTATGCCACCAAACATACAAGGTTGAAATAATATGGGCATGTTGTTTGGGATTTTCTTGAATTTTTTGATGCATTTAATATTTTTAATCATGATAAAAGTTTCAACGAAGAAGCTAATAGACTTTTAGGGTTTGGTTCTCAAATTGTTATTTCTAATATAATCCCTCATTATTAGTATCAAGTGGAGGTCCTTATTAGGCCCTCAATCCTAGATAATGTTCATCACTGGTAGGTGTTTGATGATGATGGACATATTAAGAGGTTTATAAATTTTGAAGTTGGTTGATGAACAAATTAAGAGGTTTATAAATTGTGAAGTTGAGTTCCACGATTAGCTCATAGACTTAGAATGTATGTTTTAGGTTTGTGACTAATTTGGGAAGGACATTATCTAGCTGAAGATAAATATGCTCCCTAGAGGATTGATAAGTTTAGAAACATCTTTTGATGGATTAAATAGAATCAAGACTTGAGACTCATTTATTTCAAAGGACATGAATAAGTTTAATTTGGGTTCTAATGAGAATCCAAGTAAGGTTTAGCTAGGTATTCACCTAAGTGTAGATGAGAATCTTGTTTACATGCATCTACTAATAAATTACCAAGATTGTTTAGCATGCTCTTATTCTATGTTTAAAGCATATAGGGAAGACTTGTTCCAATATGTCACCCCATTATAGCTTGATATCAAGCCTTTAAAGTATAAAAATAGACATATTAAACCCATCTTGACCACTAAGATTTAGGATGACTTAATGAAGCTAAGGAATGGAGGTATCATTTAATCCATTATGTATTCATCATGGGTTGTATATTTAATCCCTATGAGAAAGAAAAATAGTGACATTTTCTTGTTTGTGGATTTCCAAAATTTGAATAAAGCTTCTTTAAAATATAATTATCCCCTGCCCAATATGGACAACCTATTAAAAAATGTTACATGATCAAAGATGTTGTCCAATTTAGATGATTTCTTAGGATATAACAAGGTTATGGTGAAGGAATCTGAGAGACCCAAGATTATATTTAAAATGCCTTAGGGCACGTATGTATGTATGAGGATGCCCTTTAGGTTAATAAATATTGGTGGAATGTTTCAATGAGATATTGACATTGATTTTTCAGGGGTGATAACAAGTTTATAGTTGTGTATCAGGATGATACTATTGTGTACTCCAAGTCTAGAGAAAGTGTTGATCAGATGCAAGGAGTTTGGCATTTTGCTTAATCCAAAGAAATGAAACTTCAGAGTATAAAATTACAAATTGATGGGATATATAGTGTTCAAATATGGTGTCATGATTAACCCTAAGATGGTAGAATCCATTGACAAAGTGCCTATCCCATAGTCCAAAAAGGGAATTCATTCTTTCTTTGGACAAATTAATTTTGTAAGGAAGTTTGTGTCTAATTTTATAGAGATTACTTTTCCTCTCACTTTTATGTTGAAGATAGACCAAACCATCAGGTAGAAGGAGAAGGCTGTGCACATGTTCAATGACATCAAGGGGGATTTAAAGTTTGCCCCTATTTTCGATAACCCTAATTACACTAAGGCATTTTAGATTTTCTCTTTTACATCATATAATACTATTGTTATCCTTTTGAAAAATAATGAATATGCTCATGAGAATCTAATAAATTTATCTAGCAAATCTATTCAAGGTACTGAACTAAATTACATCATCATGGAAAAATAATCATTCACTCTCTTGAAGGCTGCTAAGACATTCAAGCCTTTTATTATGAGTTCAAAGATTGTTGATTGTGTCCTACATATCATGGTGAAGGACATTTTGACTTAGACTAATGTATCCATCAAGAGATGCAGGTGGGTTAATAAGTTACAAGAGTATAACATAGATATTCATATCACCAAGTTAGTGAAAAGGATTAGTCTAGCCAAGCTCATGGCTGAGACCAATTTGCAAACCATTGAGGTAAACACTACTATTTCTAATATTGATGATTCCTTGAGTTAATTTGATATGTCTCCATGGTATAAGGATATTATTTACTACTTGAAAAATATGAACTATCCCCCTAACTTGGAAAAAAATAAAAAGAGGAATCTTAAGATTGTTTTCCAAAAGTATCTCTTGATTGAAAATAGATTTGTATGGAAGAAACCAGATGGGGATATCTTAAGATCCATATTAGAACAAATTGCTGACCTAATTGAAGACATCCATAGAGGAGTATGTGATGGTAATTTTGAACCTAAGGTTAAATCTCATAAAACTTTGAGAGATAGTTATTGGTGGCCATCACTATTTAAGGATGTTCCTCAAAAAGTTAGAAATTACAAGAAGTATCAGCGCTTTGATGGGAGGATGAAAGCTTCAAGTTCACTTTTCTTACATTCTATGATAATTGAAGGCCCATCCAAAAAATGGGGAATGAATTTAATTAGAGAAATTTTTTATTCGTTAAGTGTTGAACATAGATAGATATTAGTTGTAACTAACTACTTCACAAAATGGGTTAAAGTGGTCCCTACAAAGAAGGTTACACACTAGGTGGTTATGGTTTTTTTGTTAAATTAGATTATTTATAGATTTGGTGTGTTTGTCAAAGAGTTACTGCTGACAATGAAATGAGTTTCAAAGCTACACCTTTAGTGTCATTTTTTAAAGAGTATGAGATTGAATTGACTTATATTTATAATTACAACCCTCAAGAAAGTGGGAAAGAAAAATCCAAAAATAATAACTTGCTAAAAAACATTAGATGAACATTAGAAGTAAATAATAAGTGGGGTAAACAATTAAATTTTTCTTTGTGTGATCACATGATCATGCCCAAGAGAGCTATAGCCAAAATCCCTTTTGAGCTTGTCTATAGAGATCAAGCTGTTTAGCCTATGAATTTGTAGTTGTTAACCTATTAGCTCATGTAATAACTAGAAGACGATGAGAAAATAAATGAATATGAAAGAAAGATGAATTATATTATTTAACTTGGTGAAATTTAAATACAAGCTCATAAAAGACACCTCAAGTTAAAGGAAAAGTTGAATAAGATATATGATAAGAAGTTCACTCCAAGAACCTTCCAAGTAGATGATGTGGTTTAAATTTGGGATAATAGTCATGAAGAGAAAGGCAATCATGGAAAATTTCATGCCTTGTGAGTGTCTCCTTATTATATTAACTATCATATTAGGGAACACACTTTATTCCTAAGAGACTTGGATGGTGAAATATTAGGACTGTTAGTCAATGGGAAACATCTAGAACACTTCCTTAACTGAGTTCATAACTTCTGTATGTAATTGTTAAATGTATAGTCTTATTGTTGTGTTGATTTGTTTCCCCTTATATTTAGTCCTTACTTGTATAGCTTCCTTTTGTATATTCATTTTTAGATCCTCTTGATCAATTTTTATCAATTTGCCTTATTGTGTTATGCCTTCATGCATCTCTATTCAAATAAATTGACTAAGTGATGTCTCTGTGACCCAATAAACTGGCACTTGATGTTATGATATAGGGTTTTTTGCATACCCATAGTGGGTATACATCCTCAAATGAGAGCCAATGTTAGTACCCAAAATTGTACTTAAGTAATTGAGCACTTTTAAATTATAAACTCTTGATTTCAAAAAAAATATTAAATTCACGTCTGAGCATCTTAAAATCCTTATTCCAATTTTCCTATCTTAGGCCCTTTGATTTAAATTTACATTTTATGGGAACAATTTATGTGGGAACACTTTTAAATATGACATGGCCTTAGTTTAATTTTATAATAATGTTTTGTTATGTTTATTTACATGACCAATCCTTGGTCTAAAAATTATATTTGGTCCCTTTTATCTATTAATATTGTTTAACTAACTCTTGGTCCCCTTGTTATAAACGTATCTTAAAGTCCTATTCTAAATCTTATATCATATTTATTAATGTAATAAAACCTTAGGCTAAGACTTTATACTAAACCCACTATTATCTAAACTTTGAATTAATTAATTTCATGTTAATTTGAAGCCAACCACATTTGAGCTAGTGGATCACAATCAAAGGGTGCACGTTAGCTTGGGGAGAAATTATTTAATAGTAAGTGGAGGTTAGCAAGTCAAATATCCTTCAAAGAGATGTGACAAGGGAAAATGTCTTAATCTTGGTGAGTGACCAAGCACATCAATGGCTTCTGGTGGATTGTGCATCAAATAGATCAATGACAAGAATGAGATCAAACATTTCAAAGGCTCTAGGTCAAATACAATAGTGACATGTTTCATAACCATGATGAATTACATACAAATAAATGGTTAGAATTTGATCCTAAGTTTAAAGGATAAATGAAGTGCATTTGATCTGGAAAAATGAGATCAATGATGTGAGATAAAGGTGGACATTTCAATGGATCATGTAATGAATGTGGAAGCAATAAGTGTGAAGCCCACATGTCATGATAAAATCTTGAGCATATTTTGAAGATCCAATGGTAAGAGTGAAGATTTGACAGTTTAATGCGGCCATAGATCTAATGAGAGGATAACATATGGTATGATGGTTTGTGGGCCATTACAAATCATATTTTGCAAAAATAAACAAATCATTTTCTCCTTCTACCATGACTAGAGCATTCCTATTCCATAATTGCAAGAGTAGGTTATTCCATGGCATGCATAAGAGGAAAGGTAATTGTCCATAAGGTTCTAGTTGTGAAAACATGTGGTCAAGAGAATCTCTAAGTGGTTACACATGAGGAAAAAAATTATTCATTGTATACCATAAAATTTCACCTTCCAGATCATGTAAAAAGGCATATCTAGTGAAGAGATCAAAGGTTTTGTTTCAAATATTGGTTATTCCTTATAGAGTAAATTAGATAAAGGGTTTTTCTATTAAATGGATGAAAATTTTAGGGATGACAAGGAATATTTTCTAGTTGGAAGCATCTTCATGGAATTTGGAGGGATGTTTTATAATTTATTAAATTACAACCGATAGTCCTAGATTTGAAAAGGGTAAAAAGTGTATAAATAAAGGGTTTTTCCTCTATTCTTTGGTTGTTTTTGGTTGTTTATTTTTTTATAAGTCAAGGTTCTACAAAAATTTTGGGATCAAATCCTATGTATGGATCTTGTCTCCCTTACTAAGGAGGTTGTAAGTGTACAACTATTAACATGTTTTGAGAACATGTTTATGTCTCCCCTGTCCAACATGGAAAAATCTCACCATGATTATTTCCATGGTAGTATTTTAATAAATTGGTATATGTAATATCTCTTTCCAAGTCAATGAAAATGTTTGTGGTTCATTGTTATTTCCTATTGATGAAGTGCAACATTGTGTTTTGCAAGTTATGGTGATTGGACATTTTGATTTTTTTCACTATTGGTTATCATTTTCAGTATAGATCTAGATTATAGACCCTTTATGCTTTATACTAGGATACATTGTTCAATAAATTGTTAGGGCACCCATGTTTTATGGATTTGATAGGGAAAAATGTTTGAAAGTCTAGTTTCAGTGTATGCTCTATATCTTTCAAAGATCATTAGGTATGTCCCATTAGCTTGTATATATATATATATATATATATATATATATATATATATATATATATATATATATATATATATATATAAAGGAATATTTCCATGAATATTGTAAGATGCCTTATTGTTTGAAAACCACCAGTACCCCACCACTCTCTTTGTAAATAAAAAATTGTCCTACCTTGTCCTACCCTAAAAATAATATGCACTTGTTGCATATCATGAGTGTTATTT
The DNA here is from genome assembly GCA_037957365.1 of Torreya grandis. Taxonomy (NCBI): domain Eukaryota; kingdom Viridiplantae; phylum Streptophyta; class Pinopsida; order Cupressales; family Taxaceae; genus Torreya; species Torreya grandis. The sequence continues at coordinate 144,631 of JARHVA010005446.1, read as the reverse complement.
TGCTACAAATGCATAATATATGGCCTATATAATGTGTATTTTCATCTTGTGCTTTAAAACTTAGCATTGCAATCTTCCATTCAGCCCTGTTATTGAAAATTACTTAGAATAATGTTTGTAAGCACTTATATATATATATATATATATATATATATATATATATATATATATATATATATATATAGCTTGTATGTGACATAATTCATTTGTACATTCTGTGTGATAACCCTTCCTGGGTGGAGTGAACATGTTTGGTTATTTCGTAGTCATATTTTTTTATTCTTTATGCCAAAATTTGCCATGGAGATTTAATTACATAATTCCTCCACGTGAGAAAGCTACCCCATAGGTCCTCTCACCTTTAGAGATGGAAGTAGTAGGGAGTTGACAATACCCTTTGTCGGTGCCTCTTAGTCATTTTTTATTTTTGGTCCATTCTTGATGTCAAACCCTCCCCCAGCGATAATGATACATCAGTGGGTTTTTCATCTTTGTTTGCCATTTTCTTCAAGTGCGCAAGGCTGAGAGAAAGAGACGTATAACTAGGAACGAAAAGTCTTTTTGGTTTAGATCTTGATGAGGGCCATGGATGCTTGATGAAATGACACAGTTGATAGGTTAACTTTACCCCTCTAATTCTTCCTAAGTTTCAGTGTTTCAAAAAAGATGTTATTGTGTACTATTGTTCTTGCAAAAATATTTTGTTATGGAATGTTATGATTAAGAAAGGATGTTGCTTTTAAAGTCGTATTATTTTATTTGATATGTTTTGAAAATAAAATCTCAATTTTATTAATTCAAAGTAATAAATTAATTATTAAATATGTGGGTGTTTTCTTGGAAAAAATACTATTTCACTTATTATAGATGATTGACAAGACTAAACTGTAAAAATATAAAGAAGGGATTTTAAAATTATGTTAAAAGCATTAATTATGTAATTGGAGTTCTCTTTATGAGATTACATTTTGATGAGGAAGGGGTCCTCTTATTTACAATTTAGATATATCTATATGTATAGAATATGAAGAAAATTAAAGTATTTTTAAGTATGGAATTATTTTGGTTATAAAGCTTGGTTTATATTGTAAATAATGTTACATTTCTATGTCATTGCATTATACTTATCTTTTTTTTATAGTCTGTTCTTTTTAGAAAAGGTTATCGTCTGAAAATTTTCTGTAATAAGAGGTTTCGTGTTTTCTCATGCTTTATTTTTTCTAATTTCTCATGTTTTGATATTTCTGATTTCTCTCGCTTCCCTACCTATTTAAATTTATTCAGATTAAAATGATTGTTAAAAATAATGTAACTTTCCCTATTATGAATAGTGGAATGTGTGTTAGAAATTCGGATATCAGATATGATATTATTGATTGAATCACATCAAATGAAATATAAGTAGATACTATCATTTATAATTTAATGGATTAAATATATTTTTGACTTAATTATTTTGATACATTGGGATTTCAATAGTTTTATAATTGTGAGTGCCTCATTGTAATTTGATAAATATACTTTTTGGATATTATAGAGTGATTACCAAAGGCATTATTGATATAGAAACAATATTTAGATAGTAATAAATATGTGGTATAAATGATATTTTGAATTTTTAAAAATGGTTTATAAATTTGGTGGAAATGTTATCATGCCAAAGAATACATTGCATGTATTACAATGCATCAACTAGGTATTAATTGCGATAGGTATTGCTTGATATCTCCAGAGAAAATGTTCCTAAAAAAGTCGTTCAAAAGTTTTAAAAATTAAATTCAGCCAATATAAATAAATGAGTAAAAAATAATTTTTCCAATCATTTTAATATTTCTAATATGTGATTTTAAATTTTAGTGTAGAAAAAATGCCACAAAAGAGAGATCTTGGACTGACATGATTTGAACAAGTGGATATTTCCTTATTGTATAAGGATGCTTCAACATTGTTTTTTTTGAAACCCCATATTTTTCATAATTTTTTCAGAATTTAAAATTTAAATTTTGTGTGATGTTTTATTTTATTTATTAAATTTATCATCATTCATCAATTTGATCCATGATGGTTCTCTCTACATGTTCCTTAAATATGTCCAAAGTTTATCCAGACATATTATGGACCGATACAAATTTATTTGAAAAAAAATACATGGATTTTTACAACTAACTATATACTTCTCTGGATAGTTTTCTATTCAATTGTAGAGTTGTGATTGATATTTGTTAGGGACAAATGTAGGAAATGGCTCTATATTATTTTATCATATTCACATAAGTTCAATGATCTTCATTTCATTTTTTGTTTGGTAGGCTAAATTGATGCTTTTCTGGTTGTAGATTAACTTGAAAGTGTGAAATTTTAGACATGGGTATATGATGGATAATCTGTGAGAATTACTATTGAGTGATGACAAGTGAGTCACTCTTTACTACATCTCACCACATTCCAAAGTTAAAACAAGGGGAGTCATATCTCATTATGTTCCCTCAAACATTTGGGATATAATAAAAATTTACTGTTATTTTTTTTATACTTACTAAAAAAACAAAGAATTGAAAGCACAAGTAAGGTAACACTATAATTGTATGCTATATGGACCTACAATTTAATTAAAGAAATTAGATTAAGAGTCTAATCAATAATTTGCAAGGATAAGGACTTAGGTCACCACTTAAAAATTTATAACTTTAAAAATATAATTTTTTAAGATTAGTACAATTAATCACATCCTCTTCAAAGGACATGAGTGTGCATGTGGCTAATAAAAATTCAATTAAAAAAATCAAACACATTAACTAATACAAGTTTATTAGGACTGATTAATAAGTAAGGATGTACATATAGCTCAATTTTATAAACAATCCAATTATATTTAACCAAAATCTATTTCAAGATATTTTCTTCCCTAAATGTCATAAAGTTTATATTTTACAACTTGCAGCTAAGACATAGGTAAAAACCACATATGAAAACCTATTAAATCATCATTCCATCTAACAGTATTTGATTTAAAGCTGTAACCACATTTGGTTTATTCAACCTGTCATTTCTCATTACAAGAGTACCGATATTAGTTTTAAGAGGAGGTAGTCCTTTGAAATAAGATATCCTTATAAGATAAAGTGTTTTATTTATTATGAATAATAAAAGTGATCCTTAATGCAATATCTTACATATACAATAAGGTTTATCCCTAGTTACACATAATCATAGGATAAATTCATTCCTTCAAGATGAAGTATGAAAAACCAAGAATAATTACTTTATGATAAAACATAAGGAATTGAATGTTATTTGATATATGCCTCGAATAACGTAAGATTATGGTTAATGATAAACAATCTAGAAGGTAAGTGGAAATTTTCATTTTCATACGGGCAGAGAGAACATTGAAAATGTGTTGTTAATCACACATTTCACCAAGGAGATTCAAATAATAAAGGGAAGACATTTCTCGAGTGTTAACTATCTCATATCAACATCTACCCTTGAATACAAGCGATAGGCAAGTTACGTAATCATAATGTTGGTAATGCATCTCCAAAAATATACACAAGAGTATTAATTTGCTAATCTAATAACTATGTTCAATAATAAGTTCAAAAAAATGTATACCTTTTCTTAATTTATAAAATGAGAATTCGGTTAAGAAATCCCAAAAAAGTCAGATTTTTTAGTAGCGTAGATTAATTTTAAATTTTGTATTGATAAATGTTTGCATATATGATTATTTAACTCAAAGATATTTTACAGGACTATTAAAATTATGATGCCACATTCTTACCCCCAAATACTTTTTTACAATTTTTAATATAACTTCAGATCTTCTCTATTAATATAATTTTGTATTATATCTCACTTTAATAAGCCAAACTCATGTTACATTCACATTAAATTACATCAACAATATATCAAAATAATGTAATCAATATTAAAGTTAATCAACATGAAATGTATAACAATTAATTTCAATGGTTAAACTAATACTTTCATCTAACTTAAAGGAAAGGTTAAGAAGAACTTATATGCACAACCACCAACCATATGATTTTAAAGAACCATCTTAAATAATGATCATTTCAAATATTACCACCAATTTATTAAAATATCAAATATAGATTCTATATTTATCAAGAATGTTGATGATAAACTGAATAACTTTAGATATTAAAGATTATTTTAAAGCTATCTAACCCTCATCCTTAATGGATGGGGAATACATGTGTTAATTACTCAATTATTGTGCATGAAGCCGTCCTAAAATTCATTGTGGATAATAAAGAATGTATGATCCATATAAAAATAACAAATCATAGTACCTTGTTTAAGATTATCTAATTACCTTAGAATCATATTCTCCTCACTATCAATTTTATATAAGCATAAAATCATATTACCACAAAATAAATTAAATAATTATATTTAAATTCATTACATGATCATATTATTATTTCCATCTATAAGACTTATATAACAATTAACATTTTATATGAGTTGCATTGAATATTTCATCGTTTAGGGTAGGTTTGGATAGTGATGGCAATGCCGATGCTGCCAACTAACCTGAAGTGTTAAAGGCAACTGAACTTGGCATTTAAGATGGAAGGGGGACCCCATTTCCCATAGTCGTGATTATAATAAATAATTATTGGAATAATGTACAGGGGTAGGATCTGTTGGGTTGGGAGTCAGTGTCAAGGGTAAAGTTAGGGGAAGAGAGATTTGGTAGAGCTCTCGCTAAGATACCGAACAAAGAAAATATTTAACAGGGCTCACAAGAGGTTTGGGGCATAGGATGGTAAAAAATTCATTATAATGGTCTGTACTATTGTTAATAATGATGACCTAGTCACTATTTCAGATGTGCTATGCAAAGGGCATGTTTTGATTGATTAAAAAGGGTAGGCCTATGTTTTCTCCAATCTGTTTGTGGTAAAAAATGGTTATTACCCAATCACAAAGGTTAGGTCTTTATAGAGGGTGTTATACATGTAGTGGTAGATAATATTTAGAGAACAAGGGTGTCAGAAGAGGCATGATGTCCCTCTTATTTATTTGACCTATAAGGAAAGACATGAGGAACCGAAAACACCTAGTCCCATTAAGCTCAAAACCTTTTGTCAAATTATAATGACAATAATTAATGAATGTTCGAAATTGAGATGAACTTAAAGAAACCAGAGGAACGGTTAGCTATTTCTTTAGTGTCTGGTCTACACTCCTTGAACTTCACAATTGGATATGGAAGAAACGGGAATCCATTATGCATGGTACTCTTACCACTTTACCTTTTGCAAGAGTTTATTTATTTATTTTTTATTTTTAATATTTTACAAGATAAAAACATATTAGTTTTATATATCTTATAAAACTTCAATTTAAAACTTCTCCATAATAATCCTTGAACTCCATCTTTTGATCTTTTAATAGAGACCTTTAATTTTAAGCCAATTTGGGTAAGACTATCTCACCTACCTTTCTAGTTCTGATCAGAAGATTAACTTAAATCTATGGTTAACACTTTGGGTGATTTATTTACTAGAAAATAGAACTATAATTGTGTAGCATAATAAATAATATTGGATCTTGTACAATCTAATGTTTTCTACAAGGCTCCCCACATACATTGATTTAAATTTAAAACATTGAGTTTGGAAGCAACCTCTAGATTTTGAGCAGTTGCATTTTTGTTGTCATAAATGGTTTAATACTATTTACTTGGCTAACGAATGTGGTGCTACCAAGTGTAATAAGGGGGTTTTCTTATGGAATGAATTAGTGTATAAAAATGTAAGTGATGATAGTGTCAGTGAGGAAGGTGATAATGAAAGTGTACTACCTGAAATGCCAAAGGAAGAATTCTTATCAGAAAAAGATCTTCAACTTGAAATGGAACTTTTAGAAAATAAATAAAAACATGATTTAGGAAAATATTCACTAAAGGTTTGTAATAGAGTTACCCTACTTCAAGGAAAGGATTAAAGTCTAGGATGTCTTTGAAGAACTCTTATCCTATTGATTCATTTAAAGTCACTATTCTTATAAATCCCAATTTAGGGGAGGGATTTGATTAGGCAATCAAAGAAATAGAAATAAAGGTAGTCACAATATGGAGTTAGAACCTTTAAATATTACTTTTATGTCCAGGAAATAAAATGATTCAGGGGGTTCTTATATATGTGTTGTTTTCCAACTATTTTTTCAACATTTCTTATTTTTGGCATTTTATTTCTTTTTTCACTGATAGAGGACGTTCATTGGACCTTAGTTGTGTATATTTATCTCCATTGTCATAGGGTAGAGTTAATTTAATAAGAACTCAAATTATTTACTAATAAAAATCATCAACACTTTAAAATTTCCATTGACTATATTCATTATTCTCAATGACTACTATATATGTGTTTCACATTGTAAGGAGTCCCAATGTCACATATAAAGTTAAGGATATTATTAGTAAACTAATCATTGTGCCTAGTTGTATGGATTTCCTCACCTATATTATGTAAACTGCCATAGTATTTATGAATATAAAGTGACCATCAGGTATCTATGGTGAGTGGATATCTAAATTGAATACGTGTCCCTATGAAGGACCTAAGCCATACGTTTCACATGTCTAACATTAGCTTTCTTGGATTTTGGATTTTTGACTTTAAAGTGACAAGTTATTCCAAAACCATCCCACAAAACTCAATGAAAATTATTTTTTGAAGCATATTCTGAGATATTATTAGCTGTAAACTTGAATTTAAAAAATTAATTAAAAGACTAATCCTTACTGTAAGTATTATGTACTCATACAGAACAAAGCTATGAATCAATACTAATTTTAAAGTTATAATTTTTAATAAATCCCAATGATCTTGATGTTCCCTCCTTTGGGGAATTCAAATAAATTTTAATCATATTTTAAGGAGGACATAAATCATGTAGATGGGGTCATAAGAGAGAAGAAATGTTAAAAGGCAATAGGAAAGCTCATAGGGTCTTAGCTATAAAATGGAAATGAGATTATGGAGTGTGTAAATGCAAATAATAATCTAAATATTACATTATCAAGGTCTAAAAATAGTGATAAGGGTCTGGGAAGGTCCATCATTAGGTTTGAGGGGAAGAAGATTGAATGGAAAATAATATATACACATGAAGGGATATAGATAAATGGGTAAATAAATTTAGAAACCCAAATCTAGAGGATATTTAGGGGTGTGATATACATCGTATAACATGGTAGAATAGGCTTAATAATTGAAAAATAAAATATCTTTCTTCTAATATTGTGACAATTATGCAAACACCCATATCATATCAAGAGCCCTTTAACCTAGTTAGTTCAACTCAAAATTTATTTTTTAGTAAATAAGAGATTGAATAGGTAATCAATTGAGAGGAATGGTTCTCCTACAATGGAATAATTTTCAATTTTGATATTCTCTTAATGAAACAATATGGGCTACATGAATGGATGTTTAATTAGTTGTATCCACTCATTCAAGATAAGCTTATAATTTTCTCTATTACAAAACATTTTTTCATTGTGGTTTTTTACAACATTTTAGAAAAACTTGAAATTAAAAATATGATATATATCTTTGACCATCACCCCTTGTGATGAATCCATGGTTCACCAAATCCAACCCCCTCACCAAACCATTCATCATTACATCCGTTTTGGTTTGCCTCCCCTATCTTCCATTATAGTTATGGTTAAACCTCTATTTTAAGGCTATAGGTAACTCCATTAGTGAATTTAAACAGACCAACCTTACCAAAAATTGCATTGAAGTAATTGGGCCCTTGACAAGTTTAAATGCCTGGGTCCTTAGCCAAATTCTTGCATTCAATTGTTCATGTCAAAGGTCAAGTTCATGTCAAATCAACTAAATGTTACTCAGTATTTACTTAGTGTGTATAAAACCCTTAGAATTTTTTTTAACCTTTCATGCAAACACTTTACCCAATGCAAATAATACTTTGGGATTTCTTCTCAGTTTAAAATCTTGAAGACTTATTTCTATCAGGTAAAGTGTTCACACAAAAACTCTGAAGGAATTCAATAGTTTGGGGAAAGTGTTCTATAGAAACACTAAAGACTTATTTGTTTTGGACATTTTAATGGCGTAAAAGTTTTGAAGGCTTATTTCCATTGAACATTTTATCCACTACAAAAAGTATGAAATCCAAATTATTGTGGGAATTATGTACACACAAAAATATTGATAAGAATGCATTATTTTGAGAAAAGTGTAAAGTCCAAATTATTTCATTCAAAATGTGAAGTCTTACTATTTTATAAAAAGTATAAAATCAAAACTTTTCAGGTAAAGTGTAGTGCTCATTTATTTTTGGGAAATTATTTTAGACATTTTGTCTGAGACAATTATTCCAACAAAGAAAAGTACAAAAAATTGTATGATTTAGGGAAATTGTATCAAAGAAAATGTCCAAAACAATTGTCCCAATGAAGACAAAAATGCTAAAGTCTAAAATGCTATGGGTGAATTGTCCCAGAGAGTTTAATACCTTATGAAAATTATCCTAGACAAAATTTTTAAAATAATTGTCTTGATAAATGGCCCACAACAATTTTCATGGCACAAAAATCCCATGATAATGCTACCAAAAATAGGATGCCTAAAGATAAAATGCCAAAAAAAAGGAAGGTTGAAGACAAAATATCTAAAGAAATTTTATGGAATTACATAATTATTATGGTCTCAAATACATCTATTGATAGGGATTGAAACATCAATTTTAAGGCACAAAATGTAGTCATTGGGATTCAAATTGTCTAGGATGGTTAGGAAATCATCAAATATATGCCATGTGTAGTAGCTATTTGAATTCAAATAGAGGTAGATCGAAAGGTGCACCTTAATGTAGAGCAAGATGATCCGATAATGCATGATGAAAAATGAATAGTCAAAGAAACCTAAGATGACCAAGATTATAATAAGTGTCATCATTATAGTACCTTGTTAGAAATATGATGGAGTGTAGAATAAAGGACTGAGCCCTATGGATAGATATTAATGTTCTTTTCTTGATCTTTGTCAACAAGATCAGTGATGCATAATGATAACAAAATTTTCAATGGGGTCAGAGATATAGTAAGGTACTGCCATATGCTGCAATAGTACTAAAGCAATTGGGAGTACTTGTAGAGAACCCAAGGAAGCCTACAAGGTTACGAATGGCACATCCTCAGGGCTAAGTACAAGCAATATCTAATAATGCTCCATCCCTTGGATAATGATCTAACAAAATGCATTTGCTTACCCAAGATAAATCTAATGGTGTGTAGCCATTATTAAAAAGTGGAGAAAACAATTTGGAGCCAAAAAAGTAAAGGTTCAAAATAATCCATGTCTTTTGCATTTTTCATTATTGTGCTTGTCCATGTTCCTCCATGAGAGAGATATTTTAAGTCTGAAAATCCAAGGTGGACCACTCCAAAGAAGATCTCTTGAGTAGCCATGGATATAGAATATTCTTGTGCTATCATTGTAATATCATGTGATTATATGGCATGCATAAGAGGAAGTATAACTCTCTAAGAGGTTCCAGTTGTGCAAACAAGTGGTCAAAGGTATCTCTAAGAAATTACACATGAGGACAAAGTTTATTTAGATCCTCAAATTAATATTCACCTTTCAGATCTTTTGAAAGGCATCTCCCATGAAATCAAAGGATGTGATCCAAAATATTCATCATCCCTCATAAAAGAAGCTAAAGTTATGAATTTCTTCTAAATAGATGAAAGTTTCAATCGTGACAAGGGAATACTTTCCAATTGGAAGCATCTTAGTGGAATTGAACTTTTTTTTTACAATTCTAAAATTTATGACCCAAAGTTTTAGATTTGAAAATATATAATTATGGGGCTTCTCTTCTATTCAAGGTTGTTGGTCATTATTTTAGGTGTTCATTTTATATAAGTCTAGGTCTATAAAAATTTCTAGGATCAATTATTGTGTGTAGTTCTTGTCCCCCTTGTTACGATGATTGAAGTGTATAAAAATTAGTGAGTTTTGAGATCATCTTTATGTCTCCCTTGTAAAAACAACAATCTCACCATGCTTATCCCCATGGAATCATTTTGAAATATATATGTTTGTAATATTTCTTTTCAAGTTAATGAAAATGCTTGTGGTTTTTTGGTTTTTTCCTATTGATGAAGTGCAACACCCTATTTTATAACTATTATTGATAAGGCATCTAGTTTTATGTTCGTTACTAGTTATAATTTTTAGCATAGATCTAGGTTATAAAACCTTTTATGCATTATTTTAGAACACATTGTTGAAAAAATTGTTAGGGCACCCTAGGTTTATGGATTTGATAGGAAAGTGTTGTTTTAAAGTTTAGCTTCAATGTATGTCTTATTCTCTCAAGGATCATGTGGTATTTCCCACTAGCTTTCATTTGAGTTTTTTCTACATCTGTGTTAAAGAATGATGTCATGAATCTTTCAAGATACCTTTCTATTTGAAGACCACCAACATGTCACTTGCCTTTTTTATAATTATCCATCTTGTCCTACCCTATAAATAAGACACCCTTTGCATACTATAGGTGTTTTTTTCTATAGATGTATAAATACTATATACTTAACATGTGTCTGTATTTTATTTTTCGAAGCATAGTACTAAAGTTTTCCATTCAACACTTGTTAAAAATTCTATAGAATGAATATTTTAGTCTCTTTCCCATCTATCTTTAGTAGCTTGTATATGACTCAGAGAATATTTACATTTAATATGAAAACCCTTCATAGGTGAAGTGTGTAAACTGAGTTATGCCTTAGTCATATTTATTCTTTGTGCCAAGAAATCCCATGGAGATTGAATTATAGAATCTCTCCATGTGAGAAAGCTATCTCATAGGTCCTCTCACCTTAGTTTAGTCAGATACAAAAGAAATAGGGAGATGAACATACCCTTTGTTAGTGCCTCTAATTCATTTTTTGCATTTGATCTAATCTTGATACCAAACCCTTCTTTGGATACACTAACATACTAGTAGGTCTTTCATCATTGTTTTCCATTTCCTTCAAGTGTGTAAGGTTGAGCACAAGAGATGTGTAATTGGGGACCAACACTCATCTAACATTGTTATTGATTACTAAATTGAAGTCTTAGTTAATTGTGTATTATCAAAAAATATTTCTAAGAGTTATAATTATTTCATGTTATGAAGTTCTCTACTCTAACTGCACTAATTTGACTATCTTCATAATCAATGTGGCAATAATCCATTGAGGATATGATAGGAGTTTTTTAAGGCTTAAAAATTTGACTTTTGCTACATTTACTATAAAAGGCTATTAACATTACATGTTAAAAGGTGTTTTATCCCTTTTTAACATTATTTTGAAAAGTTTAGAATCTTTTTATTATATCTCATCATTAACTTTTGCAAAACATGTTTTCAGCATGTATCATTATTAGTTTTTAACTTTTATATTGTATAATTATGATTCTAGCGGTGTCTCCAATTTTCAACCCCTCGTTTTGAGGAAGACCAATTCTTGCACTAACTATTATGCTTAGTTTTAGCTTTTATTATTTTCTTATTTACAAATATATAAGGATTGAGATCATCTTTCAAAATTGATCAATCTAAAAAACTTGTTCCACCCTTAAATATTCCTCAAAAAAGAGGGAGACAAGCTTGAAAGCTTATTGAAGGGAAAAGTTTAGCTAGTAAATGTTTTCAAGATTCTTAAAGTCTTGAATTATTTATTGACATTACCATTGTTGAGGAATATCATAGCTCTCTTAACAAATTTGAAACCTATAGTCTTATTTATTACCTAGATCCTTGCTATCTATCTAAATCCCCTCCTAATTTTGATCTACCAAGTCCACCTCATTCACCCCCTCATATCCCTTTACCATTTTTTCATAAACCTCTCATAGAACCAATAATGAGGCATAGGGACCAAGATTGGAATGAGCATCCTGCATTTTGTGTCCCTAGATTGAAGCCTATAAATTTTGCTGACATGAAATGTTACCCTAATGAAGTCCCAAATGAAGTTAGGAAATGCCTCCCAAAATTCCAAGGGAATAATGCAGTGAGTTGTGATCAACACTTGAGGTCTTTTCATAATATTATTGAAGATTATGACATTGACCATGAAGATGCGTGTATTAATTTATTTATCCATATGATAGAAGAAGATGCTCATGAATGGTTTAATTCTCTTCCTAGTGGATGAACTGATTCATGTAAAGAAGGAATGTTTTTAGAACTAAACATGATAATAAAATTGATCTAAGGTTCCTTTTGGTTGAATTTGAAAACATCAAGAAGAACCCCAATGAGTTTAATCAGGGCATCAATATGTAGTTTAACAAAAATATGATGTGGCTTCTTGAAAACATCAAGCCTAGTGATACACTGTGCTTGATAATGTATTGTGACACCTTTGATAAGAAATGTGTGTACTACTTGAGGGAAAAGGCTCCCATGAATCTGTAATTAGTATTCAATATGTGTATCCAAATTGAAAACAATATAAAGGCTATGGGAATGCCTATGGATAAGCAAGTTGATGTAAAATTGGTCGATATAGAAAAGACATAGTCCACAAAATTTTCCAACCTTGAGGAGACTATTAAAACTTTGGCCTTTTCTATCAATGAAATGTCATACAAGTTGGTCAAAGCTGATAAAGGGATCCTTCATGTGTCTACCAATTATGAAATGGATACAAATCCAAATCAAGCACTAGGAAGGTGTACTTTTCACAATCAAGACAATGATAAAGGGAATAGGTCTACACATGAGTAAAAACTAGATGGAAATCATAATTGAGGGGATAGAAAATAAGCGATTAATCTATTGAATGCTAAAGTCAATGAAGTGAATTTTGAAATTGATATTTTTTGGTGTGATAAGTGCTTCCTTCCACATCTTACATGTGATATAGCTAAACTAATTGATGAAGATCTAGAGGAGATTATGTCTATGACATCTGATGATGATATCCTGATGTTAAATTTTCAAAGCCTCCAAATTAAGATGAATTCCTCCATGAAATTACTGGTTACTACTACTTTTGATTAATTTTGGAGTGTAGTTGAGAAGGTAAGTGTCCCAACTCCTAAATTTGCTTATGATGTTAATGACACAAGAATAAGAATTTCCCATTCATGATATCCATTTCCTAAACTCTATGATGATTAATAAATATGATGGGTAAATTTTATCAGTTGAGGATAGGAAGTTGCTAATTAATGCAATAATTTCCCAAGAGAAAGAGTATCACTTGAGAAGCAAATAATAGTATACTTCTCCTCAAGACACTACCCCTACAAACCTAAAGGTAGGGGATGTTAATAAAGAGTCAAAGAAAACTACAGTAGTTCTTAAAATTTATAGGCTAGTACTGGTTTCCCAATTTACTAATCGTAGAGGTGCTCCATAAAATAATAGAGTATCCATATTGTCTAGTATCCCTAAGGCTAAAAATGATGTTAAAAAAAATCTACTTTTAAAGGCTGCTGATAAGAATGTTAATCCATCCCATCCTACTCCACTTTAGACCTTAAGTGAGTGTATTGTAGCTAAAGGTGTTGTTTCCCTTCCACCAAATATTCCTCTTCATTGGTATGGCATATGTGATATGGCCCAAGTGCTGAGTCAACTAAAACTCACAGTGCTACTTGTTAAATTATTAATAATTATTGAACATAGGAAGAGAGCATTTGAGTACATAGAATCTGATGAGAATTCAGTTTTAAATGAAACTGAGTTACCCCAAACACCCCTAAAAAGTGATGAATAATTATAAGAGGTTATTGAACCCACTCCAAAAGACTATTTGGGGACTACACTAGTAGAAAATTAGCTAAATGTGGATCGATTTTATATAACCTTATTGATCAATGATCTAATTATTCACAATTGTATGGTTAATTCTATAGCTTCTTGAAATGTGATGTTCTTAGGTATCCTAAATGAGTTCAGATTCAAGACTACATCATCCTTTGGAGAATTTTATGCCATGGACTCATGAGAGGTAATATTTATGGGACAAGTCAAATGGTTGGTACTGTAGTTGGTAGTACATCTAAGCAAGTATTTTAATATAGATGTGGTGGTTGTAGACTGACCGACTAAGTGGGGGATGTTGTTCTCAAATAGATCGACTGCTAGTATAGGTGGAAGTGTGAAAATGGACCTTTCCTATGCCACCATTCCATTGGTGGGTAAGATGGTCAGAGTTTATAGAGATCAAAAGATACTAAATGTAACTAAAGATCCAAAATATGCTTTTAATGAATTATTATACACATATGTTGAATTGGGAAAATTTATTATGAATATTGACATTTTTGAACCTACTACTCTTGATGTTGAACTTGACATCGAAGGTATAGTTTGGAAGATGTGTTTTAATGTGGATTAATCGAATCTTGGAAATGGAATTGGGGTTGTCTTTTATGCCCCTAATGGTAGGTGGCTTCAAGATTTATTTCACACTATCCTTTAAGGGCACAAATAATACTGTATGTGGTACTCTTGTTTAGTTTGCATATTTCCCATGAACATGGATTAAAAGGTATGATTGTAAAGGGTGATTCTAAGCTAGTGGCTAAGTAGGTCTGTAATGATTATGCTACTAAAAATAAAAGGTTGAAATAATATTTGAATGTTATTTGGGATTTGCTTGAATTCTTTGATATATTCAACATTTGTTATCATGATAGAAGTTTTAACAAAGAATCTAACAAAATTATAAGGTTAACTTCTTAGTTTGATATTGAAAATATGAGCACTCGTTATTGGTACCAAGTGGAGCTACTTATTCACCCTTCAATCCTAGACAATGTTTATCATTGGTAGGTGTTTGATGATGATGAAAAAAGTAAGAAGTTTGTAAATTATGCGGATGAGTTCCATGATTAGCTCATAGACTTGGAATATATGATTCATGTTTGTGATGGGAGTCAAAACTTATTTGGGAAGGATATCTTTTAGTTAAATAAAAACATGCTTCCAAGAGGATTGGTAAGTTTAGAGGCATTTTTTGATGGAGCTAACAAAATTAAATCAAGATACTTGTTCATCTCAAAAGATGTGACTGAGTACAATTTGGTTTTTCATGAGAATCCAAGAAAGGTTTGGCTAGGTACTCACATAAGTGAAGCTATGAAGTAAGTTTACATTCATTTTATAAGAAATTAATATGATTATTTAGCATGGTATTATTCTAATTTAAAACTATATAGGGAAGACTTTTTTCAACATGTCATCCCATTACAACGTAACAACAAGCCTTTCAGGAAGAAACATAGACCTATTAAGCCCATCGTGGCTACCAAGATGAAGGATGAATTGAAGAAGCTAAGGGATGATGGAATCATTCAACCTATTAGGTATTCAGCATGGGTTGAAAATTTAGTTCATGTGAGAAAGAAGAATGGTCACATCTGCTTATGTATGGATTTCAAGAAGTTGAACAAAGCTTATTTAAAAGACAATTGGACATTACCCAATATGGATAACCTGTTGTAGATTGTTACTAGATCAAAGATATTGTCCATGTTAAATGGCTTCTTAGGCTATTACTAGGTTGTGGTGAAGGAAACCAAGAGATCCAAGACTACATTAACAATGTCGTAGGGCATGAATGTGTATATAAAGATCCCTTTTAGGTTAATGAATGCTGGTGCAACATTGTAACAAGTTATGATTTTTGATTTTGTAGAGATAATTGATAAGTTTATAGTTGTGTATCAAGATGACATTACTATGTACTCCAAATCTATATAAGAACATTTAAATCATCTAGAGAAAGTGTTTATCAGATACAGGTAGTTTGATGTTTCACTTAATCTAAAAAGGTAGCACTTTGGAGTATAAAAGGCCAAGCTGTTTGTATATATAGTGTCCATGGATGGTGTTATCATTGACCCTGAAAGGTTTGAAGCCATTGATAAAGTTCCTGTCTCGTAGTCCAAGAAAGGAATTTAGTATTTCTTTGGATAGTTTAACTTTGCAAGGAGGTTTGTGTCTTATTTATTATAAATCACTCTACCTATTACTTCTATGTTGAAGAATGAAAAAATCATTAAGTGGGAGGAGAAAGCCATGAAAGCATTCAATGACATTAAAGGAGATTTAAAGTTTATTCCTATTTTGACTAGCCCTGATTATAAAAAGCCATTACATATATTATCTTTTGCATCATATAATATTATTATTGTTTTTCTATTGAAAAAGAATGAAGATAGTTATGAACAACCTATAGCTTTCTTTTAGAAAGCTATGCAAGGTCCTAAAATTAATTATATCATTATGTAAAATCAAGATTTTACTTTCTTGAGGGCTATCAAGATGTTCAAGCCTTATATTATGGGTTTGAAGATTAATACTTATGTGCTACATACCATGGTGAAGGACATATTGACTCAGACTGAAGTATCTAATAACAGATGTAGGTGGTTTAAGAAGTTACAAGAGTATGACATGTATATTCAAACCATCAAGTTAGTAAGAGGGATGGGTATAGCCAAGCTTATGGCTAAGACTAATTTGTAATATGTTGAGGTAAACATTATTATTTTTAATGTTAATGATTTATTGAGTCAATTTAACATATCTTTGTGTTATAGAGATATTTTTTAGTACATGAAAGATCTGAATTGTCTCCCTAACTTGGACAAAAATTAAAGAATAATCTCAATCTTATTTTTCAAAAATACCTCTTGACTGAGAATGAACTGAATAGAAGAATCTAGATGGGGTTCTCCTAAGATGTGTGTTGGAAAAATAGAGTACTAACCTAATTGAATACTTCCATAGTGGAGTGTGTGGTGCCCATTTTGTGCCTCAAGTTATCGCTCATAAAATTCATAGAGTTGGTTATTTGTGGCCATCATTTCTCAATAATGTTGCTTAGATAGTTAAAAAGTGTGAGAAATGTTAGATCTTTGTTGTGAAGATGAAAACTTCATGTTCTCTTCATTTACAATTTGTGATGGTTGAAGGACCATTCAAACAATAAGGAAAGGATTTCATTTGAGAATTTATTAATTTATAAAGAACTATACATAGATGGATACTAGTTGTAACTAACTACATCATAAAATGTGTTGAAGCGGTCCATATAGAGAAAGCAACACACCAAGTAGTTATCAATTTTTTGCTAAATCAGATTATTTTTAGATTTTGTATGATATGAAATTTATTGTTGATAATTCCCTGAGCTTCAAATCCAAACTTTTAGTGTCATTATACAAAGAGTATGATACTGAATTGACCTATGATTGTAATTACTACCCTCGGGGGAATAGGCAAGCAAATTCTAGTAATAAGAACTTGCTCAAAATCATTAGACAAACTTTGGAAGTAAATAATAAGAAGTGGGGTGAATAGTTAAATTTTTCTTTATGGGATGATAATATTACATCTAAGATAGATATAGACAAAATTACTTTTTAACTTATTTTTGGAGTTCAATCAGTTTTACCTAAGAATTTGCAATTTCCAACTTATCAGCTTATGTAGCAACTAGAGGATGATGGGAAAATCAACCGCTATGAAAGCATGATGAACAAATTTATTGATCTTTATGAAATTCAAAGAAAAACTCACAAAATGCACCTCAAGTTCAAGGAAAAGATGATGAAGGTATGTGATAGTAAGGTTAATTCAAGGACTTTCCATGTAGGTGATTTGAGGAGAAAGGCAAGCATGGAAAATTTATTGCTTTGTGAATGGGTCCGTATTCAATAAATTTATAGATTAGGGAACAAAAAATTTTATTAATAGAATTGGATGAATAAATAGTGAATCTTATAATTAATGGTAGACATTTAAAACACTTCCTTGATTGAGTACATAACTTGCACTAGTGTACCATATTGTATAGTGTATAGTTTTGTCTTTATATTGTTTCTTTTTATGTCACCCCTCTCCTTCAGGATTTATTTGTAAATTTTACCATTATTTTTTGTTGTGTGTTTGTTTAAAGATTCTTCTAATCTATTTTTGTCAATCTAACTTATTTTAATGAGCCTCCATGAATGTTTTCTAAAATTTGTTAAGTGTTGACTCTGTGACCCAATGGATTGGCATGTGGTCTTATGTTTTGGGTTTTTTTAAACACCTATATGGGTATGAATCATTAGTTAAGATCTAGTGTTAGTACCCAAAATCAAACTGAAGAAATTAGGCCCTTGTCAAGTTTAAATTCCTAGGTGATTAACCAAATTCCTGCTTTCAACTATTTATATCAAAGGTCAAGTTCATGTTAAATCAACTATGTAATATTTGATATTTACTTAATGTTTATAAATATCTTAGATTTTTTATAGATTTTTTATGCAAACACTTTTCCCAAAGAAAATAAGTCTTCACAATTTTTTGGATAAAATTCTTGAAGACTTATTTATATTCGGCAAAGTATTCACACAATAAGTCTGAAGGAATTCAATATTTAGGGGAGAGTGTTCAATAAAAAGGTTGAATACTTATTTATTTCATACATTTTGTCCACGACAAAAATATCAAAGGCTTATTTTCATTGGACATTTTCTACGCTATAAAAATATCAAAAGCCAAATTCTTACAGGCAAATTATTCACAAAAAAATCTTGATAAGAATACATTGCTTTGAGAAAAGTGTATATTCAAAATTATTTTGGCAAATAATTTAGGTTAAATTGTTACAGAAAAAATGTAAAGTCAAAACTCTTTAAGAAAAGTGTAGGGATCATTTATTTTGAGGAAATTATTTCAGACATTTTATCTGAGACAATTGTCTTGAAAAAAAATTATGAAAAAATTATATGCTTTGGAGAAATTATATCAGATAAATTTTTTGAAACAATTATCCTGATGAAGACAAAAATGTTGAAGACCAAAATGGTATGAGAAAGTGTTTGAGAGAGTTCAGTACTTTGAGAATATTATCCCAGATAGAATGTCTGAAACATTACCCCAATAAAAGGACAGTAAAAATTCTTACAACATAAAAATCTCATAACAATGATGTCTAAAATAAGATGCCCGAAGATAAAAGGCCTAAAAATAGGAATGTTGAAGATAAAATCTCCAATGAAATTTTCTCAAAATACATAAGTATGATGGTCTCGTGGATGTATTTTTACATATATAGACTTCAATTTTAAGACACAACAAGTATTCATTAGGCTATAAATGTTCTAAGATGGTTATGCAAGAATCAACTATAGGCCCCGTGAATTAGTAATTTGATTTCAAATGGAGGCAGATCCAAAGGTGGTTGTTAACATAAAAGATGATGATTTGATGGTGCATGATCAAATGTAAATAGTCAAAAAAACTTTGGATGAGCAACATGGAAACAAGTGTCATCATCAAAGGACCTTGTCAAAAATCAAATATAACATAGATTAAATGACTGAGCACTATGGATATCGATCAATGGTTTGCACTTGATATATGCTAATAAGATTAGTGGTTCATAATTATGATGGAATTTTCAATATATATAAGGATATAGCGATGTGCTACCACATGGTGTGATAGCGCTCAAATAATTGAGACTATTTGTATAGAACCCTAGAAAGCTCGCAAGGCTTCCAAGTGCCACATCCTTGGGGCCAAATATAGGTAGTATCTAATAACACTCCACCCCTCAAATCATGATCTAAAGGATCTCATTTTCTCTCCCAAGTTAGATCTCATGGTGCATAGCCATGATTAGAAAGTGAGATAGTAATTTGGAACCAAAAAAGAGAAAATTGAAAATAACCTAAGTCTTTTGCATTTTTCATTGTTGTGTTTATCAAGGTTCCTCCATATGAGAGATACTATAGGTGTACAAATCCAAGCGAGACCAGTCCAAAGAAGATATCTTGATCAATAATGGATCTATAATATTCCCATGTCATCATTACAAGATTAAGTTTTTCCATGACATGCATAAGAGGAAGAGAAGTTATCCAAGAGGTTATAGTTGTGTAAGTAAGTGGCCAAGGGCATCTCCAACCAGTTACACATTAGGATAAAGTTTTTTAGATCCTCAAATGGATACTCTCCTTCAAACTCATGTGAAAGGCATCTCCCATGAAATCAAAGGATGTACTCAAAAATCTCCATCATCCCTCATAGAGGCCATTAAAGATATCATTTTATTGCAAATGGATGAAGTTTTTAGGTGTGGAAAGGGAATATTTGCTAAATTGAAGCATCTTGGTGGACTTGAAAGTTTGTTTGCAATTTTAAGTTTACAACCCATAGTTTCATATTTGAAAATATATAAATAGGGGGTTCTCCTCTATTCAAGGTTTTTGGCCATTATTTTAATTGTTCATTTTCTCTAACTCTACGTTTTACATGAATTTCTATGATAAATTTTTTCATGTATATCTTGTCTCCCTTTCTAAGGTGGTTGAAACTATAAAACCATTAGAGATCTTTGATAGCATCTTTATGTCTCCCTTGTCAAAAAATAAATCTCACCATGCTTCTCTCCATGAAAATATTTTGAAATATAGATGTTTGTAATATTCATTTTCAAGCTAATGAGAATGATTTTGGTTATTTTATATTTATTTTTGATGAAGTGCATAAATCTATTTTGGAAATATTGTTGATTAGATATCTAGTTTTATGTTCATTACTGGTTATCATTTTAAGCATGGATTTGGGATATAAAAGCCTTTTTGCATTATTTTAGAACATGGTGTTTAATAATTTAGTAGGGAACCCTAAGTTTATGGATTTCATAGGAAAGAGATTTTTAAAAATTTAATTTCAGTTTATGTCGTATTCTTTCAAGAATCATTTGGTATTTCCCACTGGCTTGTATTTGAGTTTTTTCTACACCTGTGTTAATGAAAGATTTCATGGATCTTGTAAGATATCTTATTGTTTGAAGGAATCAAACATGCCACATTCCTTTTCTATAACTACCAAAATTTTCCTACCCTATATTACACTACAAATAATACACACTTTACATACTATAAGTTTTATTTTCATGCATATGCATAAATATTGTATACTTAACATATGCCTGCATTTTATGTTTTAAAGTATAGTCATATAGTTTTCCATTTGACCCATGCTATTAAAAAATATATATAATTAATATTTTATTCTCTCTCCCATCTATCTTTAGTATTTTTTATATAACTTAGATCATTTGTGCATTTTGTGTGGCAACCCTTCATAGGTTAAGTGTGAAAACTTGGTTATGCCCTAGTCATATTTGTTACTTATGCTAAAAATCCCCATGGAGGTTGAATTGTAGAATCTCTCCATGTTAGACAGATACCGCATAGGTCCTCTCACCTTGGTTCAGGAAAATCTAGAAGTAGTATGGATCTAACCATACCCTTTGTAGGTACCTCTCAGTCATTTTTTACATTCGGTCTAATCTTGGTGCCAAACCCTTCACTGGCTACAATGACATACTAGAAGGTTTTTCATCACTACTTTCCATTTACTTCAAGTATGTAAGGCCAAGCATAAGAGGTGTATAATTAGGAACCAATACAATCTATTATAGAATCTTAGTTTAAATAAATATTTAAAATAAGCTACTTGAAAAAAGTGTGCTAAAAGTTGAAGGTCATTCATAGACACAACACCTTAAATAAGATAAGCTACCTTTATATTGTTATTTTTAATTTTTGATTGTCTATTTAACTATATATTTTTATACCTTCAAAGGAAATAAGTATGCCACATTATAGAAGGGTTGAATTTCTAGTCATCTCACCATGGAAAATGTTAGAAACTGAGGGTGATAACTCATATTTAGAAAATAATGAATGACAATTTTAGAGATGCAATCTGACAAAGTAATTAAGACTTACCCAATATCCCCACCTGGAGCTTAAATTTTACCATATAAAGGGATATGTTAAAAGTAGAGTGGCAAGGATTCAATTAGACTAAATGAAATATAACATTTTCTCTTGATTCAAACCTAAAAGATAAGAAGGGGTGGTATTTCGTGCATAGGAAGAATCAAGGAAGACTTAACAAAGGCATTGGTTCAAATATCATCCCTCATAAAGAATCGATAGATCCAAGTGGCACTATAAAATTTCCATGAGTTTATGTTAGGTGGTTACCTGAATGTAAGAGGTTTTTTCATTTAATAATTTTTTTTAAGAT
>JARHVA010005446.1:5000-115000 GCA_037957365.1 Torreya grandis | reverse complement strand
CCTTATAGTATAAGAAATATTTGCATTTGGTATTTTATGAAACCTCATATTTTTTACATTTTTTATGAATTGATTTTTTTTATTTTTTTGATATTTTAGCCTATTTGATAAATTTATCATCATTGCTCAGTCTAATTGATTCTATTATGGTTGTATCTAGATACTTATTATGACCCCATCCAATTTACTTGGAAAAATTTCTATTTATTGGTAGACATAAATAAAGACATGTCTACATAGTTTTATATTAAATTATAGAATCTTCCTTGATATTTTTTTGTTTGAAATATTGGCAATTGTTGTATATTTTTTTCTCATATTTTCATAATTTTATTGAGTTTTTTTTCATGTTTTTATGCTTACAATCCAATGTTTAAGTTAGAGTGTTTAAACATTGGTATATACTGGATACTATATAATTATTACCATTGAGTCATGTAGAGAGAAGCATTTTTGACTATACATCAAAATATAACAAGGTTAAGATAATGGGAGTCATATCTAATTAATTTCATTCATATACTAGGATATAATAAAGATTCAATACCTTATTTTTGTTATTTTATACTTCATCAAATCATGGAAATAACAAATATGTTAGCATACTATAAATGTATGTTATATGTCCCTAGAATTCATGTGAACAACATAAATTAAAAGTAAATAAGATAATTAAGTAGGATATGGACTTAGGTCACCACATAAACATTAAGAAATTAAAAAATAACTTTTTTATGATTAGTTTAATCAGTCACATCCTCTTCAAAGGGAATGGTTTTAAAATACTTGCACCTAAGAAAAATTAAATAAAACAAGAATCAAATAAATTAGTTAATACAAATTTATTGAAACTAATTAATATATAAAGATGTATATATGAATTGATTCCAAAATTAATCAAATTATATTCAACCAAATATATGGTAATATATTGCCTTTATCAAATATCATCAAGTCTATATTTTAAATTTTTAGCTTATACATTGATGAAAGCCACAAATCAAGACTTACTACTAGATAATATTTCTAATTACAATAGTACTAATTTTAGTTTTAAGAGGGTTTATTAGTTTCAAATAAGATATACTTATAAATTAAGGAGTTATATTTAATTTGAGTGATAAATTTGGCCTTACTGCAAGACTTATATAGAAAATAAGTCTTTTCCTTAGTTAAATACAGTCATAGGATAGATTCATTCATTGAAGATAATGTATGAATAACAAATAATAACTATTTTATGATAATAACATAAGGTATATAATATTACTTTAAATAAAACAATAATAATGTAAGGGTATGGTCAAATATAAATAGTCAATATGGGAGGTGGAAATTTTCATTTTAAAATAGGTAAGGCAAAACATTAGAAATGTGCTCTTAATCACACATTTAGTCAAGGAGATTCATAGAATAAAAGGAAGATAGTTATTGAATCTTTACCATATAGAATCATCATCAATCATCAACTAAGAGTAATAATATATTTATAGAAGTATAATTCATGTCATACATCTCCAAAAACACACCAAAGAGTATTAATTTATTAAGACAATAACCATGATCAATAATAAGTTCTAAAAAATTTATAGCTTCTCTTAATTTATAAAATGAGAACATAGTTAAGAAATACAAAAATTAGATAAAATTTGGTAGGATTTTAACTTAAATATAGAGTTATTATTCATGGATGTTTTCATACATGCTTGTTTAACTTATTGAGATAATTTTAAAAATTATTAAAATTGAAATATAATTATGATGCCACATGCTTACCATAATACCATTTTTATGGTTTTTTTACATGATTTCACATCATCAAGTTTGGGATACTTTTGTATTATATCTCACTTGAATAAAAAATACTCATATTATATTCACATTAAATTAAGACAATAATATATAAAATTAGTGTAAGCAATATTCACATAAATCAATATTAAATGTGTCATAATAAATTACAATGGTTAAAATAATACTTTCATCTAACGTAAAAGAAATGTGAGGATGAAATTTTATATATAACCAACAACCATATGATTTTAAATAAAAAGCAAAAAAACAAACATTTTAAAAATTGCTACTAATTGACTACAAGTATGAAATATAAGTTTTAGATTTATCAAAAATGTTTATGATAATGTGAACAATCTCATATTTTAATAATTGTTTGAAGGATATCTAATTCTCATTCCCTATAGATGGGAAATACAGATGAATTAATCTCTCAATTATCTACATTAAATTATTTTAGATCAAGAGGTCATATTAACTATGAAGAACAATGAAAATGTGTTTTGTATTAAATGACTAATAATAATACCTTGCAAAGATTACCTATATACCATACCATAAAATTTAATTCACTATTAATATATTATAAATGTAATATCATCTTTCCATAAAATAAATTCAATAATTATATTGACATTAGTTACATGATCATATTACTATTTGTGTGTATAAGAATTACTGACAATGAACACTTTATCAGTATTTGGAAAATTAAGATGAGTGGGAAAGGGAGTAGGGAAGGGATTCTGAACCATTGTGTAGGGCACATGGAAAATTAAGATGAGGTCAATATTCATGATGATAATAGAAACAAAATCTATATTGACTAGATCAATACAACACAAAATGGATCCTTTTAAAAGGTTTTCCTTATTTGGTTGGTTGACATGGTCTATATCTAGGATTTTCTCCACTATATTGTTATTATTTTTAGGACTTGGTAAGCTTACAATGAACTTTGATTTGGTGATTTTTCAAGATGTATTTACTATTACAAGGTATATTTGGAGGTGTCTCTAGAGTATTAACAACATTAGATCTTGGCTCAATAAGTGCAAGCCCCTTTGTTGTATTCTCACTAGGCTCTATTTGTACATTATTAGTGACAGAAGATTTAAGGTGTCTATCAACTAAATTTCTTGTCACTTCAAGAATCCATTTTAACCTATCTAGACTTTGATCACTCATCTAATTTAGGATATACTTGGGGATGATATTTTAAGGAATATGGTGTGTGGAAAAAGTGACTAGTTGGAATCCAAACCTCCTTAGGGGTTTTCATTTCTTTTATCATCAAAAATTTAGGGCCAAGTTTATTCTATTCAGGCCATAAGAACTTTTAGATTATTCATTCTATAGATCTTCTTAGGGAGGTTCACTAAAGATCATTTAGTTCTCCTAAATTTTTATTGGTTTTGGATATAGTGGCTTATTATTTAAGGTTACATTTTGAGCCTGATCACTATAGAATTGGTTGAGGGGAAGAAAGATTAATTACTATTCAAACATGGGTGCTTCTCCTAAATCCCAAGGATATTCAACAAAGCTACTAAAGTTTTAATCTATTTGTGTGGAGGGAGACTCTTGGGAAAGTTTGGATGGAGCCAACATCATTTTGTATACAATATAAATAAACTTTTTATTCTCACTTGGGGTGAGAATCAACCTTTATAATGTAAGTTATTTTTTTACTCTAAACCTACATTTTATTTGAAGATCCAAGACATTCATTATGTTTAGAATTATTATCCTTTTAATTCATTTTGGTCAATTTAAAAATATTTTTGGGAAGCCTAGTAAACCCTTTGGGTACTACCTCTAGTCTATTTTAGAAAATTTATTGGGTTTTTGGGTTCATGTTCAAAATCCATATGTTATATTATGATTGTTAGCCTTAGCTTATGAAAAAATTGGGTTCATTTGGAATTTTTGTAAATGGTTGGTTCTATCTCAAAATTTATTTTTAGTACTTAGGCCACCTTGTGCTCATGAATGGTTTTAGTACCAATCTGTAAAGCCTCTTGGCTCTACTATGCTCTTTGGTTTCTAACCCAATATGATTATATTTGGGGATCACTGGGGATCTCCACCACTTCTTTAATCTCACCATTCCTTTTGTGGTTATGTTGGTGTTTAGGTTATTTATGAATCTTCAAGGTTTTATAGATACTTGGACCTCTATTTGTGTCTAGAATGGTTCTTGATCCAACCAAAGTTAGATAGTAAGTCCCCTAGGGAGCTAAAAGGTTATTTTTTAGACTTGTTGATCTATCTCTTTTAGTTAGAGATAATTTTTCATCTAGTTAAAACCATATGGTTTATGTACCATTGAAATGAGGTAGTAGCCTTTTCTCTATCCTTTTTTTGATTCATCTAAAGCTGGCTAATTTTTTTAATATGTAAATGCAGTAGTTGCAATTTTTGTCTTCATATTTTTTTAGCTACGAATTTATTATCTAGGTTCCTTTCTTAGATAAATACTTGTGGTTTTTTTATCTTATGTTATTCCCTTATTTCATCCCATTATACTTTTCCACTATTGTACTCTTTTTGACAATGTCTCCTTTGTTCTCCTAGTGTGCTACCTCCTTTTTTATCTATGTTTTGCCAAGGGGAAAATGTAACCTATATATGGGCCCAGGATGGTATCCATGATAATAAAAGGTGGGATTAATTTAATCAAAAATAGGGTAAATTTTAGTGGCAAATATTTACTAATTCACAAATATTCTATTTTAGGGATTTTGAATTTGATGACTTTTTAGGATGCAACATATGACCCTTTCACCTAAAATTCTAGGATGTCATTTTTTTAGGGGTTATCTCACCAATGATTTACAATAATTATGGGCTTATCTATGTAATTAACCATCTTTATATAGTACATATGTTATTAGAGGTTGTAGGTCATGAATTTACCACTGAAGTATCTATTTTTACTAGATTGTGAAGATAGAGACTTCAAAATGCACTCTATTGTTGGACTGATTTCAACACCCTAACCTCTATGAGAATTATATCACATGATGTAAATCAGATTCTTGATAACCTACTGTCACACAATAATAGTTTAATGTATGATAGTACCTGTCATGTGATGACCATCTACCAGGCAATAGTAATATGCTATGTGGAAATAATCTACCTCCCGATAGTGATATGCCATGTGATAGAAACCTATTACCTAGTCCCATGTTCTCCATGATGGAAATATACTACCTAGTAATGATGTTCCATATGAAAACAACATGGTATCCAATAGTGGTGTATCTCATGGTAGATCTATTAGACATGATCGTAACATGCCACCCAATAATGGAAAAGAAGTTAAATGAAATAAAATACTTGACAACACAACTCGAGCATTAAGAGGTACTATAAAGGCTTAAAAACCAAAGGAAATATAAAACAATTCCAATACAATGTAAAATTTTAGAAATCCAAGAAAAAGAACTATGTAAACCATAAGCACTTTAAATAAGGTAGTCTTGAATCTTTTTTGAAAAATATCAATTATTTTTCTCAATGTAAAATAATTGAAAAATTATTTCAATGCAAAAATCAACATGGGTATTGACATTATTTGGTTAAAAAAAATTAATCCCAATAGCTTCTCACCACCTAAAGATTTTATTGATGAAATTCCATCCCTAAAAGAGACACCTCTTGTTACTTAATTAGAACATACTCCTCTTGGCACTCCACAAGAGAAATATAGTTCTTTTTAGACACAAAATTTTGTTGAAATACCTTTCAAAAAGGTAGATGGAGGAAGAGAAGTACATGGATAATAGGAAGGTCTTTTCAAGTTCACTGGGATACAAAATATGCATTTGTAGAACCCGTAGACCTAGAAATTGGTAATGAGCATCCAACAAAATGCATATGTATAATTTGCAGTTGGAAACTTGGAAAATAACATAGAATACAACTTAAACTCGATACAATTGAGAAATATTATGGGGAAATATATATGTCAGTGAAGCACGCAGATGGATAGATAACAAGAATGCATACATGTCAGATATGCATGTGAATATGAAAATGATCATAATTGATAAAAACATCTTGTTAAGAAAGGGGTAACTATAAAATCATAATTTAAAAAAGTTATGATGTCCAATCTTATGCCAAAATATGTATAGTTCTCTACTATTTTTCACATTTAAAAAAAGGGAAGGCCCATTTTTTATTTTATAGATTACAAAACTTTATTTTAACATAATGGGTTTCTAGATATTCCATAGTCACATTGGTCAGATAACAGTGCTTGGAAAATGGAAAATTTTCTAGCCATTTTCGAGAAGGAAGATTTAAAAGAAAGTGTTTAGAGATCATTGTTTATCTCTCTATCTATTGATAAGGTCACTATAGTTGACAACATAAAATGGGTTTTCATGCATGTGTTTACCTTTAAAAACTATTCAAGGCAATCTCATCTTTTAGTTGTCCATAAAATGGCAGAAAATTGTAATGTAGAAAACCTCAATAAATTGGTTGTAGCCAATTTGAGAGAGAGATATGGGATGGATGACTATGACATAGACATGAAGCTGGTGTGTGTATTGATGTTGATGGTGCCTTTATGATGCAAGGGTATAGAAAGGGTCTTTGTGTTCTCTTACAAATAATAGTTTCTTTATTTATGATTCCAATCCATTGCATGACACATAAAATAAATCTTTCTTACAATATTGTTAGCACATTCAGTAATGTTGCAAAAGTGGAAGAGCTTATTCATGACTTTCATGTGTACATGTCAAGAAGTCCAAAAATATTCATAGAGTTCCATTAATTTTTTAATTGGGGTGACAGATAGTTAAATCTACTGAAAGATGTGTAAAATATATGGATTTACATTATGAATCTACTTGAAAATGTTTTGAGGAATATCCATCTTTGATAGGGTTTATGCATAAATATCATAGGGAAGTTGACAAAGCAAAAGATTTTTTATGTCGTTTAATAGATTAAGAAAATTTACTCATATTATGTGGAATTTTGTCAATATTGAAGGAAATAAAGTGCTTAATGAAGCATGCCCAAGAGAAATGTATTAATATTGTTGACTTCATATGTTTGATAAAATGTATATGCCAATGTTTAGATATATTTTACACATTGAATGAAATATTTCACAGACTTGTTTTTAGAACCTGGGGAATTTTGATTGATTTTTAAAATCTAGAGAGTTATTTTAAATTCAATAGACATGATCATATTTTTGTCATGGTAAATGGCATTAATATCCAAATGCACACATGCTCTAGAAGACTTGAAGTTGTGGGAGCTGAGCATGAAGATGTACTTGTGACATATTTTCTATATGTTAATATTATATCTAAGACATGAATTAAATTAAGGAAAATCTCACAAAGTTTAGACACTAAGATTAGAGAACATTTTCAAAAGTATGAGTTGTTTGAGAACATGGGAGTTATGAATCCCATTTTTTGGAACAATGTTAATAGTCATGAATAGATAAACACATTATTTCATAAATGCATGGCTACAATTGTTATGAATTTTTGTATATATTTAAATGTGAATGAAATTTAGATTAATGGTATTTTAAATAAAGAATTAATTAAATATTAGTCAACATAGTTTGGGACTACAATGATGGATCAATTTTAGTGTTTAAGTGACCCAACATAAAATGGTTCCATTATTCGTCTATGAAAAAAAAATTTAAGCAGCATTTTACAAGAAAATATTAGTGAATATTTTAGATTATATGAACTTTATCAAACAATGATTTTGGGTTATATGTAATAAGAGTGAGTATTTAGTGAATTATCATTAATAAAGTCAAAACTTAGAAATAGATTGGATAAAAATCTAGAGACTTGCTTGAGACTATATGTTTTGTGTTATTCTATAGACAAGTTTCTATATGAAAATGTAGTGGAAACATGGAGTTATTTAGTGGAAATAAGAGGCATGACTAATACATATACTAATATAGAGGAAGAGAATATGGAGAATGAGCAAGCTTTTTAAGGATTGTTTGTATTTCGTGGCTTGTAGTTTGATAAGTATAGTAATTACTATTTTCTAAAATATTTATTATTCAATCTTAGTCAAGTACATTAAATTATGTAATCAATTACCTAGATGTTATAATCATGAATCTTATTCAATACATCAAATTTAATATTTTTTATCCTATTAAAATTTTATATATTTCAAATAGTATTTTATCTTTACAATTCATCTCATTTATCGAGTAGCAATATTAATAGTCATTAACATCATCTAGAGCATTTCAATTTTCCTTGTAGAATTTATTAAAGTATACAAGTCTTATGTATATCAATTCATGGTGGACCATTACTCTATTGCATGTTTACATTGGTACTATTTCACAAATATATAGCTACAATCAATTAATTAAATTATACAACTACTGAAACACTAATAGTGTAATAGTGAAATTAAATCTACAACTACTAGAATAATATAACACTATTGATGCATTCAATAGTACAAAAAATTGAACAATATAATTCCATAGAATATTTACTCTAAAATTACAATATTAAAATACTACAACTATTAGAAATATTTGACCTATAGTTCATATATTTAACAATCAATCAATCAATGCATTCAATGCTATAACTACTAGAACAGTTTAACAATGCACTCAATGCTAACACTATTAGAACACTATGTCACTAACAATGCATGTAATTATAAAATTAATAGAAGAATTCAATAATTCATTCAAGGATAGAATAACTAGAACATTATAGCCATGCATTTAAACACTAAAACTAGTATATATCAACTACTAGATCATTAAATCCATCCATACAATATTTACTCGACATTTTATCCTAACAATGCATTAAATATTATAACTAGTAGAACAATATAAATATATGGAGTACTTATTGTACCATAGGATATTTTTACTACTACTATAACTAAAAATATTTTGCCTATGGTTGGGTTCACATATATCTAAATTACACCCCAATCAATGCATTAAATGTTACAACTACTAGATCAGTTTACCAATGCATTCAAAGCTACAACTACTTGAACATTTTATCCATTTATTCAAACCATAAAACCATAATATCCATAGAACATTAAACTTGAAAACTAGTATATTTCAAATACTAGAAAATTAAAACCATCCATAGAATATTTACTCTATTTTTTCTTCATAGAATATAGAAATAATGCATTCAAGGCTAAAACTACTAGAACATTATACCCATTCATTCAAAATATAAAACCATAACATCCATAGGACATTAAACTTGACCACTAGTATATTTCAAATACTAGAACATTAAAACCATCCATGGAATATTTACTCCACTTTTTCTTCCTAGAATATAGAGACAATGTTTTCAAGGCTACAAATACTATAACATTAAGCCATTCATTCAAACCATAAAACTGTAACATCCATAGAAAATTAAACTTGAACACTAGTATACTTCAAATACTAGAACATTACAACCATCCATAGAATATTTGCTCTACTTCTTCAAACTATCATTGTCAACAATATAAACTCAGACAAATCATCATTTTTGTGGTTAAGACTATCCTCCCCCTAGTTGCTTTCCATTCCCACCCATAGAAACCCCTTTGTCTAGACCTACTTATGAATCCTCCATTGTCACTCCCTCCTTCTGAAAATCCTCTACAACAAAATTCATTTGTGAAAAAATCACCTTCTCCTCATTCGTTGCATCTCTTGTTGAAAGAATTGTAGGATCCAAATTTATTTCTTGATTTAATAAAATGTTAGAATCTATACCATGCTCTTTAATTATCTTCTTCAATGTGTTGTTTTATTTATTTAACAGAACTAGTTTTTATTTCAATGTAATTTCAAAGGAGATACTTTTGTGGGTGTTTTTCAAATGCATGTTAAGAAAATGTGATTCTTACTTCAAATTTTCATATATTTTTAAAAATAATAATAAATAATAGATATGTCAAGCACATATAAAGGTATTATAATAATAAAGATACAAGTTATAGATAAATAAAACTTACCACCTCTTTATCCTTTTCTACTTGGGCAATGGTAACAAGGTTGATATATTTAGCCCATTTAATAAAATATAATTGAGCTTCTACACTTAAATTTTCCAACCTGTTTATCATTATAAACATTTTCCATAGAGATGAATCCAATTTTTTTCTTATTGGAACAAAGTGTTACTCTTTGAGGGTTCATTTTGAACAAGAGAAAACAAATTCACTCTTTGAGAGTGGTTATGAGAACGGGTGTTGATTTATTTGATAAGGTATGTTTCCCTTATCTCCCATTTTTTTAAATCATTAAATTCTACAATAACACCATCCTTCAAATTCATAAGCAAATTTTTTGAAACTAGATTGTCTAATGAAAAGCTAGTAAGGAAATCCTCAAAAACATTTACATTATCTATGTGGGGTAAAGAAGAGCTTGTTGGGGTAGAGAAGAGCCGCAAGAGGATCTTGTGAAGGTGCATTAGGAGCTTGAATAAATTGAATCCACTAATATTTGGGGGTCTAATTTCAATTCCAATAAACTCCTAATCTAAATCAATCTATTGGAAACATGTAAGATGATCTACATTTCAAAGGCCACTATCAAAGAAATCTAAAAAATTAGAAATATATAATGTGCATTAAATTTGTGCAGGTAGAGAGATGTTCTTCCCTCTTCTCTAAATCTATATGGTTGGTGGGGGTGGTGGCTTACTCTAAGGACTCCTAAAAGATGTTGGGTGGATTAATAAAATATATTTATTCAAAATTTGTAAACTCAAAAACATAAAATCAAAGCAATTTAAAATTGAATCTATTAATGTTATTACCTATAAGGGTGACTATGTCATCCATTTGGATTTTCCTTGCTAGAGTTATCTCTTCCCCTCTTGGCATCCTTGTGGGAGTTGGCTCTTACCATCTCAATACACTTGTAGGAGGTTGAGGTGGAAGTTGATAAGATGAGAACATTTTTAAGTTTAAGTGTTAAATGAGGTTACTATAGAATTATTTATAAGTAAGGTAGGGAGTTAGAGCAACTAGTTGGAGTCACCAGGGACTGATAATAGCATGGTACTATGCAGTACTATGCCACTAGATCAAAATACTATTGGTGCATGACCACATGGTGTCGTACAATAGTATAATGCCATGTGACACCATTTTGTGATGTAATAGCATGTTACCATGTGACAAAATGGTATCACACGATAGAATGGTGTCATGTGATAGCATGGTGTCATGTGAAAGCATACTATTATGGTGTCATGTGGTATCAAGGTATCATGTGACATCATGCTATTGTATAGAATTAAGCTATCACATGACATTATTATATGATGTTACACCATTCTATCATATGGGCTGCAACACCATGTTATCATATGGTTTTAGTTTTGCCACTTGGCATCATACTAATGCCTATTAGCATAATGATGCCTAGGAGTGGAATGTCATCCTATCCCTTTCAGCATTATGACACCATTAGAAAACAAATAGTGATTTTTCACATGTAATACACACTCTGATTCGCTAATGGAGAAAATCGAATTCACCAAAATAATCAACAAATTATAATTTCCATTGACTATATTCATAATTCTCAATGAATACTATGTCCATGTTTCACATTGTCAAAAGGAGTCTCAATGTCATGTGTGAAACTAAAAAAATTATTCTAAAACCACTATACTATTAAGAAATATGATGTGACCATAAGTTATCATGATGAGTGTAAATCTACATTGATTATGTGATCCCAAGCCATACATATTTTTGGTTGCATATTTTTACAATTAACATCAACTTAAGTAGAATATGAGTTTTTTGGAATTCGTATTTTATTAATTTTCAAATTGATAAGATATTCAAAACTAGTCCCCAACAACTCAATGGAAATTCTTCTATCTTCTTGTGAAAAAAATAAAAATAAAAATAAAATCTTTGTAACCTTGAGTTTAGTGGGATATTTTCTATTAACACCTTTTAAAAACATTCTAAACAAATATGCATTTAAATCAATCATAAATTAACACAAATTTATAGATAGATCTATGCAAATCATAATATTTTTACTTGTTTTGAAAATAATTGTCATTTCGATCATTGACACAAATATATAGCCTAAGAATTGAGGCCTTTTATGACTACATTAATAAAATAAAGAAATACAAAAAATCATGACATGGTAGAATAACATATTTGTTTATAGATAAAGCAAGAGATATACTATAAAAAATGATGGAAAATTAAGGTATGTGACTCAACTAGGATAACATCATTTGGTATGGCTTGGACTAAACACATATAAACTTGAATTCATAATATGAAGGGACCACATTTATCTTATATAGGTCATATGTTGCCCCATAATCACATATAAGAAATTTTAAGGAATACATACCTGGTATAAAAAGGGACATACTCCTCTTTGTTTATGGACCTCTATGTTCTCTTGTAGATTGGAAGGATGCTCCAGCCATGAACACATCTCATATTAATTTTTTTATCCATAAAAGTTTCCAAAGGAAAACATTCTACAAGGCATTGTTTCTAATAAGAGAAAATTTAATGTCACCTCGGAGGAACAAGACATCTCATGTGATAATTAGAGAAAATCTCATTATATTAGATTATGGAAAGAAAATTATTTTTCAAGACATTTCCCTTAAGAGGCCCCATGTATTTTTTCTTTTGTTTAATTAATGGAAAAGGGATGATTCCAACTATGCTGCAAAAGCAAATTTGATAATTACTGGGTGGCCTATGAAAAATAAGTTTCCATCATTTTTGTCACTTAAAGGTTCAAAATATGGCATGTTTATGGATTATTAAGAATTAAGTGATCTTTGATAGGGGAAAGGTTCCAATAGTGGTGCACCTACCAATGGTTGAACATAGTTTTTATTTATTTGCGCTTCATTAATGGAACATATTGGTCTGTATAAATATTAAAGTGCACCAATTTTGGTGTATGTTGTAGCTAATATTGTTCAAAATTTAATCTATAAAATTAAAAGTAACCGATCACATCTTGATAAGTAAGACTCACATATTGATATTCTAATGCATATCTATTAGTAATCTAAAGGTTAAGTTTTGGTCATAGGTTTAAGAAATTCATTTTATGACCTCTCATGATAAAATTAGTTATATCATAAAATGTAAAATGAGTTAAGCCTTGAAACCTTAGTTATAAGTAGTTAAGATGACATGAAATGGGTAAATATTTTGAAATATACTATAGTTATATGGCACTTTAATTCTCTATCCAAAGTTAGGGAAAACCACTACTTGGACAATTCAGCTAGTCACCTCTCTAAATGTTTTGCCCTTGTTTATTTATTTTCACATATTTAGTGATTATTAAAAAATCAAGGATAAGTTCTTTATTTATATATCATTCATTATTTAATCTCTCATTTTTTTAATGGTGATATATGTGAAACATGCATTCAACCTTGTACCTCTAAGTTATGTTTATGGAGAGATCACCTTCAGGCATAACATGGAAAGAAAAATATTGAAAATATTAATTTCATAATCACATGATAAAATACTAAACTGATATCACAGGGGTGAATTGGAAGAAAGGGTAGTCTAAAACACTACTAGACATCTCATGATGCCATCTATTTTTTTAGTTAATACTTATATGTCCATGAATATAAAAAGTAATGTGTATCCAATAAATTAATTTTTTGAGCATAAAAAAAGCTTGAATAGACCTTTATATGTCCATGTTAAAATGGTTATAATGTATGGCATCTAATCATTGACTATTGAGGATAAATAAACATGCCATTAGGCATAAATTAAATTTCTATGATTAATAATATCCTTTAAAATTTTTAAATAACATTAATGCATTGCATTAATGAGCATTATCCAAAAAGTTAGTGAATCTGGTACAATATTTGTTCCACATAGAAAGAGATTAAGCTACCATGAAGAGTTGTAAAGTATCATTGAAAAGGAGTCATGATAAAATTGAGTGTAAACCACATGTGCAAAGGCCAATTGATTCAAGGATGAATTCAAATAAAGGTCTCTAAAGAATATGAAGGGAATTACATATTTCTCTATATTTTCAAAGCATTATGGCCATGATTTATATCCTTTATATTTGTTTTTATATATGGATTAGGTATGGAAATGTTTATACATTTTATAAAGATTTATTTGTTGTTGAAAAGGTTAACTAAATATTTATTTTTCATTAACATGTTCTCTCTCTCTCTCTCTCTCTCTCTCACACACACACACACACACACACACACACACACACACACACACACACACACACACACACACACACACACACACACACACATGGATATTTTTTTATGACCACTATAGAAGCTATGTGTTAGTATATTTTAAATAAATCATATTTCTAATCCCTTATACAATGTTTGACTTGATATTTTTAAGGGATTATGGATATATTTGATATGCTCTATCTATTTTCCACCATATGGATTGGATTTGGATGTATTTATCTATTTTATAGAGAATATTTAGTTATTTTAAAATCATAGTTCTTTATTAGTATGTTATTTTCATGTTTGATAGACATATATTTGTGTGTGGATATTAGTTCTCTAATCATGGTTGTATTAATTTGATAGTATATTTTTGGAAAACTAATTTCTAACCCCTCATATAAATAGTTAACTTGTGACATGTCTAAAGGTGGGGAAAAACATCTAGTGGATCACAACATTTGATTGTAAATATATGTAAGACTTAGGAGAGACATGTAGATACACATCATGGTGGACTTTTTAGAATCATTTGTATATATCTTGAGATGGGTACCTTTGTAATATTGGTATATTAATTTACCCTATGTTTATGAATTTATGGGTGAAATGAGTGTGAAGTTAATGGTTATGAAGATGTAAGAGGGGACTATAGATGCATCAGATGCCTAATGACCACTCATAATCAAGATATAACATATGGGCCATGGAGATGAACCTTAACATTAAAACCTAACCTTTTTAGGCATATTTAATACATTATACCTAGACAAATAGTGCCTAGAGATTGATATATATTGAGGATATGAGTTTTAAGTTAAATAACCCTTATTCCTATGTATGAGCTCAGACCCATTCTAAGAAATGTGGAATTTTTATTTGCCTTCATAGAAAAATAAATTAACCTTCAAAATTATCTTACATATTTTTTATTTTTGAAAATTTATGTGCCTTGTTGTGTGTCTCTTTTTGTTACATGTTATAAATCCTCTAGACAAAAATTGAGCTCTTCTACATTGGTTGGAGGAGTGGAGATACATGTAAATTATTAGACACATTTTGTTCCATGATTGGTTGCGAATGGTGATAAACACCTTTGATTTTATATACACTCTTTTTCTTTCACTCACTTATACTATAAATTAGGAGGAGTGGTTACATAGAATTTTGGATTATATAGATAAAATTTCTAGGCTAAATGAGGTGGAGTATTATATATTTTAGTATTTTATTTATTACTTAATACTGATAAAAGAGATGTACAAAGTGTGTTTCCATCTGTTTTTGTCTTACTTAGCTTTCCTAAAGTTTGTGTGGATTGTTCTTGAATGAATGTCTAGCTAAATATTAACATTTAAATATTTGTGATATGTCATACCTTATATGTGTTACCATTCGTAGATTCTGTCTTTTTTGAAACCTCTTGGGTTTGGAGGTTGATGATCGCCATGGAAGTTGGAAGAAATGATGCCACTAGGAGGTAAACTTTACCATTCTAATGTCTTTTTCTTAAGATTAAATATTCCACAAAAGATTAACATTTTGGATTATTGTGATTGGGAAAATATGTTTCTATATAATGCTTTTATTGGGAAATGATGCTATATTGGAAGTCATATTATTTTATTTTATATGTTGGGAAATGAAAATTTATAAATTTTATTAATTGAAACTAATAAAATAATTATTATATATGTGAGTGTTTTATTTAAAATTTCACTATTTCACTTAGTATATATGATTAATAATAAGAAATTGTAAGCTATAAACAAAGGATTTTGAACTTGTGTTAAAAGGATTAATTATGTAATTTATGTTACATGTATGGCCTTACATTTTGATGAGATGGGGTCTACTTATTTATGATTTTTATATATTTATATATAAAAACAAGAGGAATAAACTAATTTTTTTTTAAAGTGTGGAATCCTTTATGTTATAAATCTTAGATTATATCATAAATAATGTTATGTTTATATGTATTTTGACTATATCCATCATTTTTTAATAAAATATTTTTTATGTTAAAATAAGTTGTCATCTAAAAAAATTATATATCTGCGAGTTTTGTGTTTTGTCATGCTTCATTATTTTTTATTTCTCATGTTTTGATATTTGTTATTTCGATTGCTTCATTGCCTATTTAAATTTATTGGGATTAAACTGATTGTAAAAAAATGTACTTTTTCTCTATTGTGAATACTTGAATGTGTGTTAGGAATTGGTCTATCAAAAGATAATAATACTGATTTAATCAAATGAAATGATATATAAACAAATTTGAACATTTGTAATTTAATGGATTAAATAGATTTTGAGTTTGATTATAATGATAAACAGGGATTTTACCACTCTTATAATTTGTGAGTGTTTCATTATAATTTGATAAATGTGGTTGATAGGTACCATAAAATGATTACTATATAGTCTAGATTTCGTATATTGTAAGAAATATGTGTTATAAATAGTGTATTTTAAGATAGACATTAAATTTGTAAATTTTCAAACTGGTTTTTGAAAATTAAATAAATATTATTAGGCATAAGAACACATTGCATGTATTAAAATGCATCAAAAACGTAGTAATTTTGATAAATATTGTTGGATTTATATGAAACATAAGTTTTGAAGGGATTAGTTGTAAATTTTTAAAATTAAAATTCATTGCGTATAAATATATTGGTTGAAAAAAATGTTTCAATTACTTTTATATTGTTAGTTTTTTATTTTAAATTTTTACATAGAAAAGAATGCCATAAAACAGAGATGTTGGACTGACATGATTCAAACAAGTGAAGACTACATTATAGTCTAAAAATGCTCCACCATTGGTATTTCATGAAACCCCACATTTTTATCATTTTTCATGAAATAAAAATTTGGAATTTTTTAAAACTTTTAGTCTATTTATTGAATTTATCATTATTGGTTCGTTTTATCCATTCCATGATGGTGCTCTCTATATTATTCTTAGACATGTACAAAGTTATGCACACTTATCACGGACCTATCCTAAAAAGGTTGAAATTTAATTTTGTATATTTTTATACTTAAATAAAGACTTATTTGGATAGTGGTTTGTTCAATTGTATATTTTTACTCTATAATTATTAGGGTCAAATAATATAAATGTCTCTATATTATTTTTGCATATTTCCATAAGTTTTCTACATTTATTTTCATGTATATGTGGTTTCAAGCTAACATGAAAGTTTTAGAGTTTAAATATGGTTATATGATGGCTACAATGTGACAACATTACCATTGACCAATGCAGAGAGAGACACTATTGGATATATGCCACCACATTACTAACCTAAAACAAGGGCAGCCATATCTAATTAATCTCCCTCATACATTTGGGATATAATAAATTTTCAAAACCCTATTGTTTATTTTTTAATACACCTTAAAAGCATTGAAAATCACAAGGAAGGTAACATACTATAATTATATGTTATATGACCCCTAAAATTAAATTAAACAACCTATATTCAAAGTCTAATAAAAATAATCTTAGATAAGGAATTATGCCATCGCCTAAGCATTTTGAGCTTAACAAATAATTTTTTTAGATTAAAAATTTCAATCAGATCCTCTTGAAGGGACATAAGTATAAATAATATGAATAATAAAAATTCAATTGAATAAGAATACGAAAACTACTTAATACATGTTTATTAAAATTGATTAATACATAAAGATGCATATATGGTTGAATTTAATAGTCAATTTAATTATATTTAACGAAAAATATGATAATATATTACCTTAAATAAATATCATCATGTATATATTTTACAACTTAAAACTAAGACATGGAATTCACAAGCCCTAATGGTGAAAACTCTACAAATCTATTTATTTTGATGGCAATGCCCATTTTCATAATCGTAGAGGGATATGAGTGTAGGAAATAAGATGCAAAGGTGGAAGCTATGTGCAAAGATATTTCTATTATTTCATTCGTTAAGATGGATAATTGAAAATGGAGGGCTTAGACAGAGGTCTTAGGGGATAAGAGTATTTTTTTCCTTGCTTCTATCACTATTTAAAATGCTAATGACAAAAAGGTCATTGGACATTTCGTACTAAATGAAGGAAGAGGTGATACATATAGTCAAACACCATGACACACAAGGATTAATTTATGGAATAATTAGTGTTTGGTGGATCTAGTATATTCAATAGGTGGATGTAAATATGGGAGCATATATCCAATGTTAATAGATGTAAAGACATAGTAAAGTCCTAGAAATCTTAAAATACCATGTGGAAAATATTTTGTTGAGGCTGTGGGAGGACACAAAATCTCTCAAGTGAATCCAACCAAAGATACCCATGTTGTTCTCTTTCATAAAATAGAGATGGAAGTAATTTCTATAATGGAAGAATGGCTATCTACATAGGGACTATTTTTTAAGTTTGAAAGGTTATGGCCAACTTTGCCAGCTTTACATCAGTGGATTTCAACCCAATGGTAATCTAGGGTGGAAGGTAATATATAGATCCATCCCTATTTTAGAGGTTTTTTACTTTTATGTTTAATTTTATTGTAGATAAAGAGTCTATTTTCAATGACATGATTTGGAGTTGGGATAATCACACTTTGTTGGTAAAACCCTAACATCTAGATTTCAATGCCTAGACTATATTTTTTAATTTCAAATTTATTTGGATTAATCTTCTAAATTGTCCTTACAAGTTTTGGTCTCATTTAGTATTTTTAGCCATTGGAAATACAATAGCTAATTTTTGGGTTACTAAAAAATTGAATGTTGTTAAGGGACATTCCACATATACCTATGTTATGGTTTATGTAAAATTTTCTAAAGGTTTACCTTGTCAATTAGAACTGTAGGTAGGGGAGAGAAAGTGGATACAACCCCTTTATTTTGAAGTAATCCCCTTTAAGTGTAGATTATTTTTAAAATAAAGGCATCTTATGAATGATTTCCCAATTTTTAAATTCAAGAAGATGATACCATGTTGGAAAAATGCATAAATTGTACCTAATATGGTGTCAACTATAGAGGATAGTGGAAGTGATAATGAAGGATCATATTCAAAGATACACTTAGAAGAAGAGGAGTAGAATCATCAAAATGAAACATTTTTGAGTGAGGCAAGGACAAAGGATGAAGGGGTTGAGGTGATACAACAAAAGACTAATGTAAATATAGAGATTAAATCAGATTCAACATCCTAGTCTCCTTTTGAAAGATGAGGAGTGTTTGACTCAGTGTAGAAATAAAATCAAGTATATATTCTAGATATCTCCATTCTAATATTGCCAAATCCTGAGGAGGAAGGAGAATGGAAAATTGTTAGTCCTAAAAAAAGGCAAAGGTAAATAAGGTTTGAAACCCTTGATAATGTCTCTCAGATATAACAAAGAGAATCTAATGGGAGATTCCTAGAGGGTATTTTTTTCTATTTTTGTTGTTTATATAATAAATTTTGATGAAAATCTTGGAATTTGAGACCATTTTTCTTTCTAATTTTTAGTTTTGGTTTGGCCATTTTTCTTCAGTCTTTTGATGCCAAGCATATTGTTATATTTGGCTTGTGTGGCCTTGTCTTCATGTTTCACTTCTAGGGTATGGGTCCTTAGTTCAAAGAAAAGATACCCTTTTGCCTTCATAGAAAAAATTACAACTAAGACATTAATGGAATCCATATATGCAGACCTAGTATATCATCAAACCATCTAACAATATTTTTATTTAAGGGTGAAACAACATTTATTTTTTGTTACCCTATAATTCTCATTAAAAGCATATCAATATTAGTGCAGAGAGGAGGTATTCCTTTAAAATAGGATATCCTTATAACCTAAGGTTTTATATTTATTATTAAGATTGAAATTGATCATCAATGCAAGATTGTACACATGCACTAAGGTTTTAGTTAGTTAAACAAAGTCATAAGATAGATTCATGCATTCAAAATGAAGTCTGAATAATTATTTTATTATAAATACATAAGGAGTATAATAATACTTCAATATTAACACTAATAATGTAAGGGTATGTTAAAATCTAATCAAATCCATAAGGTAGGTGAAAATTTTCATTTTCATATGGGTAGAGAGGAATTATTGAAAATGTGTTCTTAACCAACCTTGCACTAAGGGGTTTCACATAATAAAAGAAAGATATTTATTAAATATATAATATATTAGATCAAAATCCACCTTTGACTAAAAACAATAGTAAATTTACATAAGCATAATGTTGTCAATGCATTTTTATTTATTTTTAATACTGAGATGTTATTCACAAAATACTAAACATCGAAAGGTTAAACACCATTAGTTATTGCTTGTGAGTATACAAATGTCAATTTATACATCAATATAAAATAATATTCAATATATTAATATAAAACATCCTCACATAAGAGGAATGATAAAAAAGAAAACATAACCAAAATAAAGAAAGGAAAGCAACATTAGTCCAGAACCATCATGCATGTAGTGTCCAATTAGTAGCACCACTGGGATTAAAATCAAGACCCAAATGATTAGGAATCTTAGGTCCCTTTTGAATATCCTCCTTGACCTCATTTTATTGTGGATAGTGGTGGTCCAAATTTTCCATTAGGTGTCTAATCCAATTTTCATTAACAAAATTCAAAACATCAGTACCCTCCTGAATAT
The DNA here is from genome assembly GCA_037957365.1 of Torreya grandis. NCBI lineage: Eukaryota > Viridiplantae > Streptophyta > Pinopsida > Cupressales > Taxaceae > Torreya > Torreya grandis. Next base: position 94,276 of record JARHVA010005446.1, on the reverse strand, counting down.
CCATAGTATCAACCAATCTTTCCAAAATATTTTTAAATACATTAAAATTCTTGTGAATGCACCTCTATGTCTAGTTTTTTCATCATCATTAAGGTGAGAAATCATAAAACCTTACTTAGAAAATTTAGGTAGATCTAGCAACAACCATTACAACAATAGTTTATACATCCATAGAATCATCCCTACCTAGGCTATTATCATAAATTCTCTTTTAAACAATTGGGTTTTAAATTTTACTTAAAATCATTAAATCCTTCATTTCTTCATCCTAGCTCTACATGCAATTCTTATTAGAATCCAATGAGTTAACCTAGGAGTAGATAGGATCATTAGCCTGATCAAAGTATGAATAATTGATGTAAGTCCACTCATATTCATAAATAATCCCCTCTACAATGTTGGAATGTGAGATACCCTATTCAAGGTGAGGGATGAACTTTGGATATCCACCAAAGTCAATTAGAAACTCTAAATACAATTTTAGTAGATCATTCTTTTAGAAATGCTCAAGCTGGATATAAGGGATTTTGAGTTCAATATCTATCTCCATAATAAAAAAATTGGTAATGGATTTAAATAATAAGTCATCAAGAACCCTAGCTTTAGCTTGAAAATGTCCAAGTTACTTTACTTCGATATAAAGAAAGTAAATTCAGTAGAAAACACAAGACAAAAATTATGGAACAAATAGTGAAATCTATTTTTAGAACATACATATCCAAAAGTAGTATCAACCATGAAATTTCACACCCAAAAATAATGGACCAATTTGCAGACAACATTTCCAAATTATATCAGCATATTGACAAGTAAAAAAGAAGTGCTCAATAGACTCAACATTATTACACACATGAAATCCTTCCCAATATAGGTTAGCTATAGGGAAACCTCTCAAAATGTTATTTTGAACAACTACTTATAAGGTTCATCCCCCTTGAAATCCATAATTGTCCACTTAATAGCTAAGATAATACCTTGGATACACAGGTCTTTTCGATCAAACCCACTAATATCTCTCCACTTTAAACAAAATTTCCAATCAACATCATGCCTTTTCCTCTTTCATTTTCCATCTAACCAAATAAAATATCTGATAATCTTGTGAGTCATATTAAACTAATATTTATTGACAAGCTAATAAGAAGCATAATAGATACTTTAGGAAGAGAGAAATTTTCGACAGACCAGGATTCTACCTACGCGAGAGAAGATGGATATGCCAATTTTTAGTTTTCTTGGTAATTTTAGTGTAGACCCACTCCCACATCTATTTTAGAGAAGGAATAAAGGAAAAGGGGATACCTAGATATTTGACCATATGAACAAGGTCCTTATATACCAAACCATACTCCAAGATCTAGTCTATTTGGTGCTCACTCTAACCAGTCATACAAGACTTATGTAAAGCCACTTTAGATTCCAATGATAAGCAATAAACTTTCATTTTGATATCCACCCATATCAAATTATCTCTTGCAAGGCTAATAACAACATTAATTCATTAGTAAATATAAAATCTATCATTTTTGAATTATCTAGAAGATAAATTCCTTTCATAGGGGTCCAACTTCAAAAAATTTAAGCATGTAGTGCAAAGCATCAACAACAAAAATAGAGAGAAAAGGAGTAAAAACACATCCTTTTCTAATAGATCTTTTCAAAATATGACAATCAATGGTTTCTCCATTAACCTCTATAATAGTTCAAAAATCTTTGAAACGTATATTTCTCTATATAACCTTTGTTGACAACCAAAATATCTAAAAACTATTTTAATAAAGAGCCATTCAATTATATTACAAGCTTTTTTAAAAAGTCAAGAAGAATCATCCAAATATGTTATTTAAATTCATTATTCCAATTCATACCCTACCAAATAGTAATGAGGTTATCAAGGATATATTTTCCTTATATGAGTCTTGATTGAGTCTTATAAACAATTGAGGGTAGTGGGGAAGAAACTCTTTTTTTAATATCTTATAGGAAACATTGAGCATAGTAATATGCATCCATTTTTAAATCAGTGAGAGATCCCTCTCCTTTTGTATGAGCTTAATTATACCTTTATTATTCTATGAACATAAAGACCTAGGAACAAATGCTTCCTTATAGACATCTAATCAATCTTGGGTAATCCAACCCATATTATATTTCTAGAATTATGTAGGGAAACCATCAATCCCTAGGGTCTTATACACATTCAATGATTCAATAACACTTCTAAATTTATTAGAGAAATCTAATTATCTAAAAACATTTATTGGATGGGAGAAACATTTTTGGAATGATTTTATCACAAATAAACCTTATTTTTTCAGTCTACTAATTTATCTCATCTACCAAAAATAATCCTCTTTGATCAATTCAAAGTCGACTAGAACCTTATCATCAACCTTAATTTTAGGCTTCTTATACCTTTGATTCTTATCCTTAAAAAAATAGAAGAAAAATATATATCCTTTCTCCCCAGGCTTAAGAAAGTTATGATTGGATCGAATCTAAGAACCTCTAGAGGAATAAATTTGATATTTCCTAATTTTATACGTAACTTTAGAAAGGGTACCAAGTAGGGATGAGATAGTCAGATTAGCTTGCAAAGTATATTCTACCTAAATAAGTTATTCTTGAGTAATTATAAAGGTATTACATTTCTCATAGATTTTAAAAGCCCAGAATATCTCAAAAAAGTTTTATTCACATCCATAGAGTTATAGCAAGAGTCTATTTTAGACCTAGTGTCACAAGCAAATTTGTTGACATTCCATGTAGACTAGATACCATCCATGTAGTCCTTGTCTTCTAGATGGGGAATATTGAATTTATCTATCCATTTCATGGTAGCATTATCACCTCTTTCATAATATCTAAGGAAAAATATAAGTTCATTAGGATTATGGTTAGATATAGTGAAGAAATAACATTAACAACATTTCCTTCTCCTTACAAATAGGTATAAAAGGAATATTTACATAGGTAGAATTTTTCAAGTCTATAATAGAGCCTTGTATAGTTAACATGATTTTTACACCAAGTATACCAAACACCTCTATTATACAATTTACCTTATTAAGGGTGTTATCCACTTTATGCAGTATCTTAAATTTAGACACGAAAAATAATTTTTTTTCTTCCCAAGAATGAGGGTCACCACCTGGTTTATCCTCTCTCTCCTCAAACATACTAAAATCCCCATAAAAACGTAGGGAATTTCTTTCAAATTAGTGATGATCTAGGTCCATATCTCCCTTATTTAACTATAATCCTTATAGTCATATATATTACAAATCCCAAAGAATTTGCTCTCTTTATAAAAAATAATCTAGACCACCCAATTGTAGGGAGAAATACCATTCTATATAATATATTCGTCCCAAATTGGATTGATCAAAATCAATGAACCACGTTTAATTATGAAATGATAAGTGAAAAATAGAACACATTTAGGCTAGATTAAGCCTAAAATATAGGAAAGAGTAGACCCAATTTCTTTAACCTCATAAAGAAGAAGAATATCAAGTTTTACTCCAAAACTTAGGAATTGTCTAAACATATGTTTATGTTGGGGATTCCATTCCCTTTACATTCTAGCTAAAAGTATGCATAACCATCGACAAAAATACTTAGTAAAATTAGGGGATTTACCCATCAATGCTTATTTTGGTAAAATCTCAAAATACATTCAAAAACATTATTCTATTTATTCCTCTTTTCACTATGACCATCTTTCCCACCCATAATCTCTTATTTATTTTTTTAATAATATCATGAGCAAGTTCCTGAGGGAATTCACCAAAAGGTTAGTTTTTAATATGTTATCAGACACTTTAGATGTCCAAATTTTACTTAAATTAATATTATTTTGAATCACAATCATATTACTCATAATAATAGAGTCAATAAGGATTTCCCTTTTAGGGATATGGTCCATCATAGGGAAAAATATTCAAATAAATTTGTAGGTGAAAGTTTGATATTGTTGTCAAGGACCAATTCTATATTATTTTCTTGGACAACCCTTTGGCCTACAAGATAATTAGGGGTTATCCATTTCGAAATGGGGAAAACATCAACCATAAACTCATCATGAAGATGTTGAAAATTTAGGGCTATAAAAGGTAGACATATTTGAACCAACGATACAGTTTGGTTAACCTCATCACCAATAATATTTAGAGTATTAACTTCTAGATGGGAAGAATCAATTGGGAGTGACCCTATATTATTTATGAGTGAGAGACCTCTTCACTTAAAAAAAAAATTCACTACCATTTACTCCATCACACCCACTAGGGGGTGTTCTTCCCTTAATGAATTCAAAATTAAAATTAGGGTTCTCATTAGTTTCTATATCATCCATTCAAGGAGGGATGGAATTATATAAAACATAGTTTTTATTGATCTTATGGCCTCTCTGAGATTATTTATCATATATTTTATTAAAGGATGTAAAACAAAAAATATCCTCATATGTCCATCTTTTTTTCAGATTAAATAAGCATTAAGACCTCCCAAACCTTTAATAGTATAAATACAAGAGCTCCCATTAATATTGAAAACAAGGTTTTTCATGAAAAATTAAAAGCGGTCTAGAGAGATTTAAACTCTAAAATTCATGTGGGAAAATAAATATTTGATATCCTCAAACCTAAGCACCTCTCCAAGCAAGTTACAGATCTAGGGAAGAAAAATACACAATTATAGAGGAACATTTTCAATATCTACCCATCTAGGGGCTGACTAAAATTCAAAATATTGATAGTCTAAACTAAGGTTCCAATGGATAATTTTAAACATAAATTGTCCCACATTAAATAAGTTTTTGTTATTAACAGTTCTCTATATATTTGAATTTCTAAAAATAATAATGAAAATACTTTTATTGGAACATTCTGGAGAAACTAACATATGTTCCCATTTTCTTACCCCAAATTGAATTAATCTAGTTATATAAAAATAATCATTGAAGGAAGGGCATTAATATTCAAAAAAAAAGAAATAAACCTAATAGTTTTCAAACAAGATTCTTCCCTATGGAAATCTTGTTCATTGGAAGAATTTGGAAGTAAAAACATAAGTTCACTTGAGCTAAGGATCTTACCAACTTGTCCCTCATTTATTTCTCTTGTTCCATTCTTAGACTTACTACTTAATCCAATAAAAAATTCACCTTATTAATTCTTAGTAGACTCCTCCTAATGAATAGCTTCATTGAACAACTTCTTTGGGTCACCTTTTTCTCTCTCCACACTTCTCAACACAAACATCCAAACTGTTGGACATAGGGTAAATTTTAGCTGAAACCGAAGTCCAAACATTTACATTAGTACTTCCATCATTTTAATTCCATAAACACTTCAAAACATTTAAACAATCTGCCTTTATAAGACATAAGAATAAAATACAATCACTAAATAAAAGTATGCATGTCGTGGGAGCTATGGACAGGGACACACAAAATGAGAATACAAAATAGTAAATTCACCTAAAGATTTAACAAAAAACCATAAAATATTAAACATAAAATAGTAAGATACTCTGCTAATAACCAAAACCATGGAGCACCCTTGACCATTAAAATAAAAACAACCATACAAGCACTAATAATGCAAAATGAACCAAGAGAGATGAAAACAAGCATGAAGAACCATAAATGGAGGGTTACTATTCATTTCCCAATTGCAAAGATATACCTTATTCTCATCTCTATGTGTATCATTACTTATAAATGGATTTCGAAAACCCTACCTAAGAGTACTATTTTCTTAGTACAATAACCATGATCAATAATAAGTTCTTAAAATGGTATACCTTCTCTTAATTTATAAAATGATATCTCAGTTAAGAACTCCCAGAATGAGATTAGATTTAGTAGGAGCTTAACTTAATTGTATATTTCTTTTTCATGGATGTTTGCATACATTATTATTTAAATCAGGGAGATAACTGACATAAATATTAAAATTATAATATAATTATGATGCCACACACTTATAAAACACACCCTTTTTATGCTTTTTATCACAAATTTTCATCAACATTGTTAATATACTTTCATATTAAATATCTCTTGAATAAGCCCCACTCTCATTAAATTCAAATTTAGTTACACCATTAGTTTATCAAAATAGTGTAAGCAATATTCACGTTAATCAAAATGAAATGTATCACAATATATTCAAATGGTTAAAGTATTGCTTTCATATAACTTAAAGTAAAGGTGATGAAGAACATATATATAAAGCCACCAAACATGTCATTTAAAGAACTAGACAAAAAAACAAAAAACATAAATTTTCAATGATTACTTCCAATTCAATATAGGTGTCGAATAAATGTTCCATTTTAGTCATTAATGTGTATGATAAAGTTAACAACCACATATTTAAAAAAATATTTTTCAGGATATCAAACCCTAATCCTTACTGGTTGTGAAAAACATTTGTATTATTGACTCAATTATTATACATGAAAATATCATAATAACTGTCATAAATTTTATTTTCGAGAATATGGAAAGCTTGATCTATATTAAATCATTAATCATACTACTTTAAAATATTATTTAATTACCATACAATCATATTTTATTCACTATAAATTTCCAATAAACATAAAATTATATTGACATGAAATAAATTAAACTATTATATTGACATTCATTACATGATCATATTATTATTGAAATGTATAAGACTTAAAAATAATCAAAACTATTGGTTCCCAGTTATAAACCTATTTCACTCGGCCTTGCACGCTTTGAGAAAATTGAAAACATTGATGAAAAGCCCATTGATATGTCATTATAGCTAGGGGAGGGTTTGGCATCAAGAATGGACTAAACGGAGAAAATGATTAAGAGGAACCAATAAAGGGTATGGTTACATCCCTTCTACTTCTGGGTCTACCTAAACAAAGGTGAGTGGACCTAAGGGGTGGCTTGCTCATATGGAGAGATTATGAAATTAAGTAACCAAGGGGATTTTTGGCACCAAATGACACAAATATGACAAGGGCACAACCAAACTTGTTCACTCTACTTGGGAAGGGTTGTCCCACAAGACAAACAAATGCACTAGGTCACATACACGATAGTGAAGAATGATGGGCATATGACTAAAATATTCATTTTAAACAATCTTCAAAAATAGGGGTCAAATAAAAGACAACAATGTTTGGATTTAATGTACAAAATACAAACACATCTCATATAGGTAGGATTTAATTCATTTGAAGGGCAAATAGCAATTAAAATATGTAAACGCTGTAGTATTTGTAGGGTATGATAGGGTGGGATAGTTAGGTAAATATGAAGAGTGGTGGTGTGTTGGTGGTTTTCAAACAATCGGGTATCTTTTTGTATTCATGGCAATATTACTTTTCAAATATATAATAAAAAATCATAAGAAATCTAGTAAGAAATACCAAATGATCCTTGAATGAAAAGAACATACACTTAAACTAAAATTTCAAACACTTTTCCATGTCAAATCCATAAATTTAGGGTGCCCTAAAAGTCATCCAAAAACATTTTTTCCAACTAAATTGCAGAAAATGATATCTAGTAATGAACACAAACCCAAATATCCAATCAACCACATTTGAAAAACATATTATTATATTTCAGGAATTGGAAATATCAAATAACACAAGTATTTTCATTAACTTTCAAAATAAAATTTACATACATCATAGTTTGTAAATGTTACCATGGGGACAAACATGGTGATATTTCTCCATGTTGGACAGGGGAGACATATTATAAATGGTCTCAAAGCTTACTAATGAATGTATAGCTATAACCACCTTAGCAAGGGATAAAATGTCTACACATAGTAGTTGATACCAAAATTTTGAAGAACCTAGACTTGAGACAAAATGAAAAACCACAAACAACTTAGAATAGAGGTGAAACCCTATATTTATACATTTTTTACCCTTCTTTTGCAATCTAATAATGGGGGTTGCATTTTGAAATTTTCAAAATTACAGTCAAAACCCCAAAGACCTACCAAGATGCTCCTAGCTGGAAATAATCCTTTCAAACCATTGGAATTTTCATCCATTTTCACGAAAAAATATTCCTCTAAATGCCTTTACAAGAAATGATGAAACTTTGGAGGACATCCTTTAATTTCTTGGCTAGAGATGTCTTCAAATGAGCTGGAAGGAGAATATTCATGGTGAGGGGCCAAATTTTTTTGAATTCTTTTGTAACTACCTGGAGATACCCCTTGATCACTCACTTGCACATATGGAACCTTCTTGATAGCTGCCCCTTCCCTTGTGCACACCAAGAAACAACCTAGGATTGTAATGATTACATTTGAACACACTTGACCCATGGTTTCTCGAGAGATCTTCTTTGAAGTGGCCCACCTTGGATTTATAAACCTACAACATTCTTCAATGGAGGTGCTTGAATAAGTAAAGTAAATGAAATTACAAAAACATAGGTCATTTCACCTTTTTGAATTTTGGTTATTAACTTATTTTTAAACAATTTGTATTTTACACTTTTGCTTTTTAGGGTCGTCTCCACTTTTTTAATGAATAATACATTATTTCCCACATTTTGACCTTTTGGGAGAATCTTGGTAACTTTTGCAAATTTATGATTTTCTTTTATTCTGGGGAAATCTAGGTCCCAATAGCAACTTTGCAATTTGTAAATTACAAATTTACAATTTGGAATTTGCAGAATTTCAATTGACATAACTACAATTTGTAAATTATAATTTATAAAATTGTGATTCATATTTGGAGTTCCCCTGGAAATTCCCTTATGGAATCTACAACTCAAACTATAATTTATAATTTTCACAAGTGCAAAATTACATTTCCTCTTAGGATCTCAATGAAATTCCTCTTGAGTTGGCTATTCTTTCACTTGTTTTGACTGGCAGGATTGGGAGAGTTGACCATCATTTTCACTTTCACGTTAAATACTTGAATTTTTCAAATTGTTCTTCCCACTGAAATCTCTAAGGGAGTTTGGAGGTCTCTTTTACAATTACTAGAACATGTAAATTTTTTATATTTTTTAACTTTTTCACCCAAATCCATTTCTACTCCAGCAAAACATCTTGTAATAAACATTACCAAAAAACCAAGTCTTTCCTTGTAGACATTATTTTATCCTCAATAATAACCTACCATCAATGGAGGGATGTAATACCGTAAAAACATGGACATTTTTCAAAACATAGATTCTTCAATCAATACATTATAAACACCATTACATCCACTGTGAATGGCTATATTATTCAATTATGGTGGAACTCTTTGATTTTCACCTTTATAAAACCTTGATTAGATTAGGGGCATAGTTTCCATCCTTTAATATTGAACACTCTCATAGCCATACATGGTTGCAACTAACACAGGGGATTTGCTAATTTTGAAGTAAACTAAAAAATAATCTCTATTTCCTCGAGATTTGTCTCCATGGACAAAAATAGCTTCCAAAATGCCCAAGACCATAGGAAAGATGGTCACATAGTCTTCATTTTTTTAATATTGTTGATATCACTTGAACATATTGTGTAATGGCCTCATTTTTAGAGTTCATTATTATCTCCTATATATATGATAATTGCATTATAAGCCACCATCAAAGCTTCATTATGAACATATTTTTCTCCTTTGCCAAACTTGAAAAACTTAGTCTATTGAAAAAAATCTCCATCCTCAATAGTTTATTGTATCATAGGGGTCATCAAGATTCAACATCTATATCCATGCCCTCTAAACAACAACATGAAATTTAAATTAATTTATTTCCCTTATGTTAAAAATCTCATGCTCCTTGATTTTTTGTTGAAACCTTGAAAGATAGGCCTATAGGTTAAACAATCCTATTGCCTTGTATGATTGAACAAAACTTATTAGAGACACAGAGGGATTCAAACAGAACTAGGCTAATCCATTTCTATTAGAAGCATCCTTATATTGTGAAGAAGGATTATCAACAAGACAATAATGAAACCAAATGCCATTTGCACTTTTGTTACATTACACATAATTGCTAATGTGTTAAAGAAATAAAAGGTCAATAAAAAAGGACCACAAATATGAAACCTATCATGTTTTCATGGGAACTATTTTATATATTACATCTCTTGATATGAAGTCTAGGAATGAAGATGATGAAAACATTTTGATTGTCAGAGCAAGTGGAAAGGTATGCTTTACCATTTCATTTAGAGTATTGAGATCGACTCATATTAGGGTTGTTCTCACCTTGTTATACATAAAAATAATCATCCACCTAATTCTATACCAAAGGAATCCTTTGAAGACAAATTAGGTCTTTTGAATGAAATTTAGGAATAATAAGAACCACTCATGCTTGACCAACAACCCAGATAACATGTAAAAACTTAAACTCCCTCATCCAAGTGATATGAGGGATATCGAGCTCTAAACCAAGATTTCTCATGTCATATAGCTTTATTGCTTTCTCCATGAGAACCAACAAAAGAATAGAAATATTCCATACAAATAATTAAAGGCAACTGATCCTTTATAGTTTGAAATAGTTCATGAACCCTTGAAGGACCTTCACCAATTTTGTTAGCAGTTATTTCCATAACTATTTCTTATTTTGAAGCATGTTCTTTATAGAAGCAAGTTGGGATGTACTTGTTGTCTCATTGATATTATTTCTCATTGAATTATGCCTCATGAGATCTAGAGCCTCTCATGCAATCTGTAATTTGGAGAAATTACAAATTTATTCTAGGATTTTGCTTTTTATCATGATCTTTCATGCTTTATGTGATGCATAGTTAAACTATAGTCAAGGTTTTACTTTCTGCCAAGTCCCCTTCCATTCTCTATACTTTGTGAGATGCAAAACTGGTAATGCAAATTTTAAATTGCAATTTGCTAAGTGAAATTTTCATTTTAGCTTCCCATTTCCACTATCAATTTTTTGCTTTCCATTCTCATGGACATCTACCCCATTATTTTACAATTGATTCTTCAAGACCACACCTCCAATGAAAACACCAAACACCTTTAGTAATTTTAAAAATTACTATTGACTACTTAGAACCCAACCAATCTACCAGAAAAATTATTTTTATTCTTTCATTGTCCACATGGAAAGGCCTTAATGGCCTAGAGATCAATATCGTGTAATTCAATGTAGACTCATGTCTTCCATGTTAGGTTGCCTTTGTTGTGTTTACATTTTTTGTTACCTTCCACATCACCATTACCCATTTTAAAACCCTATTTTTTTAAATTTCTTGCTACCATGTAGACCATAAAGACCTTTACGTGATTTTTCAAATTTAACATTATTTTAGTTCCTTTGATTTTATTCCATGGGGAAAATAGCATGGGGCTAATATTTATGTGGCATTTTGAAAATGTTCCATGCTTTTATTCCTTTTTTGCATTCATTGAAAGTTTGCTCTGATAAGCTAAATGACCACACCCAATAACTAGGAATGTTTTATCTTAGCCATAGCTCAGAGAGAGTATTAATAGCATTGTGTTATTTTTATCCTCCTCACTTTTTGAATTACCAATACAATTCCTCCTATAAATTTTAACATAATCAAATGAACTGGGCATAATTGGTTCAACTTCAAGTCATGACAGGATTACTCAAAATCTAATGCCGCCAAATCATTTATTTCCCTTCAAATTATACACTTCTATAGATATATTTAGAGCAAAAAAAATATTAAATGTTATTTAAATAAATACATTATAGGGTTTAGATGAGGTAAGGGTGGGAACATAGGATTTTTAATGAATACAAAATTGGATTTTTCTAATATGAGGCAAAAATAGGATATCTTGACCTCAGGTGAGCACCTTTAGATAGGTAGTAGGCTAAAAATATTAGGAACTTAAAATCAATAAGGGCATGAATTATTAGTGTAATTTTTGTCACTAACACTTAATCTCACTTGGGGATGTATACCCCTTTTGGATGTGCAAAGAACCATAAAATTTAAGACTAAGTGCCAATCCATTGGGCCACCGAGTCAAGATTTAGTAATTTGTCAACAAACACAAATGAAAAATTGACAAAATAAGGTAGACTTACAAAACTAGATTAGGAGGACCTAAAAATGAACACATGACAAAATCATGAAAGGAATTTTACAAAAAAGTATCAAAGAAAAAGATAAATAAAGAAAAATAACAAGACTGCACACTATAAAATTCTATACACAAGTTATGGACATAGTCAAGGGAGTGTTTTAGATGTATAACATGAATAAGTTGCTATGGAATCTTGCAATCCCTTAACTTCTTGAACTTTTTTAGTATCTTGGCGGCCAAGTTGAAGTAAACTAGTGACTAGAATTGCTTGAAGGTACTACTATTAGGATGTAATAGGATAATAAGTTGAAACAAATACTTAATGTATAATATCAAATATATATAAGGCCAAGCCAAAAAAACTTTCTACCTTTTCAACAGTTGTAAATAAAATTATTTTTTAGCTACAATCAATTGAGTACCACATAAGAGTACCTCAAATTCATCATTGTCATTTGTGTACTAAAAAAGCAGCTTGAAATAGAACATCAAATATTCATCCTTGGGGGCATATAATATAACCCCAATTCCACTTCCAAGATTGGAATAAGTCCCATAAAATACCAATTTCCAAACTATACCTTGACCACCAAGTTCAACATCAAAAACAACAAGCTATTCAACAACATCAATATTCCTAACAAAGTTTCCCAACTCAACATCCATGCATAACACTTCATTTAGAACATGATTTGGATCTTAAATTATATGAAACATATTTATCTCCCTATGAATTTTAGATATCTTACCACACAACAGAATTGTGGTATAAGAAAAGTCCATTTTTATACTTCCACCTGTGCTAGCAGGCCATTTACATGATAACAACATCCCCCATTTAGGCTAGTAGTCCACAACTAACACATCCATATTCCAACTACACTACCAACCCTTCAACTTATCCAACCACTACCACCTCTCGTGAATCCATGACATAACAACTACTAAAGGCTAGTGTAATCTTTATTCCAATCTCATTTAGGATACCCAAGGGCATCATACTAGAAAAGGATCTGAAATCAAACATATAGTTATGGATAATAAAACAATTGATCAAGAGGGTTATATTAGATGGATCCAATTTCAAATGATGTTCTACCAATATAGTCCCCAAATATACTTTTGAAGTGGGTGCAACAAACTATTCTAATACTTAATCAATTTTTAGGAGTGTTTGGGTTAGATTAATCTCATTTATAACTGACTTATCACCAAATTACAAATATTCAAATGCCCTCTTCCTATTTTCTGGTATTCATAATAACTCAACAAGTGGCATGGTGTTTTTTAGTTGGATCAACACTTGGGCCATATCACATATGCTATACTGAGGAAGAGGAGTATTAGGTGGAAGGGTGATAACACCTTTATTTGGGATCCAATCACTTAACAATTGAAGTGGAGTAGGATGGGATGAATTGGAATTTTTACAATAGTTTTCATAGTTAGGTTATTTCTAACATCATTCAAACCCTTTGAGATAATATGTATCAAATGCATTATATTGTTAGCTAGAGCTCCTCTTGGTTTAGAAACTTGAGAAATTGTTGCTAATTTAGATGAATTTGAGACTAATATAGCTTACTTCAGTTAGATACTTGCAAACCCTAGCTTTGGACTTGTAGGGGTAGTGTCTTGAGGAGTAGTAGCTGGTTACCTACTTCTCAAGTAGTAATCTTTATCTTGAAAAATTATTGAATTAATTATCAATCTCTTATACTCAACCGTTGGAATTCCCCCATCATATTTTTTAATCTTTAATGATCTTAAATCCTCAAAATCATGATTGCATAATTCATATGCTTGTGCCATATTACATCACTAGTAAATTTATAGGTTAGGACACATACCTTATATGCTGCACTTGAAAATTGACCAACATTAGTAGCACTCAGTAATGTTTTGAAATTATGAATCTTGCTTTAGGAGACTGGAAAATTGAACATCAAACTCTCATCATCATTAGACATAGATTTGGGATCATTTGTATTTTCATCAATCATTTTAGTAGTATCACATGGGGATGGGGAAGGAAGCCTTTGTTACATGAATCAATATCAATGTCATAGTTTACTGCATTCACTTTGGCATTTAAAGGATTATGCACATCTATCATAGCCCCTCTATTATGATTTTTATCTATTATTTCATCACTTGTAGGCCTCTTCCATCTATCATTATCTTGATTATGGAAAGCATGCCTTCCTTATGATTGATTCAGATTTGGATCCTTTTCCTAACTTGTAGACCTGCGAGTCAACCCCTTCTCAACCTTGGCTATCTTGTAGGACATCTCTTTGATATCAGAGGCCAAAGTCTTAATGGTTTCCTCAAGGTTGGTCATCTTAGTGGATTGTATTTTTTGAGGATTGACCAACACTACATCAGCCCACTTGTTCAAGGGATTTACCATAACTTTTATGTTATTCTATGTTTGGATGGCCATCAACAAGTTCATGTGAGCCTTTTCCCTCAAGTAGTATGCAACCTTCTTATCAAAGGCATCACAATACTCTATCAAACATGTTATATCACTAGCCTTAGGTAGCTGAATCATACCTTTATTGAACCATGTTTTGAATTCATGCACACACTCATTGGGGTTCTTCTTTATGTCTCCAAACTCACCTAATAAAAACCTTCAATCAATTCTATCACCATACTGAATTTAAAAAACATTCTTTAGCTCTTCCCATGAATCAATACATCCACAATGAAGTGAATTAAATAATTCATGTGTTTCTTCTTCTAGCATGTGCACAAAAAAAATTAATACACACATCCTCATGCTCAATCTCATAGTCTTCAATGATATTGTGAAAATCCTTCAAGTGATGATCACCACTCATTTCATTATTCCATTGAAATTTTAGAAGGTGGTTCCTTACTTTATTCAAGACCTCATTGGGATAGCCTTCCATTTCATCAAAGTTGATATACCTAAACCTAGGAATGTGGAATACATGATACTCATTATCATCTTGGTCCCTATATCTTATGATTGGTTTAATGGGAGGCTCAAGAGAAAATGGAAAATGGATATGAGGGGGTGAATTCGGTGGAATTGTAGGATCAAAATTGGGAGCAGATTCAGCTGGTTGAGAAAGAGCTAGATAATAAATATGACTATAAGTTTTAAAATGACTAAGAGAGCTATGAAAGTATTTAACAACAGGAAGTTAAACAAAATTTTCAAGATTATCAAAATCTTGGTAGTGTAGAGTGTCTTTAGTAGCTAAACTTTGCCCTTCAACAAGCCTCCAAACTTGTCTCCCTTTTGTTTGAAGCAAACTTAAGGGTGAGACAAGTTATTCTGACTAGCCATCTTTGAAGGATGATCTCAATTCTTCCAACTTTACAAAAAAGAAATTACTCAAAGGTGAAATTAAGATATTCAAAATATGCACACATCTTCTATGAAACTAGGGGATAAAATTAGAGTCTCCACTAGAATCAAAATTCTAGAATATAATAGTTAACAAACTGGTTGTTATACGTGCTAAAAATATACTTTTTTGAATTTAATGATGAGATATGAATGAAAAAACACTAAAATTTCAGATTTGTGTTCAAAAGGTGAAATTACGTTCCAACATGCAATTTAACAACACTTTGCAATAAATTTAGTCAATTTTTCAAATATTTTAATTCCTAGCACATCCTTAGTGGACTGTTGTTGCTTTGGTGGCCAAGATACTCAGATCAATGAAGATATAGGTAGAGAATTTTTAACATGAAATTCTTAAATCTCTCTGCAAAAGTTGCTGGTAATGGCACCAGATGAGTGTGCGATGTTGATGAACAAAAACCAACAACAAAAATAGAAAGAGGTAGAAAAATTTAAAAATGATAGCATCTCTATACAAGAGTCCCCTACAACACAAGCGACCTAGAATTCAATTTAATCCCTAAAAGTGGTACAATTTGAGTGTTGGTTCCAATTCTACACATATTTCACTTAGTTTTGCACACTATGAGAAAATGCAAAATAAATATGAAAAACATGATGATATGTTGTTATAGCTAGGGGAGAGTTTGTCATTGAGAATGGACTAGATGGAGAAAATGACTGAGATCCATATATAGAGGGTATGGTCTGCTCCCTACTACTTCTGGCTCTACCTAAACTAGAGTGAGAGGACCTATGGGGTAGCTTTCTCACATGGAGAGATTTTGAAATCTAACCTGCATGGGGATTTTTTGTACCAAATGACACAAATATGACCAGGGCACAACCAAACTTATGCACGTCACCTGGGAAGGGTTGTCACACATTATGAATAAATATACTAGGTCACATACAAGCTACTAAAGACATATGGGTATATTACTACAATCTTCACTCTAAATAATCTTGAACAGCATGGGTCAAATAAAAGTTTGCAATGCTTGGACTTAATGCACAAAATATAAACACGTCACATAAGCAATATTTTATGAATTTTAAAGGAAAATAATACTAACATATGCAAAGGGTGTATTATTTGTATGGTTGGATAGGGTAGGATAGTTAGGTAAATATAAATAGTGGTGGTGTGTTGGTGGTTTTAAAACAACAAGGTATCTTTCAACATTCATGACAATATTCCTCTGCAAATATATAACAAAAATTCATAAGCATTATAATGGGAAATATGAAATGATAATTGAAAGACTAGAACATACATTTAAACTAAACTTTCAAACACTTTTCCATGTCAAATCCATAAACTCAAGGTGCCCTAAAAGTCATTCAATAATATATTTTCAAACTAAACTACAGAAAGAGTTTATAACCTAGATCCATGCACAAAGTGTAAATTAGTAATGAATACAAACCCAAATATCCAATCAACAACATTTGAAAAACATATTACTATATTTCATCAATAGGAAATATCAAAGAACATAAGTATTTTCATTAACTTTGGAAATAAACATTACATACATCATTGCTTGTAAATATTGTTATGGGGACAAGCATAGTGAGATTTGTCCATGTTGGACAAGGGAGACATATTACAAATGCTCTCAAAGCTTTCTATTAGTTGAACAATTGTAACCACCTTAGCAAGGGAGAAAATGTCTACACACAATATTTAATCCCAATATATTGAAGAACCTAGACTTAGGAAAAAATGAACAACCAGCTACAATCTATAATAAAGGAGAAACCTTCTATTTCTACATTTTTACCCTTATTTT
Organism: Torreya grandis; assembly: GCA_037957365.1. Classification (NCBI taxonomy): domain Eukaryota; kingdom Viridiplantae; phylum Streptophyta; class Pinopsida; order Cupressales; family Taxaceae; genus Torreya; species Torreya grandis. Next base: position 77,029 of record JARHVA010005446.1, on the reverse strand, counting down.
GCAATTCGAGAATGGGGGTTACATTTTTTTATTTTAAAAATTACAATCAGAACCGCAATGTACCACCAAGAAAAATTTTACCTAGAAAAAAGACTTTGTTATACCTATAATCTTCATCCATTTGCATGAAAAATAATTCCTCTAACTTCCTTTACAAGAAATGATGAAGACTTGCACCAAATCCTTTGATTTCTTGGCTGGAGATGCCTTCAAATGAGAGAGAAGGAGAATATTCATGGTGGAAGGCCAATAAACTTTGTCTTCTTATGAAAATTCCTAGAGATAACTCTTGATCACCCACTTGCATAGTTGGAACTTTCTTGATAGTTTCCCCTTCCCTTATACATGCCAAGGAACAACCTGGGCTTTCAATGATTGTATTTGAACACACTTGAGCCATGGTTGCTCGAGAGATCTTCTTTGGAGTGGGCCACCTTGGATTTATAGACCTATAATACTATTTCATGGAGGTGCTCAAAGAAGTAATGTAAATGAAAATAAAAAAACATAGGTCATTCACCTTTTTGATTTTTGTCTCTTAACTTATTTTTCAACACTTTGAATTTTGAACTTTTGCTTTTTAGTGTTTTTTTCCATATTTTTAAAGCATAAATGAATTGATTTCCACTTTTATGACATTTTGGGATAATCCTGGTTAGTTTTACAAACTTGCAATTTTCCTTTATTCTAGTAAAATCCTGGTGCCAACAATAGTTTTAAAATTTGCAAATTGAAATTTGTAGAATTACAATTTAGACAACTTCAATTTACAAATTGTAGTTTGTAGAACTGCAATTTGTAGAATTGTAATTTGCAAATTGAAATTTGAAAAATTTAAAATTACAAAATTGTAATTCATAGTTGGAGTTCCCCTGGAAAGTTCCCTTAGGGAATCTGGAACTCCAACTGTAATTTATAATTTACACAAGTGAAAAATTGCCAAATTGCATTTCCTCTCAAGATCTCCATGAAACTCCTCTTGAGTTGACTTTTCCTTCACTTTCTTTGATTGGTGGGATTGGGAGAGTTGACCATAATTTACACTTGCACTTTGAAGACATGCATTTCTAAAATTGTTATTCCCAATGAAAACTCCTAGGGAGTTTGGGGGTCTCTTTTGCAATTATTAGAACTTGCATTTTTTTTTTATATTTTTCAACTTTTCACCCAACTCCAACCCTACCCCACCAAACCACCCTATGAAAAAATTTACCAAAAATAAAGTCATCAATCACAGGATGTACTACCTTGAAAACATGAACATTTTTCAAACCATAGATTATTCAATTAATACATCAAAAACACCATTACATCCATTATGAATAGCTATTTTCTTTAATTTTGGTGGAGCTCTTTGATTTACACCTTTCTATAACCTTGATTAGATCAGGGACATACTTTCCATCCTTTAATATGGAGCCCTCTTGTAGACATACAAGTTTGTAACTAACACAAGGGATTTCCCAATTTTCAACTGAACTAAAAACTAATCTCTCTTTCCTCAAGATTTGTCTCATGGACAACAACAGCTTCCAAAATGACCAAGACCATAGGAATGTTGGTCACACATTATTATTATTATTATTATTATTATTATTATTATTATTATTATTATTATTATTATTATTATTATTATTATTATTATTATTATTATTATTATTATTAGAGATACCACTTTGACATAATGTGTAATGGCTTCATTTTTAGAGAGTTTATTAATATCTCGTATATATAATAATTTAATTTTAAGCCACCATCAAAGCTTTGTTGTGTAAAGATTCTGCTCCTTTGCCAAACTTTAAAAGCTTCGTCTATTAATAAAAATCTCCATCCTCAACAATCTGTTGTATCATAGGGGTCATCAAGATTCAACATCTATATATGTGCCCTCCAACCGACAGCTTGAACTTTTAATTAATGCACTTACCTTGTGTTAAAAATATCATGATCCTTCATTTTCTGCTAAAACCTTGAAAGATGGGCCTGTAGGTTAAGTAATCCTGTTATCTTGTGTGATAGAACAAAACTTAGTTGAGACACATAACGATTCATATGGCTACCGGGCTGATCCATTTCTATTGGAAGCATCCTCGTACCCTAATGAAGGATGATCAAAAAGACAATAATGATGCCAAATGCCATTTGCACTAATGTATCGATAAACTGAAATGATTGTCAGAAATAAAAGAGCATACAAAACAAGAACTCAAACAAATAAATAAGAACTGAACCCAATTGCTACTGCAAATTCTTGAAAAAGAGATTTTATTGATTTTCAATTTTCCTTGCTTACAATGTGCACCCAAGGCATCTTTAAATAGAATTGAATATAAACAATAATTAGAAAAATAAACTCAAGACTAATTTTAGTCTTTCCATGCAAACTAACTCTCTAACAAATTCTCTAATAGTTTAACAAATTGTTTGTTAACTAACTAAATGCTTAGCTGTCAGTTTACTAACTGACTGCTAACTATTGCATGCATGAGGAGTGGAGAAATTAACTCCAGTCTCCAACTTTCTTCTTGTCACCTCCCTGCTGGCTACTTTCCTAACCAGGCTCTTCTACCACAACCTGGGCTCTGATACCAATTTGTCATAAATAAAAGAGCATACAAAACAAGAACTCAAACAAATAAATAAGAACTGAACCCAATTGCTACTGCAAATTCTTCAAAAAGAGATTTTATTGATCTTCAATTTTCCTTGCTTACAATGTGTGCCTAAGGCATTTTTAAATAGAATTAAGTACAAACAATAGTTATAAAAACAAACCAAAGACTAATTTTAGTCTTTCCATGCAAACTAACTCTCTAACAAATTCTCTAACAGTTTAACTAACTGTTTGTTAACTAATTGAATGCTTAACTATCAGTTTACTAACTGATTGATAACTGTTGCATGCATGAGGAGTGGAGAAATTAACTCCAGTCTCCAACACTCCCCCTTAATTTCTACCACTAACAACTTTAGCATTTACAATGCCTAAATTTTGTCATTCTATCTACCAGCTTTAGCTAGGATGCTTTTATTTTGTAGAGTACACTGCCTTTCAAGCGAAATACACCACCTTGCAAAATACATCGCCTTGTATTTCCAATTGCTAGCATAAATAGATGCAATGCTATAGCATTACTAAACATCTTCATAAAAAACAAATACAATTGCTCAATTAGAGTTCACTCAGCATGTAAGACTGAGGAGTAGCCTATCGAAAGGCTATCAACAGACATGCTTAAGTCCAACACTGTAAACTTACTACTTGCTTACCTTTCTTTCACCGGATGTTTAATTGTTTAGGTTTCCTCTCAAGACTATGCCGGGTTCTTTCCATGTTGGTCTAGATTTGCCAATGATCAGCCTAATCTTCAGGCACATTGACAGCTTCACTTGCTGTTCAACACACACACTTTCAAAACTTCACTCACTCTGTAACACAAACTCTGTGGACCTCATCTTTTCAAACATGACACTGCAGCCATCCATGCTATAATCTAAAGACAATGAATGATTGCAATGATTGCATTGCTTTCATAACATGGAAAACATACACCTTGTAAAATTGAATACAGACGGTAGACAAGAAACAAAACAATAAACAAATAAAAAAAATTCGATGCCTTCTTCACCACTTCTTCACTCAGCGTTTAAGACTGAGGAGTAGCCTATCGAAAGGCTATCAACAGACACACACTTTCACAACTTCACTCATTGTGTAACACAAGCTCTGCGGAGCTCATCTTTTCAAACATGACACTGTGGCCATCAATGCTATAATCTGAAGACAATGAATGATTGCATTGCTTGCATAACACGGAATACATACGCCTTTGTAAAATTGAATACACACAACAGACAAGAAACAAAACAATAAAAAAATAAAAACTTTCGATAGTGATTGTGCTTTTCAGCTGTGCCTTGACTGCAAACTGCAATCTCTATCACCTTCCCACACTTCAAGATTTTTCCTCTCTAGTGATGACTTTTATATAGCGGCTTCTTCTTTGGCAGCGCTTCTCCAATGACTCTGTTGCTGCTGCAGCAACTTTCCAGGATGCTCTCACTGCTATTTTTAGCAATGATTTCATCTTCTCTGCCAGGACTCAGATGTGTTGCATCTTTCCCATGGTCTACTCTCCTCAAGACCTCTGCGCTCTTTTCTTCAAGCTGTGCCACCGAGCTGGGTCTGCTCTCACAACGTTTCAACATGGACGCTCTATCTTCTTTCTGCCAGAAGGTTTGTTGTTTTCCAACCTCTGACTGTGCTCTGTCGTTACTTTGTTGTCGATGAGGATTAAAAGGCAACTTCAAGAACAACATGGTGTCCTTGTAGTCACCCAGCTCTTCTTCTGAGAACACGGCTTCCCACTCCTTTTGCTTCTGCTCGTCAAAACATCTTCCAAAAATACATAAAAGAGGTTCGATTGCCATCTAACCCTCCGACGATTTGGGCCATCCGCAAGTCAAGAGATCGACCCACCCGCAGTCGGCCATGAATTTCTAGATCTTATTGCGAGTCCACGACTGCACACTGTCCAAGGCATATTTGGCCGAGCGTAGGCCCCCGCAGTGCTCCGGGCAATGCTCTACTGCCTCGCACATCGTCTCATATGCATAATACGATTCCTCCTAGAATTTCTCCTTGCTCTTCACTCCTGCACTCTTTCAAACCTACGATCTGTTTAGGTTGATTGCACTTCTCCTAACCTTCCTCATGCCAAACTGCGACTGCTACACTAGCTCTAATCTGTGCTCCTTTCCCATGGTCTGCCTGGGCTTTACTCCTTCGGCTCTGCTGGATCTGATACCATTTTGACAGAAAATAGAAACATATAAAAAATAGAAAATAGAACACACAGATTGCTACAACAATCATGAAACAAGATTTTTATTAATCTTCTTGAATCTTGCATATCTTCTTGATCTTTCTTATCTTGCTCAATTTACAATACTACACCCTTGAGTCTTTTAAATAGATTTGAAAACAAACAATAATTAGAAAAGCAAACTGAAGACTAATTATAGTCTTTACATGCAAACTGAAACTAAAACAAATTCTCTAACTATTTGATAACTGTTGTGCATGCATGAGAAGGAGTGGAGAAATTATTTCCTATTAACTTCAGTTTCTAACACTCTCCCTTAATTTCTACCACTAACTACTTTAGCATTTACAATGCCTAAATTTTGTCTTCTCATGCGAAATACACAGCCTTGCAAAATACATCGCCTAAATTTTGTCAATAATGTGGAATACATCACCTTGCGAAATACATCGCCTAAATTTTGTCAATAATGTGGAATACATCACCTTGCAAAATACATAGTCTTATATGTGGAATGCACCCCCTGATATAGCCTAGATTGAGGCTACGAACAAATACAATTGCTCAATGAGCATTCACTTAGCGTTTAAGAATGAGGAGTAGCCTGTCGAAAGGCTATCAACGGACATGCTTATGTCCAACACTCCAAGCTTCTTGCTTGCTTACCTTTCTTTCACCTGATGCTTAATTGTTCAGGTTTTCTCCAAGGACTCTGCTGGGTTCTTTCCACGTTGGTCTAGATTTTCCAATGATCGGCCTGATCTTCAGGCACTTTGATAGCGTCACTCACTGTTCAACACACACACTTTCACAACTTCACTCATTGTGTAACACAAGCTCTGCGGAGCTCATCTTTTCAAACATGACACTGCGGCCATCAATGCTATAATCTGAAGACAATGAATGATTGCATTGCTTGCATAACACGGAATACATACGCCTTTGTAAACTTGAATACACACAACAGACAAGAAACAAAACAATAAATAGATAAAAAAACTTTCGATGCCTTCTTCACGACTTCTTCGCTTCTATAGAAGCTTGAATTGCACTTCACTTCTGCAAGTCTTTTGGTAACACCCTCTAGATCGGGCACTCTTCTTTTTCTGATATTTTTTTTAATCTTCGACTGCATTGATCGGCTTCATCCATTTTTCTTTGGCCTCCTCGGTGGTCCTGTCTTTAGTCTCGGCCGTCGGCTCATCCTTCACAATTTCCTCCTTCGGGGGTGGCTTGATGAATTCATTATTTTTGATGGTCTTCTATAAAACACAGTTGTCGATGTCAGTTAATCTGCTGAGGTCGGTCAGGAATACTATCGATGTCGGTTTACTCTGTCGATGTCAGTCTGGAGTCAACAGATGTCGGTCTCTGTGCTGCCGATATCAGTCTCTGCGCTGCCTGCTGGCAATTCCTGTGCCCGACTGCTTCGCTCTCCTTTCTTCTTGTCGCCTTCCTGTTGGCTGCTTTCTTAACCAGGCTCTTCTGCCACAACCTAGGCTCTGATACCAATTTGTCAAAAATAAAAGAGCGTACAAAACAAGAACTCAAACAAATAAATAATAACTGAACCCAATTGTTATTCCAAATTCTTGAAAAAGATATTTTACTAATCTTCAATTTTCCTTGCTTACAATGTGTGCCAAAGGCATCTTTAAATAAAATTGAATGCAAACAATAATTCGAAAAACAAACCAAAGACTAATTTTATTTTTCCATGCAAACTAACTCTCTAACAAATTTTCTAATAGTGTAACTAACTTTTTGTTAACTAACTGAATGCTTAGTTGTCAGTTTACTACCTGTTGCTAACGTTGCATGCATGAGGAGTGGAGAAATTAACTCCAGTCTCCAACATTCTTCTTGTCGCCTCCCTACTAGCTGCTTTCCTAACCAGGGTCTTCTGCCACAACCTGGGCTCTAATACCAATTTGTCAGAAATAAAAGAGCATACAAAACAAGAACTCAAACAAATAAATAAGAATAGAACCCAATTGCTACTGCAAATTCTTGAAAAAGAGATTTTATTGATCTTCAATTTTCCTTACTTACAATGTGTGCCCAAGGCGTCTTTAAATAGAATTGAATACAAACAATAATTTGAAAAACAAACCAAAGACTAATTTTAGTCTTTCCATGCAAACTAGCTCTCTAACAAATTCTCTAACAGTTTAACTAATTTTTTTTTAACTAACTAAATGCTTAACTGTCAGTTTACTAACTGATTGCTAACTGTTGCATGCATGAGGAGTGGAGAAATTAACTCCAGTCTCCAACATTGATACTATGTTTAAGAAACAAAAGGTCAATAACAAAGGCCCATAAAATATGCAACCTATCATATTTTCACGGGAAACTTTTTTATTTGTATTGCATTTCTTGATATGAGGTTTAAGAAAGAAGACCATGAAAACATTTTGCATGTCAGAGCAAGTGGAAAGGCAGTCTTTACCATTCCATTTAGAGTATTGAACTCGACTGATCTTGGGGGTATTCTCACCTTGATTTACATAAAACTAATCATCTTTCTAATTATACACCAGAGGAACATGTTCAAGCCACATTAGGTCTTCTGAATGATAGTTAGGAAGAATAAGATCCAGTAATGTTCGAACAGGCAACCCAAACATCGTGTGGAAACTTGAACTCCCTCATCCAAGTGATAGGAGGGCTATCGAGCTCTAAACCAGGATTTGTCATGTCATACGGTTTCATTTCTTTCTCCGTGGGCACCAGCAGAAGAATTGAAATCCTCTAAATAAATAATCAAAGGCACCAGATCCATTGCCGTTTGGAATATCTCATGAACCCTTGAAGGACCTTAACCAATTTTGTTAGCAGTTATTTACATAACTATTTTCTGTTCTGAAGCGTGTTCCTTATACCGACAAGCTGGGCATGTACTTGTTATCTCATTGATTTTCCTGGTCATTGCATTATGCCTCGTGGGATCTGAAGCTTCTCATGCAATCTATAATTTAGAGAGAATGTAAATTGCTTCTGTGCTTCTACTTTTCTTTGTGCTCTTTCATGCCTTTTGTGCTGTGTAGTCAAACTGCTGTCAAGCTTAAACTTTCCACCAAGTCCGTTTCCATTCTTTATACTCTATTGGATATGGAAGTGGGAACGCAAATTGTAATTTGAAATTTGCTAAGTACAAATTGCACTTCAACATCCCATTTTTTCCGTCCACCTTTTGCTTGCCATTCCCACGGACTTCGAAACCTTATTTTGAAATTGCTTCTTCAAGCCCACACCTCCGGTGGGAATACCAAACACCTTTTTCAATTTTCAAAATTACCTTTGACTACTCGGAACCCTGCCAATGTGCCATGTGTTTTACACACTAAGAAATATGTTTTTTATTCTCTGACTATCCACGTAGAAAATCCCTGAGATCATGGAGCTAAGTATTGTGTAAGTCCACGTAGGCTCATGTCTTCCATGCTGGGTTGGATTTGTTGTATTTACATTTGTTGTTGCCTTCCATGTCACAATTACCCATTTTGAAACCATATTTTATTTTATTTATTGCTGCCACACAGGCCATAAAGTCCTCCACGTCCTTTTTCAAATTTAACATTATTTTAGTTCTTTTGATTTTATTCTATGTAAGCATGGGAAGCATGGCGTGGGGCTGAGATTTACGTGGCATTTTGAAAATGTTACATGAATTTATTCCTTTGTTGCATTGGCTACAAATGTGTTCTGGTAAGCCCAATGACCATACCCAATCACTAGGAACATTTTATCTTAGCAATAGTTCAGAGAGAGTATTAATATCTTTGGGTGTATTTCTATCGTCCTCGGTAGTTGAACTGTCAATACCATTCTTCCCAGAAGATTTAGCATAATCAAATGAACTTGGCATAATTGGTTCAACTTCAGGTTCATTACAGGATTTCTTAGAATCTAATACAACCAAATCATTTATTTCCTTTAAGATTATACACCTCTGCAGATCTATTTAGAGCACAAAAATATTAACTTTTATTTAAACAAAGACTTTATAGGGTTTAGACGATGTAAGCATGGGAACATGGGATTTTTAATGAATGCAAAAATAGATTTTTCTGACTTGAGGTGAAAATAAGATATCTTGACCTCGAGCAAACACTTTCAGACAGGAAGCAGGCTAAACAAATCAAGAACTTAAAATCAATAAAGGCACAATTACTCAATGCAATTTTGAGCACAAACAAACACTTTATAATATCCACGGTTTATCTTCATAATTCTTAATTACTAGTATGTCTATTTTTCACATTGTTACAAAGAGTCCCAGTGAATCTAATCATAATGTTTAAATATATGTATTTCCTTGCCTATATCATTCAAACCACCATAGTGTTGAAGGAATATCAAGTGGACACAATTTATCCATGGTGAGTTGAAATCTACAACAATTATGTGTCCCTATGAAGGACCTGGGCCATATGCTTCACGTTTATAACATTATTTTTTTTGGAGTTTGGATTTTTTGTTTTGAATTGTTAAACTATTCTAAATTTATCCCCTACAACTCAATGAAAATTTCTTCTTTGAAGCACAATACTAGCTATTACTAGATATAAAGTAGAATTCCAATAATTAAGTAACAGGCTAATCAAAAATTACGCAACGTACACAAATATGTATCAATACTAATTGTAAAACATATAATTGTTATCAACCCTTGATGCTCATGACACTCCCATCCATGAATAATTAAAAAAAAATGCTACCATATTCCAGGGAGGCCAGAAATCATCTAGAGGAGGCTGTAAGGGAGAAGAAATTGCATAAGTCGATAGGAAAGCTCGAATGGTTTTAGACCTCTGACGGAAATGAGTTTTTGGACTATGGAAATGCCAGAAAAAAGATGACTGTAGTATTCCTGAGACCTGCAAATAGTGGAGAGGGTTTGGGAATGTCCATAATCTTGCATGAGGTGAAGAAGAACAATGTAGAAGCAAGAGATAAACATGAAGGAAAGGATATGGAAAAAGTGGTGAAGACATGCATAAACGAGGAGGCAGAGGAGATTCAAGGGATTGTTATGCATCATGAAACAAACGAAAATGGGTTTCATAATGGAAAAATAAAACGATTTTTCTAAGATTGTGATAACTAGACAAACACTCAAATTAGATCCAAAGTCCATTAATACAACCAGTTCATCTGTAACGGTATTTATTGGTGAATAAGAGACCCAATAAGTGCTCGAAAGAGATGAATGTTTCTCATCTAGGGGAATCATTTGAAATTCTGATAATCTCTGGCCAAAATAATATGAGCTACATGCATGGATCTCTGAGCAATGGAATCCTCTAATGCAAGGCAGGATATAAATTTACCCTAGTCCATTTTTTTCATTGTATTTTTTAAAAACATTGAGGACAAAGTTGAAATTCTAAATAGGATGTGGATATTTTACCATCATCCCATTGTGATGAGTCCATGGTTCCCCATTTCAACCCCCTCAATGAACCATTAAGCATTAGACCCATTTGGGTTTACCTCCCCCATATTTCATTATAGTTTAAGTAAAACCTATATTTAAAAGATATAAATAACTCCATTATAGAGTTTCAGCAAGATGATCCTACCATGCCATTTTTTAACACACAACCTATGCTATAATCTTCGTTAACATGGACATTTGCGTTGAAAGTTGAAGACCAATCTTTGACCCATACAAGGGCCTGCCTTTCGATTTCCATAAATATTTTTTGACTAGACATTTAACCAAATCTTGCAGTAGGTTTAAAATAAATAAGGATGCCACACGGTGGAAGGATTCATTTACTATTCATGTCACCATAGAATATGTTTAAAATCAGGGCGACGACTCAAATTCAGAGAAGAATGATGATACCATTATCACAATCAATGTTGACAAATTCATTAAAAATTACACAAGCACCCCACCTAGAGATCCAGGTTCACCATCTAAAGATAAATATTCAATTGAGAATGGTAAGGATTCAAGCCAAATCAAGATAACTATACCATTTTAACTTGATTCAGAACTCGACAAGAAGAGGCAGTGGTATTTCATTCATAGGAATAAGAAAGGAATACTTAAAAAAATATATCCCTCATAAAGAGTCAATATAGGTAGATTGTAATGGAATGTTTTTGTTGGATTTTATTTAATATTTAGCTGAAAGTATGATGTTTTTTGGCTGACTGTTTTTTTTTAAAGATTTATTTTTTTGACTAGTTTATATGTTGGTTGTGTTTGGATGGCTTGTTCCTATAATACTTATAAGTGTGATCCATAGGATGCTACTAGAGGTGTTTTTTTTTTTTTTTTTTTTTGACCTTTCAGTGATTTATCTTTTTCTCCTCAATACAAGGCTCCAAAGCCTTTCAAATATGATTTTTACCATATAAAAAAAAAATACATCCATACTAAATTATTTAGTAATTTGGAAATGAGATGAGAAAAAATATTCTCATAATCTCATTTTTATCAAAAAAATAAAAATAAAAAATGCTAGCACTTGCTCTTTATTATGACTATAAAACCCAAACATTTATCCAAAAACTAATTATCATTACATCTAATTGTGAAAACATTTGACAAATAGTGTAAACTTTGAGATTGGTAATATTTTTTATATTAACACTTCTAATAATTTTGCTAAACAAATATACATATATAACATCAATAAATTAATACAATATTCTAGACAAAATTATACAAAGAATAATATTTTTCTTATTTGGAAAAGAATTATAATGCAAAGTATTGACACAAAGAAATAACTTAGGGAGTGAAGCCTCTCATTTCTACCTTAATAAAATAAAAAGTATTAAAATTGATTATTTGGTAGAATTACGAAGTCGTTTATAGATAAGGCCTTGGAGATATAAAACAAAAAATTGTATAAAATTAAGGCCTGCTACTCAACCATACTAACATACTTATGGTATTATCTAGAAATTAGATTACACATTTCCCAAAAACGGATTGTATTAAATACCTTCTGAAAACTTGAATTTATGATACGAAGAGACCACATTAAGTTTTGTATAGCTCATATCATGCCCAAAAATCATAAAAATTATATTTAGAGGAATACATGCCTAGTATAAAAATAAGCATATTCCTACTTGTTTATTAAACTCTATGTTATATTGCAGATTGTAAGGATGATCCATGCATAAACACCTCTTTTGTTATTATTTTTTACCATAATATTTTCCAAAAGAAAACCTTTTAACAATGTGTTGTTCTAAATGAGATTAAAACTAGTGACATCCTAAAGATGAATATATCTCGTGGGGATAATTATAAAAAATATAATTATAGTAAATTATGGAAATAAACCTGTTTCTCGAGATATTTACCTCAAGATGCCCCATAAAAAACCTATGGCTTAATCAATGCAAAAGTTAATGATGCCAAATACATCGTTAGATCAATTTTGAAAAGTAATGGGTGGCTTATGCCAATAAATTTTTCCTAATTTTTTTTGGGTATTTGAAGGATTCACAATAGTCCGTGTTAAAAATTCTTAGGAATTAAGTGAACTTTGTTGTCACGTCCCTAATTTTTTCCCCTTTGTTTAATGATTTTTACATATCTATGAATTATTTTAAAGTCAAGGTGATGCTGTTTATATTTATTATTCATTATATAATCTCTCCTTAATTTAAATGTTTCTCTAAGGAAAAAATCGATTGAAAATTGTACATCTAAGCTATGGAGATGGATGGATGACCTCGAGGCAGAAAATGAGAAAAAAAGATATTGAAAATATTCTTTTCACAATCACATCATAAAATAATAACCTAATATCACCAAGGTGAGGTGAAAGGAAGGGTGGTGTAAAACATCACTAGACACCTCAAGATGGTCCTTGTCTCTTGTGTTAATACCATATGATCATGAATACAAGAAATAAATTGTAACAGGTAGATTCATTTCATGAGTATAGAAAAAACTTGAACAAACTTTTATATGTCAATGTTAATTTTTTTAGAATTTATGTCTTAATAGGTTGACCATTGAAGATTAAGAAGTGTGACATTAGGCATAAAACAATTTTGTATGATCAATAATCTCATTCAAAAAATTTACTTAAAATTGAATCGTTTCATTAAATATCAATATCTAGAACTCAATGAATTTGGAAGAAGACTCGTTCAACACATAAAGAGATGAAGCTACCATGAAGAGTCATAAAGTGTATAAGACAGGGAATCATGGCTAATTTAAGTATAAACCACATGCATGAAGTCCAATGAATTCGATTATTAATTCAAATATCTTATAATTCATCTAAATAATTGGATGGGAATTACATATCACATAATATTTTGAGAGGATTGTGGACATGATTGATATGTTTATTTCCTTGTGGATTGGCCATGGAAATGTTTGGATAATTTATAAAGAATTATTATTTATTGAAAAGGTTAGTTCAATATTTTATTTTAATTATCATGTTCACATGTACACACATGGGTGTGCACACACACACACACACAAACACACCTATGCATGCACGCATGTGCACACACACACATTCATGGATATTAATTTGCAACCAAGATAGAAGTTATGTTGTACAATATTTTCAGTTAATTATTTATATAATCCCTCATGTAGTGATTGACTTGAAATTTTGTTTGGATTGTAGACATTTATTGAATTCCTTTATTTTTGTCACCATGTGGATTGGATGTTGATGTTTTTAGGTATTATTTGTTATTTTATAGTCATAGTTATTATTATATTGTTATTATGTTTTATATGTGTGTATATGCAGGTGAATATTAATTATCTATTCTTGATTGTAGATGCTTGATAGTATGTTTTTTGACATGTTATTTCAAAAACCTCAAGGAATAGTTAAATTGTGACATACTTAAAGGTGGGTAACCTTGTCTAATGTCTCACAACATATGATCGTAGATACAAGAAAGACCGAGGAGAGAGATTTAGATACATGTCATGGTGATTTCTTAGGAACTATTTGGATATATCATGATATGGGTAACTTTTCATTATTAATATAGTAATTTATCATGTGTATATATTTTTATGGGTCATTTGAGTGTGCATGTGATAATTGTGAAGATATAAGAGGGGAAAAGAGGTGGAGCAAGGATCCATTGAATACATGACATATGGGCATTAGACATGAACATTATGATTACCACTTAAGCTTTGTGTTCATATTTAGTATTAAATCTTGAAGACATTATACCTTGACAAAAAGTACTTAGACATTAATAAATATTAAGGATATTAGTTTTTAGTCAAATAACCCTTATTCTTAAGTATGATCCTAGAGACATTCTAAGAAATGTGGAATTTTGATTTACCTTTAGAAGAAAAAAGTAGGATTCAAAATTATTCTCATTATTTTTCATTGACTAAAATTTATGTTCCTTATGGGGTGCAATTTTTTTTTTTTTTTTTGACATTCTAAGAAGTCCTTTGAAAAAAATGAGTCCTTATAGACTTCTTAGAGGTGTGGAGTGCATAGAAATGATTGGACACATGTCCATCCATGGTTTTCTATGAATGAAAACAAAATTCTCCCCTTTTATATATATATTTTTATTTGAAGCACAATTTTACTAGAAATGAGGAGGAAGAGTAATATAAAATAAGATTATTGTAATGACAAAAGATCTAGGTTTAATAAGGTCTAGATTAAAATTAAGGATAAATTACAAATAATGTATTTAGTGAAATTGGAACCTTAGTTTTGGATGACTATTTGAATGATAATGCAGAACTAGAACTTGACTTTCTAAAAAAATTTATTGGCTAAAAGATATTTAAGAAGTGTGTTTCCAATAAAATTTAGTCTTTCTTAGATTACCTCAGGTTTGTGTTGAGTCATCATGAATGAATGTCTAGATAATTTTAATAAGTAAATAGTTTTATATGTTCTACTTTATGTGTATAACTATTCATAGATTATTGATCTTTTTGGAAACCTTTTGGGCCAAAGTTTGATGAAGGTCTTTCATGCTAGTTGAAATTACACGGATGGGAGGTGGGATTTCCCCATCTACCTTCTTCTTGAAGTTTTTGTGTTGTAGAAAAGATGTTGTTGTCGATTGTTATGCTTCAGGAAAAATATTATGGAATGTTAGGTTTTGGAAAGAATGTTATTTTTTAGGTGATATTATGGAATTTGATATGTTGCTAAAATAAAATATATATTATATTAATTATAAATAATAAATTAACTATTAAATATGTGAGTGTTTTATTAAGTAAAATACTATTTCACTTAGTATAGACAATTGAAAAATATCTAAATTATTAGATATGTGTGTGTTAAAAGGATTAATTATGTAATAGGAGTTCTTGTTATGAACTTACATTTTGATAAGGATGGGGTTCCATTATTTATTATTTTTCTATTTAGTTTTCAGAAAAGAGAAAAACTTATATTATTTTTTAGTATGGAATGATTTTGGTTATAAAAGTCTGAATAAATTATAAACAATGTTACATTTATATGACATTAAGTTATGTTCATTTATTTTTATAAAAGGTTGTTTATGTTAAAATAATTTTCCATCTAAAAAAATTATGTAAAAAGGGGTTGTGTGTTTTTCCATTATTCATTAATTTTTGTTTATCATATTTTTATATTTATGGTTTCTCTTACTTATCTGTCTATTTACATTTATTGTATTAAATTGATTTTACAAAAGGTATTTTATATCTATTATGAATAGTTTAATGTGGTAGGAAGTTGTCTATAAAAATATGATAGAATGAAATATAAATAAATTTGATCAATTTTAATTTAATAGATCAAATATATTTTGAATTTGATTATTTTGGTAGATTGGAAATTCATCAGCTTTATAATTTGTCTCTCATTATTGTAATTAAATTAATATGCTTAGGTATTAGAGAATGATTACCAATGGAAATACTTACATTAAAATAATTTATAGATAATAAGAAATATATGATACAAATTGTTTATAGCACAAAAAATAAAATTTCAAAAATTTTAAATAGTTTATAATAGTGACATAAATATTATCATGCAAAAGGACACATTATAGGTATTCCAATGCATTAGACATGTAGTAATTTTGATAAGTATTGCTTGAGATATTCAGAGCACAAGTTTGAAACGGATTAGTTGAAAAATATTAAAACTAAAATTCAACCAATATAAATCTATTGGTTCAAAATATTTTTTCAAGTTTTTTTCATATTGTTAATTTATAATTCTAATTTTTATTTGAACAAAATAATGCCACATAAGATAGATCTTGAATTGACATGATTCCAGCAAGTGGAAATTGCCTTAATGTGTAGGGACACTCCTCCATTGTTATTTAGTGAATACCCATATATTTTATGTTTTTTGTGAATTAAATTTTATTAAATTTTTATGATGTCTTAGCCTATTTATTAAATTTAACATTATAGGACATTTGATTCATTCTAAGATGGTGATATCTAGGTGTTACTTGGATATGTCCAAATGTTTTGCATACTTATCATGGAGCTGTCCAATTTTAATTAATTTTCTTATGTGGATTTGTATACTTGAGTAAGGACATGTTTGGATAGTTTTCTATCCAATTAAAAATGATATTTGTTAGATTCAAATATTTGAAATGTTTCTATATTATTTTATCATATATAAATAAATTTTTTTAAATTTTTTTCATTTTTATGTGGTTTTAGGATAACATTAATTTTCAAGAGTTTAAAAATGGTTATATGATGGATACTATGTGATCCATACCATTCACTGATGCAGAGAGAGGCACTCTTGACTATACATCACAACATTTCTATGTTAAGACAAGGGGAGTCATATCTCCTTAAGTCACCTCATACATTTGTATAATAAAGTTTCAAAACATTTTTTTAAAATATTTCATCAAAGCATTGTCAAGAAAAAGGAAGGTAACATACTATATCTGCATGCTATATGCTCTTAGAATTCATGTAAACAACTTATATTAAAAATTTAATCAATAATTAATTGTGATAGGGACTTCAGTCACCTCCTAAGCATTTACAACTTTATAATTTTTTTTAATTTTTATTTTTAATACTAGTACAATCAATAACATCCTTTTCAAGGGGCATAAGTAGAAATACATGCAACTAAGAAAAATTTAATTAAACTAGAATCAAACAAATTACTTAATACAAGTTTACTGAGATTGATTTATAAATAAAAATGTACATACAATTCAATTTTATACTAAATCAAACTATATTCAACCAAAACTATTGTAATAAATTACCTTCACAAAATATTATTAATTATATATTTTAATACTTGAAGCTAAAACATCGATGGAAGCCTCAAATGAAGACCTATTACATTAGTAATCCACGTTTGTTTTTTGTCACCCTATAATTTCTCATTACAAGAGTACCTATTTTAGTTTTAAGAGAAAGTATTCATTTCAAACAGGATATATATATATATATATATATATATATATATATATATATATATATATATATATATATATATATATCAAGGTATTATATAATGTATTATGAAGAATAAAAGTGATCCTTAATGGAAGACCTCACATAATAAGGTTTCTCTTTAGTTAAACGTAGTCATATGACACATTCATTTATTCAAGATGAAGTATGGAACCGAGAATAATTATTATATGATATAAACATAATGAATAAAATATTATTTATATTATAACTCTAATAACAAAAGGGTACGGTCGATGATGAACAATATGGTATGTGGAAATTTTCATTTTCATATGGGTGGAGAGGGAACATTGAAAATGTGTTCTTAATCATAAATTTCACTAAGGAGATACATAATACAATTAATACAATGAGTTTTTTTTGTTTGTTTATTTTTTATTTTTTTAATTTTATTTTAAATATTGGATTAACATCCGGCCTTGATTAGAAGTAGTAGAAAAGTTACAAAAGAAAAATGTTGGCAATGCATCTCCAAAGACCTACTTAAGAGAGTTAATTTCTTAATACAATAACCAAGATCACCAATGAGTTCCCTTAAAATACACCTCTTCTCAGTTTTTAAAATGAGAACTCAGTTAAGAGCTATCAAAACAAGATAAAATTTAACATGAACTTATTTTAACTGTGGAGTTTTTATTTATGGACGTTTGTATAGATGTTTATTTTATTCAATAAGATAATTTACATAATTATTAAAATATCAATATTATTATGATACAACATACTTATGAAAAATATATTCTATTTTTTTTAACACATCACATTGTCATTGTTATGTTGATTTTATATTATATCTCATTTGAATAAGCAACACTTACATTATACGCACATTAAATTAAAATAATAGTATATAAAAATAATTCAAGAAATCAGCATGTATCACAATAAATTACAATGGTTAAAATACCACTTTCATCTAATTAAAAGGAAAGGTGAAGAAGAATTTATATCTATAGGTACCAACCATATGATTTTAAATAACGAGATTAAAGATAAATATTTCAAAAATTAACATCAATTGACTACAATTATCAAATATAATTCTAAGTTCATAAAAAATGTACAATTTCAAATTTTAAAAATTATTTTTAGGCTATCCAACCCTCATTCCCAATAGATGGGAAATGAATTTGTATTAATCAATCAATTATTGTAGATGAAGACATCATTATAGATGCCTTAAAATTCACTCTAGAAAATAAGGAAGGTGGGATATATATTAAATAATTACTCATACTACCTTGTAATGATGATCTAATTACTATACAATCAAATTTTCCTCAGTATCAATTTCTCATAAACATAATAACATATATTCACCAAATTTTATTTAATAATTATCTTGAGATTCACTACATGATCATATTATTATTGCTATCTAGGAAAAACTTAAGGTGATAGAATTTTGACAGAAAGAAATTTAAATTATGAGTTTAATATTGATCTTGTGGTTAAAGTTTAGTTTCATTATTGAACTTATTCTTTTGATATAATCATTCTAATTTATCTTTATAAAAAGAATGAGGGAGATTCGAGTGCTATTGGTTACAAAAAGAAAATAAAAAATAAAAAGTTAGAACCACTTAATATCACACAAAAATTATAAAAGAAAAAAACAATTTCAAAAAAATTTAGATATATTTTGATTTAATATTATTTTATAACTGTTATTTTGTTAAAATATTTTTAAATTTCTTAAAAACTTTATTATCTGATTTAATTTTCATAACGTTACCTTTATAATTCATGTAAAAAGTAAGCTTATTATTTGATTATAATGACCTTACTATAATGACCTTACCTGTATGTTTCATGTAAAAGGAAAGATCCTCTTTAAAATCCATTTTTATCAATAATTTAAAAATAAAAAAATCGATACTTTATAATTTCGATTGACAATATTATTCTCAATGACTATTATGTCCGTGTTTCACATTGTCACAAAGGAATTCCGCTGTCACATGTAAAAGTAAAGATATTACTATTAAACCAAGCGTGGTGCCTAAATTGATGCCTGTCCTCGCTTATATTATGCAAAACACCACAGTATTAAGGAATATTAAGTGAGAGCAAGGTATCCATGGTGAGTGGAGCTCTACAGCGATTATGTGTCCCTATGAAGGATCTGGGCCATAAATTTCAATTGTGTAACATGAGTTTTCTTTGAATTTGACTTTTTTCTTAAATTTTTAATGTGATAGGCTGTTACCAGCCGGTCACCACAACTCAATGAAAATTATTCTTGGAAGAACATTCCTAGCTAATAAAACAATCAATTAAAACTGAACATTCCTAGCTAATGAAACCCAATATTGAGTATTATGCACTCATGGAGTATACAACTATGCATCAATACTACATTTTCTAGTAATTTGGAAATGAGATGCGCAGAATCTTATCATAAACCCTTTTTTTAAATGTTATATTTAGAAAACCCAAAGATTTATCCAACAACTAATTGCCATTACATCTAATTATGAAAACATTTGACAAACTTTGTAAACTTTGAGTTTGGTGATATGTTTTTCTGTTAACACATTCATTAAAATTTGTAAAGAAATATGCAAGGCATAATATTTTTGCTTGCTCTGAAAAGAATCGTCATGCAGATTGTTGACACGAAGAAATAGCTCAGGAATTGAGGCCTCTCAGGTCTAAATTAATAAAAGAAAGACATATGAAAAATCATGACTTGGTAGAATGATAAATTGGTTTATAGATAATGCCTAAGAGATATATAAGCAAAAATGATGGAAAATTAAGGCCTGCTACTCAATAATGCCCTCATCATTCTGGTGTTCTCTACAAATTAGATTACATTTTTCCCAAGTATGGTTTGTATTAAACACCTGAAAATTTTGAATTCATAATATGAGGAAACATTTAATTTTGTAATTGGAAGGATGCTCCAGCCATATGACGCTCTAAAATAAAAAATGAGAAATTTCGAGAAATACATGCCTGGTTTAAAAAGGTACATACTTCTCTTTGTTTATGAAACTCTTGTAGATTGGAAGGTTGCTCCAGCCATAAACACCTCTATTATTAAAATGGCAGCCTGCAGGATCGAGATAGTTCATGGGATAATTAAAACAAATCTCATTATAGTAAATTGTGGCCCCGTGTATTTTTTGGTTCTAGGATTGATCAATACAAAAAGGATGATGCCGACTGCGCTGTGAGATTAGTAGGCGGCCTGTGCCAAGCCAAGGATTCACAATATGTCTTGTTAAAGAATTCTTATGAATTTGGTGATCTTTGATAGTCATGATCCCGAATGTTTTCCCTTTGTTTAATTTTTTTTTCATATTTACTAATTACTAGAAAATCAAGGCGAGGTTTTTAAAATTTATCTCTCGATATTTTAAATGATGCTCTATGTAAAATCTTCGTTGCACTTTGTACCTATAAGCTACGGCGATGAATGGATCACCTCGAGGCATAACAAGAGAAGAAAAATACTGAAAATATTACTTTCACAATAATATGATGAAATGATAACCTAATCTTCCAGGGAAGCCAGCGTGATTTAAGACACTACTAGACACCTTAAGATGTTCCCTATCCCCTTAGTTAAGACCTATATGTCTATGAATAGAAAGAATAAAGTCCAGCCGATATAAAAAAATATTGAATAGAGCTTTATATGTCCATGTTAAATTGTTTAGAATTCGTTTTGTAAACATTAACCATTGAAGATCGAAAGACATGCCATTAGGCATAAATTAAATTTTCAGAATCAATATTCTCCATCAAAACTTTAATCAACATTCAAACATTGCGTTAATGATCATTAATCCAAACCCAATCACTATGGGAGAAGACTCTCCTCAAAACATAAAGAGATGAAGCTGACGCCAAGAGTCATAAAGCGTGATAGATAAGGAGTCATGGGTACATGAGTTTAAACCACATGCATAAAGGCTAATAAATGTAAAGTTAAATATGTTAGAAGGCCTTTAAATAATAAAGAGGTAATTATAGATTATATTATATCTTAAAAGGATTTTTGAGATGGTTGAGAATTTTTTTTTTTTTTTTTTTTCCATATGAATTGGAAATGGACACATCCAAACATTTTAAAATGTTAGCTCCATGATTGTATTTCCATGTACATGCGCGCACGCTCTCTCTTTTAATATATATATATATATATATATATATATATATATATATATATATATATATCTCGTGCATATGCTTTATATTATATCTAAAATTATGATATATATTATTTGGTAGTATATTTTAAATAAGTGATATTTATAATTCCATATATAACGATTGACTTGATATTTTATAAATATTATGGACATAATATATATCCTTTACCTATTTTTAACCATATAGATTGGATGTTGATGTTTTCAGGTATTTTATATAGGATGTTTAGTTACATTATAATTATAGTTATTTATTATTTTGGTGTTTTCATGTTTTACATGGATATATATGGATGGATATTAGCTCTATAATCTTGATTTTAGATGTTTGATAGTAGATTTATGGACATGTTATTTCTCACCTCTCATGCAAGAGTTGAATTATGGCATACTTAAAGGTTAGTAAAAGCATCTATTGTCTAAAAATGTGCAATAATGAGTATAGGTAAGATCAAGGAGAGACATTTAGATACATGTCATGGTACATTCTTAGGAACTATTCGAAAACATTTTGAAATGGGTAAATTTGTGTTAATATATTAATTTATCATAAGTATATGTTTTTATGGGTCAAGTCAGTGTGTAGGTAATGGTTGTGAAGATAGAATAGTAGACAAGAGGTGGACCAATGACCCATTGAAAACTCATAATTGAGACGTGACATAAGGGCCATGGACACGAACCTTTGTATTACCATCTAACCCTTGTGTTCATATTTAGTAATAAATCTTCAATACATTATACGTAGAGAAAATATACCTAAAGACTAATATATCTTGAGTGTATAAGTTTTAATCCCAAAAAAACCCTTATTTCCAGGTATGATATTGGACACATTCTAAGAAATGTGGAATTTGGATTTGCCTTTAGAGGAGGAAAAAAATAAAATAAAATAAATAAATAAATAAATAAAAATTCACCTTAAAACTTGTTATTTTGCTTTTTAACTGGGTAAAATTTATGTGCATTAGGGTGTGCATATTTTTTTGACATTGTAAGAATCCTTTAAACAAAGGTTGATGCCTTCTAGATTTTTTGGGGGAGTGGAATTACATGGAAATGATTGAACACATGTATTTCCATGTTTGATTGTGAATGACTGAAAATTCCTCCACTTTTATACACAATTTTTTTTTGGTAACTTTTATTTACTAGAGAGACAGAAAAATAGTTGTATAAAATTAGAAAGAGAGAAAAATAGTTGTATAAAATGAGAGGATTATAGAGAGAAAATATTTAGGGTTAATAAGGTGGATTCCTAAAGATTTCAATATGTGCTTTACTAATTACGAATTTTGACTAAATATTCATGTTTTAAAATTATTCTGCTCTTAAATACAAAACATAAGGTCAACAATGGGGAATGTATTCACTGAAATTTAAACCTTAGTTTTGGTAAAATATTTGAAAGATAATGTAGAATTCAACATTATACCAAATTTTAATTCTGGAAAGAAATGTACGAAGTGAGTTTTTTCATGTAATTTCATTTTAATTACCTTGCTTCAAGTTTATGTTGATTGTTCATGAATGAGTGTCTAGTTATTTTAAATATTTAAATAGTTGTTACATGTTCTATGTTATTTGTGCAATGATTTTTAGATTGTATGTCTTTTTAAAAACATCTTAGAAAAGGAGGTTGATGAGGGTCATGGATGCTAGAAAAAATGACATAGATGAGAGGTGATATTTTCCCCTATACCTTTTTACCAAGAGTTTTCATGATAAAAAAATATGGTTTTGTGAATTTTTGTGCTCGGGAAAAATGTTATGAAAGGATGTAATTTTGGAAGTTAACACATCTAATATGATATTTTGTTAAAAAAAAATATAGATTCTATTAATTTAAAATAAGAAATTAATTATTAGATATTTAGATGTTTTTTTAATTAAAATATTATTTCACTCAATATAAATTATTGGCAATACTAAATTGTAAATTCTAAAGGGATTTTAAACTTGTGTTAAAAGGATTAATTATGTAACAAGATTTATGGTATGACCTTACATTTTGCTGAGGATGGGTCCCCTGATTTTTAATTTGTATATATATTAATATTTATATGATAGGGAGAAACTTTAAAAAAAAAAAAACATTAAATATAGAATGCTCTTCGTTATAAAGACTTAGACTATGTTGAAAAGAATTTAATTTTTTTTATGTATTCAAATTATATTTATCAATTTTTTATAAAATATTTTAAAATAAATTGTCATCTAAAAAATTTATGTGATAAAGGGTTGTGTATTTTCTCATGCTTTATTATTTTTGATTTATCATGTTTTGATATTTGTGATTTCTCTAACTTCCCTATCTATTTAAATTGATTGTATTTAAAATGATTATTAAAAAATAAAATTTATATATTTATTAGAAATAATTGAATATTTGTTAGGAAGTGGGATATTATTATTATTGTTATTGTTATTGTTATTGTTATTGTTATTGTTATTGTTATTGTTATTGTTATTGTTATTGTTATTGTTATTGTTATTGTTATTGTTATTGTTATTGTTATTGTTATTGTTATTATTATTATTATTATTATTATTATTTTGATGGTTTTTTATTGGACTTTAAAATTAGTATGGGATATAATTAGGATCTAAATTCTTTTTTATTAATAACAAAATATAATATGTATTTGGTTTAATTAGATAATGCCAATTATACCAACATTGGTCATTAATGACCACAAGAATCACACCAACAACCATTAACAACCCTCAGAATCACACCATGGATATTAATAGCCTTGAGAATCCTTCTAATAATGGCTACAATTAGTATTGAGAGTGTAAATGACCACAATAGACCACATATGTCATTATTGAGATTTAAACATGCATGGGGCTTGGAATAACCAAACTACATAATAAGTCACCCAGATTTCATTGGTTAAAATGTTGGGTAAGATGACCAATTTAACTAGATCTAGAACTAGTTGTGAAAAGTAGTGCTATCCATGGATTGTGGACATGACTCATCATATTGAATATATATTTTAAGCCACATACTAACCCCTATCAGATTAAACACCAAGCCAACTAATACACCATATTGGATACCCTCATGATTGACCCATCAGAATATAAAGTGGGAATGATGATATAGAAGTGATAGACTTGGGGAATGAATCCCAAGATCCCCCTCTTATCTCACTCAACTCACACATAGCTAAGCTATCCCCACCGAATCTAACATGTGTTATTATTAAATGAATCATATCAAATAAATTTTTTCTTTTTTTGATGATTTACAATTTAATAGATTAAATATATTTAAAATTTAATTGTTTTGATACATTAGAATTTTACCACTTCTAGAATTTATTAGTGTCTCACTATAATTTGATAAATTGGGTTGATGGTTATCATAGATTTTCTACTAAAGGTAGCAGTTATAGTGAAAAAATGTGTGGTAGAAATCATGTTTATTAACATAAACATTAAATTTATTTTTTTAAAATTAGTTTCTAACAATGATATAAATACTATCAGGATGAGAACACATTGCATGTATTAGAATGTGTTAAGCATCATGTAATTTTGATAAGTAGTGCTTGAGATATATCGAGAATAAGTTTTAAAAGGTTTAGTTGAAAATTTATAAAAATAAAATTCAACCTATATAAATATATGGATTTAAAATAATTTCTCTGATCATTTTCATATTTTTAGTTTATGACTTCGAATTTTAAATGATAAAAAAATATCACATAAAAGAGAGCTTAGACTAGCATGATTCAAGGAAGTAGAGACTACATTACATTATATGGATGCTCAACCATTGATATTTCAAGAAACCCCTTATTTTTTTATTTTCTTTTGTGAATTTTAAATTTTAATTTTTTATGATGTTTTACCCTATTTATTAAATTTATCATCAGTGATTGGTTTAACCCATTGTACAATGTTTCTCTCTAGAGCCAAAATTGAAAAAGTTTTTTAATACTTATTTTTGACCTCTCCAATTTTTACAAAAAAAATCGCGGATCTGTACACATAACTAAAGACATATGTAGATTGTTTATGTAGTAAATGGTTTTATATTAGTCTACCATATTTGCATAATTTTTGTGTGTTTGTTTTCATGTTTTTATGGTTTTAGGATAATGTGCAAGTGTGAGAGTTTATAGATGGGTATATGATGGATCCTATGTGAGTAATACCATTAAGTGATGTATATAGCCAGTCATGATGTGGTTGGCCTCATATATGTTGGATGACTAGGTTTGATTGTATGGGTTCTACATATCATACTTATAACGTTTGTCATCTCATAAGTGACATTAATTTTTTGTTTTTTTGTTACAAAAAAGGTGGAAGGCCACCCAAAAAATATATAAAATCAAAAAGAGTTAATACAAAATATCAATATAATGCCATAGCATAAAGTCTTATTAAAAAAAAATATACACAGGGTCCCATCCCCATACCCAGGGACATAAAAAGTCAGACTTCAATCCCTAATGGAAACTGGTAGTGGCACATGATCACCTAGTATAAAGCATTGCCTTGCACATAATTGTTAAGCCATGTCATCAATAGACTCAGAACATTACCTTTTCTTAAATAAAAGATGTTCATGTTATTCTCCTAGTTGATGGTTAGATTATCAAGGCCATCTACTACTTTATTCCCCTCTCGATAGCAATGGGAAATTAGGAAATTATCAAATGGATCTAGTAAAACTATATCTTGTTGGATGACATAGTTGGACTTTTAGTTATTTGATCCTCTAGCCTTTAAAGTATTTAAAATGACCTATGAATTAGTGTTAATCCAAAGATTCCTATTTTGATAATTAACTTCCAACTGGAGCCGATGAACCAATTCCCAAGCCTCTATCTCATTGTTAGATACCTTTGGAATTTTAGCCATTTTAGCCACTAGGAGGCTTCCTTCACTATTTATTATAATACATCTAGTCCTCGATAGGCCTAGATTTCCCCTACATGCACCATCAAAGTTAAGCTTGGAAACATTTAGAGGAGGGGGGTTCCATTTAATCTTCTCTTTCAAGACAACATTACCACTTGTCTAACCAAAATCTCTACTCCTGATAGACTTTAAGAGAGGCCAATTTTTAGAAATGATCTCATCCTGTACCAACCATGTAGAAGAATCATTATTTTATGTTTTAATTTTGGAAATTACCACTTCCAAAATAGCCTCGTCAAGTTTGACACAAACTTTTTGGCATGATTGGGCTCTTTTTGAACAATCTAAAATTTCATTCCTACCAAATGTGCCAAATGATTAACGAAGGACCTACATCCCAAAAATAGGCAAATTTATATTTTTAAAATAACCTTGACCAATTTTGAAACATTGATATCAATGTGCTAGACAAAGGAGACATCTAATTGGTTTTCCTTAAAAACCAAAGCCAACATTCTCATCTAAAAGGGTAAAGAAGAAGAAGGTTATCCAAGATTTCTTCCACTTCTCTGCACATAACACATTTGAAATTACAATTGAGCCTCAATCTCTTTAAATTATCTCTTGTCAAGATTTTACTATGTAGTGCAAGCCATGTGAAGGTTACATATTTAGGAAATATAACATCATTCCAACATAGGTTCATTGGGCAATCTGACTTATTTTTTATAAGGACATTTCTATATCCTTCCTTGGCTGAATAAGAACCAGATTTCACAACCATCCATACGATCTCATCTTCATCAGTAGAGTAAAACACCATACATTTCTCTAAAATTCTCTCGAGTAACATATTTTTCTCAAAGGGGAATCCACAATTCATTTGATTCTGCGATGCTGCTCTCCAATTTCCTAGACTCCCATCTATTTACCAATAGCCTTTAACCTTATACCCCCAGCGCAATTTTAAATAAACTTTATCATCTTTGAACTCCTCCCAATCTGAAATTTTGGGTTCTCCATTCCAAGAATCCCCCAAAATGTTTGTCTTTTCCTCATTGTGGATAAACCAAAGATAAATTGGGTAGTAAGATAACTCTACATTTTAATATAAAATTCCATATCACTGATCCTCACAAAGAATTCTTAGCTATGAAAATCCTCTTTATTTCAACTGAATCTAGATAATTTAATCTCATCAACCTTGCCCACTTGGAATTGGGTTTTTTTAATAGATGATCCATGCCAATTTAGCTCCCAACTCCTAGTTTTACAAACCCAAATTTAGGACAACTACCCTAACATGAATCTTATCCATACAAACCTTATCCCATGCCATTAGGTGAATTTTTCTACCTTTTGAAGACCCTTGCCATAAGAACTTCCTACAAATCCTCTCAATCTTGAGATTAATGCCTTTTAGAACTTGTATTATAGACATCATGTAAATGGGGACCATCGTTAAAATAACCCTATACATGGTTAGTCTTCCCACCAAGGATTGTCAACGCCCTTTCCACATGGCAACCTTTGAATTGAGATTATTGATAACATCTTTCCAAAATCTATTTTAATATCTTCCATTAAAGAGAGGAATGCCCAAGTATCTACCAAGGAAGGATTTAATATTAAAATTGAATATTTTAGCTATCTCTACTTATTTATTGAAATCTAAGTTAAAATGAATATCATTGATTTATCACCACTCACCCACTAATAAGAGGCCTTGAAAAATTCATCAATCGTAAGATTGATTACCTTAGCTTCCCTCAGATTGGCTTGACCAAACAAGATTGTGTCATTCACAAAGAGGACTTGCATATAATAATCCTATAGTCCATGGAAACTTATCCCCTATCATAGAGATCTCATTTTTGCACTTTTGATAGCCCGTGTGAGCATGTCTAAAATTAGAATAAATAAAGAAACAAATAAATAAATAAATAAATAAGGGGATATGGAATCCCTTTCTCTCAATCCCCTTTTAGGTTCAAACAATTTAGATTCCATGCCAAATCTATTTTAATATCTTCCATTAAAGAGAGGAATGCCCAAGTATCTACCAAGGAAGGATTTAATATTAAAATTGAATATTTTAGCTATCTCTACTTATTTATTGAAATCTAAGTTAAAATGAATATCATTGATTTATCACCACTCACCCACTAATAAGAGGCCTTGAAAAATTCATCAATCGTAAGATTGATTACCTTAGCTTCCCTCAGATTGGCTTGACCAAACAAGATTGTGTCATTCACAAAGAGGACTTGCATATAATAATCCTATAGTCCATGGAAACTTATCCCCTATCATAGAGATCTCATTTTTGCACTTTTGATAGCCCGTGTGAGCATGTCTAAAATTAGAATAAATAAAGAAACAAATAAATAAATAAATAAATAAGGGGATATGGAATCCCTTTCTCTCAATCCCCTTTTAGGTTCAAACAATTTAGATAAAATAGAAATCTTATATCTTGAAATAAAAGACATGATCTATTTCCTCCATGTTTCCAAAAATAATAGTCTCTCTAGCACTGCCATTAAGAAATTCCTATCCACCCTATTGTAGGCATTTGCCATATCTAATTTGATTATCATGGTTGCGTCTCAGACTTATTTTAGAGAATGCGTAAGATCATGAGTTAATATTTCCCTTTCCACAGTCTCCTTTCTTTGTATAGAGCTTGCTTGCTCTTTTGAAATAATCTTTGGAAGGATTGAAGCTAGCCTAATCACTACAACTTTCGAAATAATTTCATAAACAAAGTTGCACAAGGAGATCACGTGCTATTCCCCAAGTATTAGAAGAGTCCTAACCTTTGGGATAAGTATAAGGCTCATATTTTTAATATCCTTGAGTATATTATTCTGTCTTCTTGACTCTTCGATAGCCAGATACACCTCTCTGTTGACTGTATCCCAAAAGTTTAAAAATAAGATGCCAATCTAGCCATCAGGACCTTATGCTTTTTCTTCTTGCATTGAGAAAACTATAGCTTTCACCTCCTTCATGGAGAAATCTTTCATAATTTCCTTATTGTGGCTTTCATTTACTAATTTGGGAATATCTGCAAGATCTACTATTGCAATGCCTCTTCACTATTCTTTAAATAAAAGACTTTTGAAAAAAAATATTTGCTTCATTCTTAATGGCTACTACATGAGATAGGTGAGATTAATGTTACCAGGAAGGATGTGAAAAGGATATAAATACCTCCAGTGGTTTGTAGACATGTGATCTGGTGGGGAGGCAATAGTTAGAGAAAAAAAGCATATGCTCACAAATAAATGACTAGACATGCTATAAGTTTTAGGTATGTAGCCAGTCCTATAACAATACTATTAATAAATATTATAATATATATTTTTTTTCATGTGAAAATAAATTTATACATTAATAAAAACATTGAGTTCTATTGATGGTGTAAATTTTTTGATTTCATACATGATGCATCACCTTGTTTAAGATATTAAGGAGCTTAGTACCATGTGCTCTTGGGGCTGGATGACATTGGCTCACTTATATAGGGACTCTAATTCGTTATGGAGTTTTACTAATATATGAGGCTCAACAACATTTTTAAATTAATAATAATATGAAAATATTTATATGAAATGCCTTGTACTCATATTTCATGGTGACTAGGAACGTGGAAAAAAGTTTATACAAAAACAGGTTAGTAAACATGTTTGACAAGTGGTATTTTGAAGTGTTACCAGATAATTGACTAAATCTCAAAAGGTTTTTTTTTTTTGAAACTTTATAGAGGGTTTATATGGAATGATAAGTCATGATTTTAGTTTCATCGATTTATTTGAGTTTTTGTTTTCATGATCATTAGTTAGATATTTATGAGTAGTTTCAGATTAAACTTATTACATGCTAATTTTGGATTGGATAAGATTTTATATCCGAACCAATTATATGGATTAATTATAATATATCACTAAGATATTATGGTGACAAATACTGATATATCGTGAATAATCAAGAACACATTCCTTTGGCTGAGATGGAATTAGCTATTGATATTCCTATTGTGGATGTCCGGTGTACCTTAGAATATAGATGCATCTGAATAACACATCAATGGAATGTTTTTACTACTATTATGGCATTTTGTCCCTTCAAAAATATGGTAGATGAGGAGGGGTTCATAAAGCAACATCTTTTGATCCTTATCTATCTCACACACAGTTTGTTAAGTATGTTTCACCTTTTAATTTTAATTTTAATAGATTTATATTTTATTCACTTAGTGAGATACAATATTATTATTTGACTTACTAATTATATTTGATACGTAGTAATTATTTTTTTATACTTGATTTTTATTTCTTCACATTTTTTTTCAATATTGTCTAAACCATATTAAACATATATTGATATTTGAACTTGATTGATTAATTTTAGGTTACGTTTCAATATACCATGTTGTGTGTATGCAAGATATTATCCTTTTTATGAGATCTTAAAATTAGATGTTAGAGATTGTTTCTAGTTTTGAAGATTCAGATTATTTATCATTAAATATGTGTTATTTAAGTGACATTATTTCCTTTCCCTATTACTATAAGAGTATTAAACATATGTAATATAATACTATTATCCATGGTAAGTTTGCATTTTGAACAAATTATTTTTTAATTAACTTACTATATATAATTTAAAAACATTTTATTAATATAAATGAATTATACATGGAATTGTTTGATTATGTTAAAAAATGAATTATTTTTCTCTCTTCTTGATGTGATGTGATTTAAGATATAGACATAGATATTGAGGATTGAGAAATATTTATGATTATTCATAATATACTGAGATTTATTATGAATAGCATAAATTTTTTTTATTCATGTTTATTTGAACAGAGAATGTGATTATGATTTATATTGTATCTAACCTATAGCTATGCATGGATTAACTATTTGATTTTTTGAGTTCATTTTGAAAGATTTATATCATGTTTTGTGGTTGGTTACACTTACCTCATCCACATGCATTATTGGTCAATACTCGAAAGACATTTAAAATGATAGTAATAAGTGTAATTATAATATTCCTAAGAGTAACTAAGGTCCATATTACTCATTCATCATCCTAGAATCCTAAGGAGAATGTATGGTTATTGTAAAAATATTTATTCTTCTCACATGTTCTCAAACATTAATGTACACAAATAAATACTCTTATGAGAAGATACGTACCAGGAGTTAATATTATAGAATATGCTCTCTCTATATGATGCTAATACAACCATGAATTTTATTTCCTATTTCTAGTTGGTAAAGACCATGAAGGAGTCCTTGGTAAGGAAAATTTTAGATCTACTAGATGGGTATTTCGATATGGGGTATATTTCATGTTTTAATTTATAATAATGAATGCAATCAAAGGTGAAATAGATGTTAGCCATATGAGATTCTTAACCTACTAAAATTTATATTTCTTACTTTATTTTATGATAAATAATGGCTTCATCTGTAAAACAAATATTATTTCCAACATATGGGCATCCTAATATAACTTATATGAGTCCCACAAAAATAGAGGTGGTTTTTATTATTCTATAAAAATACATAATAATTTCTTAGGTCCTTCTTATGATCACTTGAAATATTATGTAACACACCCATACAACACACACCTTAAAACACAACACGTTATTTTTTGAATTCAAATACCAAAAGTCTCAAAATAAATCAAGGCAATATCTCTAAAGGGAATAAGTGAATTAAAAATATAACACACAACTTGGAATAAGGCAATATCTCTAGAGGGAAGGAAATATATAATTATTCATAATCTAATTTCAATTCAAGATATAATAATTTTTCCATAATTCAAAATAACTTAAAATACTCTCTTAAAGAAGAAAGTATAGGTTCTTGATGTCCACCACCAAAATTAATTATGTGAACCTTTGTGATTATTTTAAAAAAGGATTAAGGGAAGCATTCCAACTCGACCTCTGTTTAGGGACTTAAAAATTATCAAATGCTAAGAATAACTAGTCCACTCATAGAGATCATGTTCTTACTCCATAGTTCCTTTAAAACAAGGCATGTTAATGTACTTATGTGGAGGATAACGATAACCACTTTCGTTCCAAAAATCAAATAGATTGTAAAATCCTATAAGTATTGTTACATTTTAGATTCATTTGAATAATAAGGTGCTTCTTCAATTTAATTATCATTGGTTCAACTCTTGAATATCATTAGTTCAACTCTTGACTTTTAAGGCATTTATCAAGGAAAGAATAGTCACTCTACGTCACCAAATTACCAAGTTAAGATAATGGGAGTCATATCTCACTATGTTCCCTAATATATTAGTGATATAATAATGTTTTAAAATATTAGTATTTTATTTTTATATTTATTCAAAGGATTCACAAGCAAAACAAACGTAACATATTTAATTATATTTTTTCAGCCCTTAAAATTCAAACAATCAACCTAAATTAAAAGTTTTAAAAAAAAAAAAAAAAGTGATAGGGACATGGTTCACTACCTAAGTATTGATATGTTAAAGAAATAAATTTAATTTAATATTAATTTAATAAAATACATTCTCTTCAAGGGACATGAGTATATGTGGCTAAGAAAAATTCAATTAAATAAGAATCAAACATATTACTTATATTATAATTTTATTGAGACTAATTAATACATAAAGATGTATATATGCTTCAATTTTGTAATCAATCATGTTATATTTAAGCAAAGATAGGGTAAATATCACCTTAATGAAAAATCATTAAATTAATATTTTAAAACTTATATGTAAGACACTAATGAAAACCACAAATGAAGATCTATTACATTGGCAATCCATCTAACAATATTTTAATTTAAAGGTGTAACCATTATTATTATTTTTACCTTATAACTTATTGTTACGAGAGTACCGATTTTAATTTTAAGAGGATGTAGTCCTTTCAAATAGGATAACATTTTAACGTACGGTGTGATATTTTTTTATGAATAATAAAAGTGATCCTTAATGCAATACCTTACACACGCAAAAAGGTTTATCCTTAGTTAAATAAATTCATGGGACATATTGATTCATTCAATATGAAGTATGAATGTATAAAAGAATAATTATTTTATGATAACAACATAAAGAATACAATATTTTTTCAAATGTAACTCTAAGAACATGAGGTTATGGTCTAATATAAACAATCAAGAAGGTAGGTCAGAATTTTCTTTTTCATATTAGTAAAGATAGATTGAAAATGCATTATTTATCACACCTTTCACGAATGAGACTCACATAATGAAATAAGATCTTTCTCGAATCTCTACTATCTCGGATAAACATCTTTCTTTTACTACAAGTAATAGGAAAGTTATATAATGATAATGCTGGCAATGCATCTCAAAAAACCTACTTGAGAGTAATATTTTATTAATACAATAACCATGATCAATAATAAGTTCCAGAAAAGGTACGCCTTATTTTAAATTATAAAATGAGAATATGGTTAAGGACTACCAAATCAAGATCAAATTTAGTAGGAGCTTAGCTTAACTGTAGATTTATTATTCATGAATGTTTGCATACATGCTTGTTTAACTCAGAGAAATAATTTACAGAATTATTAAACTTATGATATCATTATAATACAACATGATTACTGAAAATACCTTTTTTACTATTTTTAGCACAACTTTGTATCATCATTGTTCAGATAGTTTGTATTATATCTCACTTGAATAATCCATATTCATGTAATAATTACATTAAAACGTAAAATAAGAATGTATCATAATATTATAATAAATATTAATATTAATAATCTAATTTAAAGGAAAGGTGATGAAGAGCTTATATTTATAGACACCAAGCATAAGGTTTAAAATAAATAGCACCCTTTAATAATAATAATAATAATAATAATAATAATAATAATAATAATAATAATAATAATAATAATAATAATAATAATAATACCATAAATTGACTACGAATATCAAATATAGGCTATAAATTCATCAATTGAATACAAGCTAAGAAGGATGCCACATGGTGAAAGGATTTACTTACTATTCATCTCACCACGGAAAATGTTTAAAATGAGGGTGATGACTCAAATTCAAAAAAGAATGCTGCCACCATTATTGCGATGAAAGTTGAGGAATTCATTAAAAATTCCCCAAGCATCCCACCTAGAGATTCAAGTCCACCATATAAGGAGATATATTCAAATGAGAGTGGTAAGGATTCAACGCAAATAAAAATAGCTATACAATTTTAACTTGATTCACAACTAGACGATAAGAAGCAGTGGTATTTCGTTAATAGGAATAAGAAAGGAAGACTTCAGAAAATAATTGGTTCAAATTTTATCCCTTCATAAAGAGTCAATAGAGTTAGGTTGTAATTTAATGTTAACAGAGTATGATGTATTTTGGCTGACTGGTTTTTGTTTTTAGATTTGTGTTTGGATGGCTTGTTCTTATAATACTTATAGGTTTGATTCATAGGATGTTGGTAGAGATGTTTATTTGTGACCCTTAAATGATTTATCTTTTTCTTTTTTATAAAAAGATCTGAAGATTTTCAAAATCTAATTTTTTACTATGTTTATAAAAAAAAAATTCATCAATACTAAATTATCTAGTAAACTGGATTTTATTTTCCAGATAACTGAAAGTGGATGCTGTTTTTTTGGCTGACTAGTTATTAATTTTAGATTTATTTTGAAGTCTTTTTTTCTATGTTGGTTGTTTTTGGACGGCTTGCTCCTATAATATTTATAAGTGTGATCCATGAGATGATGGTAGGGGTGTTTATTTGTGACCTTTCAATGTTTTATCTGTTTCTCTTTTATACAAGTCTCCAAAGCCTTTCAAAATCTGAATTGTTACCATATACAAAAATAATAATGTATCAATACTACATTATCTAATAATTTGGAAATGAGATCAGAAAAATATTCTCATAATCTCATTTTTATCAACAATGCTATTACTTATTAAATATTATAATTAGAAAACCCAAACATTTATCCAAAAACCAATGACGTTTACGTATAATTGTGAAAACATTTTATAAACATTGAAAAGTTTGAGATTGGTAATATTTTTTTTGATATTAAGATTTTTTATTTTTTTTAATATTCATATATAACACTAATAAATTAAAATAGTATTCTAGACAATCTTGTACAAGGAATAATGTTTTTTCTTGTTTTGAAAATAATTATCATGTAGAATATTGACACAAAGAAATAGCTTGAGGGATTAAGCCTCTCAGGTCTATGTTAGTACAAAATATATCTATTAAAAATAATGATTTGTTATACTAACCAAATGGTTTATATATAATCCCTTGGATATATATAACCAAAAATTGTATAAAATTAAGGCTCGCTACTCAACCATACTAACATACTTATGGTGTTATCTAAAAATTATATTAGACATTTCCCAAGAATGAATTATATTAAATACCTTCTGGAAACATGAATTCACATTATGAAGAGACCACATTTAGTTTTATATATCTCATATCATGACCTAAAATCATTAAAAAATAAATTTAGAGGAATACATGCCTGGTATAAAAATAAGCATATTTCTCTTTGTTTATGAAACTCTATGTGATGTTGTAGATTTGAAGGATTCTCCATATATAAAAACGTCTCTTGTTATTATTTATTTACCATAAAATTTTCCAAGGGAAATCCTTTTACAAAGTGTTGTTTCCAATGACATTAAAACTAATGGCATCCTACAGGAAGAAGATAGCTCAAGGGGATAATTAGAAAAAAATATCATTATAGTAAATTATGGAAAGAACCCTATTTCTCCTGATATTTATCTCAAGATTTTAAAAAAAAAAAAAAAAAAAAAAAAACCTATGGCTTAATTAATTCAAAATTTAATGGTTCCAATTACATTGGGAAATCAATTTGAAAAATTAATATGTGGGCTATGCCAATAAAGTTTCCTTATTTTTTGTATTCTAAGGATTCAGAATATCACGTGTTAAGGGATTCTTTAGAATTAAGTGAGCTTTTTTGGTCACATTCCTAAATGTTTTCCCTTTGTTTAATGATTTTCACATATCTATGAATTATTTTAAAATCAAGGTGATGTTTATTTTATTTACTATTCATTATCTAATCTCTCCTTACTTTAAATGTTGCTCCGAAAAAATTCATTCAACATTTTAAAACTAAGCTAAAACTAAGCTATGGAGATGGACGGATCACCTCGAGGCATAAAAAGAGAAGAAAAATATTTTAAAAATATTATTTTCACTATCACATGATAAAATAATAACCTAATATCATCAAGGTAAATTAAAATCAAAGGCGGTGTAAAACATGACTAGACACCTCAAGATGGACCCTATATGTTCATGAATACAAAATATAAATCTTAACATGTAGATTTCTTTTTAAGCATATAAAAAACTTGAAGAAACCTTTACATGTCCATGTTAAATTTTTTAGAATTTATGTATTATTAACATTGACCATTGAATATTGAGAAGTGTGCCATTAAGCATAAATTAGATTTTTATGATAATAATCTATGTCAAAAATTTACTCAACATTAAAGCATTGCATTAATGATTAGTATAACATATAAAGAGATGAAGCTACCACGAAGAGTCCTAAAGTGCATATGACAGGAAGTCATGGCTAATTTTAGCTTAAAAGACATGAATGAAGGAAAATGAATGCAATGATTAAGTCAAATATTTTATAATTCATTTAGATAATAGGATTCTAATTATAGATTGTACAATATTTTTAGAGGATTTTGGACATCATTGATATGTTTTTGTCTTTGTATATTGGTTATGGAAATGTATTGATAATTTATATAGCATTATTATTTGTTAGAAAGGTTAGTTTAATATTTGTTTTTCATTAACAGATTAGGCACGCACATGTGCATAAACACAAATGGATATTATTTTTATAACCAAGATTGAAGTTATATGGTAGAATATTTTAAATAAAGTATTTTTCAAATCCCTCATGCAATGATTCACTTGATATTTTGTGAGGATTGTGTAGATAATTGAATTCTTATAATTTTTTTCACCATGTGGATTAGATCTAGATATTTTTAGGTGCTATTAGTTACTTTATAGTCATATTTATTTATTAATATGTTTTAATGATGTCTTAGATTTATATGTATGTGGCTATTAATTATCTAATCATGATTGTATATTTTTTATAATATATTTTTCAACATGTTATTTCTAAAATGTCAAGCAACAATTGACTTGTGATGTACTTAAAGGTGGGTAACCTTCTGTAATGTCCCACAACATATGATCATGAATATAGGAAAGATTGAGTAGAGAAATTTAGCTGCATGTCATGGTGGTTTCCTAGGAACTATTTGGATATATCTTGATATGGATATATCTTGATATGGGTAAGTTTGCATTATTAATCTAGTAATTTATCATGTGTATATATTTCTCTGTGTTAATTGGTGTAAAAGAAGGGAAAATAGGTGGACCAAGGATCCATTGACCATTCATCACTAATACATGGCATATGGGCCTTAGACATGAACCTTAGAATTACCACCTAATCTTTGTGTTTATATTTAGTATTAAATCTTGAAGACATTATAACTTAAAAAAAGTATTCAGACACTAATATATATTAAGGATAGTAGTTTTCAGTCAAACAAACCTTATTACTAGGTATGATCTTGGATCCATTCTAAGAAATGTGGAATTTGGATTTACCTCTAGAGAAAAAAAAATATATTCTCTTGCTTTTTCATCGGCTAGAATTTATGTGCCTTAGGATGTGATTTTTTTTTTTTAATTTTAAAAACTCCTTAGAAAATGGTTGAGGCCTTCTAGATTTCTCAGAGGCATGGAGTGAATAGAAATTAATGGACACATGTCCTTTCATAGTTGTCTATAAATTAAAACAGAATTCTCCCTTTTTCTATACACGTTTTTTATTTGAAGCACAATTCAACTACAAACAAGGAAGAATTGCATAAAATAAGAGAATTGTACTAACAAAATGTCTAGGCTTAACAAGGTGGATTCTTATAGTTTTGGGTATGTGATTTATTACTAACTACTTTTCACTGAATATTCATGTTTATAAGTGATCCTCAACTAAAGACTAAACTTAAGGATAAATAACAAATAATGTATTTAGTGAAATTAAAACCCTAGTTGTGGATAATTATTTGAATGATAATGCATAAGTTAACGTTGTACCAATTTTTATTTTCTGAAAAATATTTACAAAGTGTGTTTTCCATTATTTTTTTTCTTACATAGCATACCTCAAGTTTGTATTGAATCTTTAAATAGTTTTATATGTTCTACCTTATGTGTACAACCATTCAAAAAAATTGGTTCCTTTTTGAAATGTCTTGGGCTTAGAGTCTGATGAGTACCATTCATTCTGGATGAAATAAAATGGATTGGAGGTGGGATTTCCCCCTCTACCTTTTTCCTAAATTTTCGTCTTGCAGAAAAGATGTTTTTGTGGATTGATATACTTCGAAAATGATGTTATTGAAATTTATGCTTTGGAAAGGATGTTATTTTTAATCCATATTATCTAATCTGATATGTTGTGAAAATAAAATATATATTCTATTAATTATAAATAATAAACTAATTATTAGATATGTGGGTGTTAAAAGTTTTAATTATGTAATAGGAGTTCATGTTATGATTTTACATTTTTATGTGGATGGGGTTCCGTTATTTATTATTTCTATATGTTTTTAAGAAATGGGAGAAACTTAAATTATTTTTAAGTATCGAAAGATTTTGGTTATAAAGGATATAATGTATTGTAAATAATGTTACATTTATCTCTTTGGATTATATTCAAATATTTTTTTTTAATAAAAGGTTGCTTATGTTAAAATAATTTGCCATCTGAAAAAATTATGTAATAAAGGGTTATGTTTTCTCATATTTCATTATTTTTGAATTTTCATGTTTTTATTTTGCTTATTTATCTATTTAAATTTATTGTGTTTAAAATGATTAGAAAAAAATGTATTTTATATCTATTAGAAATATTTTAATGGGTGTTACGAAGTGGTCTATAAATAAAAATATGATATAATTGATTGAATCGCGATGAATGAAATATAAATAAATTTGATTAATTTTAAGTTAATGAATTAAATATATTTTGAATTTGATTATTTTGATACATTAGAATTTCACCACTTTTATGATTTGTGAGTGTATCATTGTCTCTAATTAAATGGATGTGCTTGATGGGCAAAGGAGGAGGTAGAGGACATGCACGCACGCACACGCATACACACACACACACACACACACACACACACACACACGCACACGCACACGCACACGCACACGCACACGCACACGCACACGCACACGCACACGTGTGGCACACGCACACGCACATGCACACGCACACGCACACGCACACGCACACGCACACGGACACGCACAGGCAAACACGCACGCATGCAGGCATGGCTATTATTTTTTAACCAATATATAAATTATGGTCTTGAATATATTAAGTAAATTATTTTTCTAGTCCCTCATGCAGTGATTGACCCAATATTTTGTGAGGATTGTGGACATAATTGAATTCCTTGATCATTTTTTAACTCTATGGATTGTACATGAATGTTTTTAGGTATTATTAGTTATCTTACAGTCATAGTTATTTTTTATTATTAGTAGTTTATATATCTATTTATGTTTGTGTATGGATATTAGATATATAATTATGATTGTA
Organism: Torreya grandis; assembly: GCA_037957365.1. NCBI lineage: Eukaryota > Viridiplantae > Streptophyta > Pinopsida > Cupressales > Taxaceae > Torreya > Torreya grandis. The sequence goes on along the minus strand of JARHVA010005446.1, from coordinate 36,934 downwards.
AATGTTTGATAATATATTTTCAACATGTTATTTATAAAACCTCAAGTAGTAGTTGACTTGTAATGTACCTAAAGGTTGGTAACCTTTTATAGTGTCTCACAACATATGATCATGAATATAGGAAAAAATAAGGAGAGATATTTATATACATGTCATAGTGGATTATTTGAACATTTTGGATATATCTTGATATACATGTAGATTTGATTTACATTGTTATGGGTCAATAGAGTGTGAAGGTAATGGTTGTGAATATAAAGGATGGGAAAAGGGGTGGACCAATGTTCCATTAACCACTCATCATATATACATGACATATGGGCTTTTAACATGAACCTTACCATTAAAACATAAGCTTTGTGTTCATATTTAGTATTAAATATTGAAGACATTATACCTTGAATATATATATATATATATATATATATATATATATATATATATATATATATATATATATATATCAAATAACCCTTATTCTTAAGTATATGATCTTTGAGCCATTCCAAGAAATGTGGAATTTATATTTACTTTTAGAGGGAAAAAAATTGGGGTTCACAATTATTCTCCTAATTTTTTATTAGCTAGAATTTATGTGGTTTGGGGTGTGTATATATTTTTTTTTTGACATTCTTAAAATTTCTTAGAAAAAGGTTGAGGCCTTCTAGACTTTTTGGAGGTGTGTATTAGATAGAAATGATTGGACACATGTTCCTTCATGGTTGGTTGTGAATGAAAATAAAATCCTCCCATTTTATATACACATTTTTTATTTGAAGCATAATTGTAATAGAAACAATGAGGAGGAGTTGCATAAAATAAGAGGATTGTGTTGACAAAAAGTCTAGGTCAATGAAGGTGGATCCCTATAGTTTTCGGTATGGCATTTATTACTAACTAATTTAGACTAAATATTCATTTTTGTAAGTGATCATCAACTATAAATTAAACTTGAGGATAAATAACAAAGAATATATTTAGTGAATTGGAACCCTAGTTGTGGATAATTATTTGAATGATAATGCATGTCTTGACTTTCTACCAATTTTTAATTGTTGAATGATATTTACAATGTGTGCTTTCCATATATATTTTTTCTTGATTAACTTACCTCAAGTTTATGGTAAATGTTGATGAATAAATATGTCTAGTTTTAATATTTAAATAATTGTATATGTTCTACCTTATGTGTGTAACTATTCATATATTGTGGGTGTTCTATAAACCTCTTGGGCCCAAACGTTGATGAGGGCCATTCATGCTAGATGAAATTACATGGATGGGAGGTGGGATTTATCCCTATACCTTATTCCTAAGTTTTTGTGTTTTAGAAAAGATGTTATGGAATCTTATGCTTGGGAAAGGATGCTAATTTTTTAAACCATATTATTTAATCGGATATGTTGTGAAAATATGAATTATATTATAATAATTCAAAATAATATGTTAAGTATTAGATTTGTGGAAATTTTATTCAATAAAATACTATTTCATTTAATATAAATAGTAGAAAAAGACTAAATTATTAGATATGTGGGTGTTGAAAGGATTAATTATGTAATAAGAGTTCTTGTTATGAACTTACGTTTTGATGAGGATGGGGTCCATTATTTATTCTTTGTATATTTTTAATTAGAGAAGGGAGTAACCTAAATTAATTTTAAATTATGGAATACCTTTGGTTATAAATGTTATAATATATTGTAAATAATGTTACATTTATATGTCTTTGGATTATATTCATGATTTTTTTTGTAAAATGTTTTTTATGTTAAGATAATTTTCCATGTGAAAAACATTATGTAATAAAGGGTTGTGTGTTTTATCATGCTTCATTATTTTCTATTTTTAATGTTTTTATATTTACAATTTATGTTGTTTATTTATTTCTTTAAATTTATTCAGTTTAAAATGATTGTAAAAAAATGAATTTTATATCTATTATGAATAGTTTAATGTGTGTTAAGAAGTGGTATATAAAAATATGATATTATTGATTGAATCACATCAAATTAAATATAAATAAATAATATCAATTTTAGTTTAATAGATTAAATAGATTTTGAATTTGATCATTTTGATACATTAGCATTTCACCACTTATATAATTTTTTAGAGTGTCATTGTTTGTAATTAATTGAATGTAATTGAAGGGTATCAGAAAATGATCACCAATGGAAACAATTACATTGAAAAAATTTATAAATATTAAGAAATATGTGATTCAAATTTTCTATAGCCAAAAAAAACTAATTACGAAAAATTTAAATAGTTTTTAATAGTGATATAAATATTATCGTATAGAAGGAAACATGGCATGTATCCCAATGCATCAAATGGGTAATAATTTTGATAAGTATCACTTGAGATATTTAGAGCACAAGTATTAAAGGGATTAGTTTCAAGTCAAAGTATTAAAAATAAAATTCAACAAATATAAATCTATTGGTTTAAAATATTTTTTGATGTCTTTTTCATATTGATAATTTGTGATTCTAATTTTTTGTTGAGGAAAATAATGCCATAGAAGAAATAACTTAGACTATCATGATTCAATCAAGTGGAAATTACCTTAAAGTCTAAGGATGTTCTACCATTGTTATTTATTGAAAACCCATATTTTTTAAATATTTGGTTAAATGAATTTTTTAAATTATTTGTGATGTTTTAACCTATTTATTAAATTGATCAATATTGTTCATATAATTCATTTTATGATGGTTATATCTAGGTGTTGCTTGGATATGTCTAAAAAGTTTGTACACTTATCATGGACCTATCCAATTTTAATGAATTCTTTTAGATGGATTTGTACACTTAACTAAGGACTTTTATGGATATTCTTCTATCTAATTATAAACATCTCCTTGATATTTTCTAGAGTCAAATATTTTAAATTATTTTATCATATGTACATAAGTTCATTGATTTTGTTTTCATATTAATGTTGTTTCGGGCTAACATCAAAGTGAAAGAGTTAAAACATGGGTATATGATGGATACTATGTGATTATTACCATTGACTGATGTAGAGAGAGGCACTCTTGACTATCCATCACAACATTACCAACTTAGGACAAGGGGAGTCATATCTACTTTAGTTCCTTCATACATTGGGGTTATAATAAAGTTTTAAAACCATATTTTTATATTTTAATACTTATTAGACAATATAAAGGATGGTAACATATTATAATTGTATAGTATATGCTCTTAGAATTCAAGTAAATAATGTAGATTAAAATTTTGATCAATAATTAACTAGGTACTAACTTAGGTTACCACATAAGCATTTAGAGCTTAATAAATAATTTTCTTAAATACTAGTACAATCAATCACATACTCTTCAAAGGACATGAGTAGAAATACATGAAGTTAAAAAAATAATCTAAGTAGGAATCAAATAAATTACTTAATATAAGTTTATTGAGACTGATTAATAAAGAAGAATGTACATATGGTTCAGTTCCATAATAAATAAAATTATATTTAATAAAAAATATTGTAACATATTGCCTTCACCAAATATCATACATTATATATTTTAATACTTTCAACTAATATATTGATGGAAGCCACAAATTAAGACCTATTACATCATTAATCCATATTAAAATCTTTTTATATAAGTATGTTACATTTTTTTTATTACCCTTTAATTTCTCATTATAAGAAGTACCTATTTAAGTTTTAAGAGAAATTATTCATTTTTAAAAAGTATATATTTATAAATTAAGGTGTTATATTTATTTTGATGAATAAAAGTGATCCATAGTGAAAGTCGATACACACATTCTAATTTGTTTCTCTTTAGTTAAATGGAGTGATATGATAGATTCATTCCTTCAAGATGAAGTATGGACAATTAAGAATAATTATTATATGATAAAAAAATAATAAATATATTATTATTTCAATTATGACCTTAATAATTACAATCAATCATAAACAATCAATAAGGTAGGTGGAAATTTTCACTTTCATATGGGTAGAGAAGAAATGTTGAAAATGTGTTCTCAATCACACATTTCACTAAGAAGACTCACATAATACAAAGAAGATATTTTTTGAATTTTTATCATCTCGGATCAACATCCATCCTTACCTACAAAAAATAGGAAAGATACAAAATAATAATGTTGGCAATGCATTTCCAAAGACCTACTTGAGAGTATTAATTTCTTAATACAATGACCATGATCACCAACAAGTTGTAAAATAGGTACACCTTCTCTTAATTTTTAAAAATATAACTCAAGTAATAACTAACAAAATAAGATCAAAGTTAATAATATCTTAGCTTTATCATAGATTTCTTATTCATAGATGTTTCCATAAATGCTTATTTAAGTCAGGAAGATAATTTACATAATTATTAAAATTCAAGTATCATTACAATGCAACATGCTTACCCCAAATATACTCTATCTTTTTAACACAACTTCACATGATCATTGTTAATTTGATTTTGTATTATATCTCATTTGAATAAACAACGCTCACATTATATTCACATTAAATTAAAACAACAATATATAAAAATTGTTTAAGCAATATTCCTATTAATCAACTTGTATCACAATCAACTACAATAGTTGAATCACTGCTTTGATCTAATTAAAAGGAAAGGTGAGGAAGAATTTATATCTACACACATCAACCATATGATTTGAAATAATTAGACAAAAAATAAACATTTGCAAAAATGTTGTTAATTAACTACAAGCATCACATACAAGTTCTAAGTTCATCAAGAATGTTTATGATAAAGTGTACAATTTCAGATTTTAAAAACTATTTTAAGGCTATCCAATCCTCATCCCTAATAGATAGGAAAGAGATTTGTATTAAAAAGTCAATTTTTGTAAATGAAAACAACATTATGATTGCCTTAAAATTCATTCTAGAGAATAAGGAAGGTAGGACCTGTATTAAATCATTACTCATACTACCTTGTAATGATTAGCTAATTACCATACCTTCAAATTTTCCTCAGTATCAATTTCGTATAAACATAATATCATATTTCAAAAAAAAAAATTCAATAATTATATTGACATTCGTTACATGATTATATTATTATTTCTAACTATAAAAAAAGATTAAGGTGATAGAATTTTGATAGAAAGAAATATAAATTATGAGTCTAATGCTGATCTTGTGGTTAAAGTTTCATTTTATCATTCAACTTATTCTTTTGTTATAATAATTCTCACTTACCCTTATAAAATAAATGGGGGAGATTGGGTTGGTTAAAAAAGAGAGAAAAAATAAAAACAAATTAGAACCACTTAATAAGACTCTTAGATCATTAAAAAGAAATTGATTTCAAAAGATCTTAGTTGTAGCTTGTTTTAGTACTATTGTTTTGTTAGGATACTTAATTTTAGGGATTTATTTTATTATTTCATTTTTACAACTTTAATTGTATATATCATTTAAATAATAAACTTTATTGATTTTAATGACCTTACTTTATTTCATGTAAAGGATCTGATCGTCTGTAAAACCTATTTTTATGAATAATTTAATAAAAACAATCAATAGTTTATAATTTCCATTGACTATCTTTATTATTCTCAATGACTACTATGTCCGTGTTTCACATTGTCACAAGGAGTCTAACTGTCACATGTAAAACTAAAGATATTATTATTAAACTAAGCGTGATGCTTAAATTGATACCTGTCCTAGCTTATATTATGCAAACCACCATAGTATTAAGGAATATCAAGTGAAATCAACGTATCCATGGTGTGTGGAGCTCTACAACGATTATGTGTCCCTATGAAGGATCTGTGCCATACGTTTCACATGTATAACATGAGTTTTGTTTGAATTTGAATTTTTTTCCAATTTTTAAAGTGATAGGTTGTTTCCAACCGGTCCACACAACTCAATGAAAATTCTTATCGGAAGAAAATTCGTAGTTATTTAAACAGTCAGTTAAAATAATAAAACCCAACTTTGAATATTATGCACTCATGGAGTATACAACTATGCATTGATACTACATTTTCTAGTAATTAGGAAATGTGATGCGCCAAATCTTCCCATAATCCCGTTACTGAAATGTTATAATTAGAAAACCCAAAGATTTATCCAACAACTAATTAACATTACATATAATTTTGAAAACATTTGACAAACTTTGTAAAGAAATATGCACGAGATAATATTTGTTCTTGCTCTGAAAAGAATCATGATGTAGATTGTTGACGCAAAGAAATACCTCAGGAATTGATGCCACTAAGGTCTACATTAATAATAGAAATAAATATGACAAATCGTCACTTGGTAGAATGAGAAATTGGTTTATAGATAAGGCCTAAGAGATATATGAAAAAAAATTTATGGAAAATTAAGGCCTGCTACTCAATCATGCCCTCATCATTCTGGTGTTCTATAAAAATTAGATTACACGTTCCCCAAGTACGTCTCGTCTAATCACTTGAAAACTTGAATTCATAATATGAGGAAACATTTAATTTTGTAATTGGAAGGATGCTCCAGCCATATCATGCCCTAGAATATTAAACAAAAAAATTTGAGGAATACATGCCTGGTATAAAAAGGGACATACTTGTTTTTGTTTATGAAATTCTTATAGATTGGAATGTTTCTCCAGCCATAAACACCTCTCTCGTTAAAATCCAATGGTAGCCTGCATGAACGAGATAGTTCATGGGATAATTAAAACAAATCTCATTATAGTAAATTAAGGCCCCGTGTATTTTTTGCTTCTAGGCTTAATCAATGCAAAAGGGATGATGCCAAATGCGCTGTGAGAACAATTTTGAAAATTAGTGGGTGGCCTGTGCCAATCAAGTTTGTCTCTTATCTTGTCTTATAAGGATTCACAATGTGGCATGTTAAAGAATTCTTAAGAAATTAGTGATCTTTAATAGTCATGATCGCTAATGTTTTCACTCTAATTATTTTTGCATATTTACAAATTATAAAAAATCTAGGCGAGGTTTTGTAAATTTATCTCTTCATATTTTAAATGATGCTCTAAGTAAAATCTCTTTTCAACCTTGTACTTCTAAGCTATGGCGATGAAAGGATCACCTCGTGCCATAACAAGAGGAATAATACTGAAAATATTGCTTTCACAATCATAGGATAAAATGATAACCTAATCTTCCCAAGATGAACTGGAAGCGAGGGTGATTTAAAACACTACTAGACACATCAAAATGTTCCCTATCCCCTTTGTTAAGACCTATATATCTTTGAATAGGAAGAATAAAGTGTAGCCTATATTTAAAAAAGCCTGAATAGAGCTTTATATGTCCATGTTAAATTGTTTAGAATTTCTCAGGTTAACAATAACCATTGAAGATCGAGAGACGTGCCATTAGGCATAAATTAAATTCTTAGGATCAATATTCTCCTTCGAAACTTTACTCAACATTCAAGCATTGCATTAATGATCGTTATTCCAAACCCAATCAATTTGGAAGAAGACTCGTTGAACGCATAAAGAGATGAAGCTACTGCCGAGAGTGTTAACGTGTTGTAGATAAGGAGTCATGACTACTTTTTGGTTTAAACCACGTGTTCGAAGGCCAATGAATGTAAAGATTAAGTTAAATATTTTAGAAGGCCTTTAAGTAATAAGCAGTAATTATAGATTATATTATATTTTAAAAGGATTTTTGATATGATTGATATTTTCTATCTTTCTATTTTCATATGAATTTAATATGGATATTTTCAGATATTTTATAGAGTATTATTGGTTGTTTAAAATGTTGTTTCAATATTTTTATTTTCATTTACATATACATTTTTTTATATATAATTTATATATGTGCATATATGTATATTATATTATTTTTAAAATCATGATAGAAGCTATATAATAATATATTTTAAATAAATAATATTTATAATGTTTTATATAGTGATTGACTTGATATTTTATAAGGTTTATGGATAAAATTGATATCCTTTTATCTATTTTTAACCATATGGATAGGATGTGTATGTTTTCAGGTATTTTATATTGAATGTTTATTTACCTTACAATCATAGTTATTTATTACTATGATGTTTTAATGTTTTACATGTCTATATATGCAGGTAGACATTAGTTCTCTAATCATGATTGTAGATGTTTGATAGTATATTTGTGGACATGTTATTTCTAACCCTTCATGCAATAGTTGATTATGACATAACTAAACATCATAACAATAATCTATTGTCTAACAGCATACAATCATAAACATAGATAAGATTGAGGAGAGACATTTAGATACACGTCATGGTGGATTCTTAGGAAGTATTTGAAAATATCTTGAGATGGGTAAATTTGTTTTTTTAATACATTAATTCATCATGTGTATATGTTTTTATGGGTCAAGTGAGTGTGTAAGTGATGGTTGTGAAGATAAAATAGGGGGCAAGAGGTGGAACAACAACCCTTTGACATCTCATAACTGAGACATGACATAGGGGCCATCAACAAGAACCTTTGTATTACCACCTAATCTTTGTGTTCATATTTACTATTAAATATTGAAGACAATATATCTAAACAAAATGTACCTAGATACAAATATATCTTATGTAAGTTTTAATCCAAATGTAGTGACCTATCATATCATAAAACACATATTTTTTTCTTTTTTCCTTTTATATTTGTCTATGAATATAACTCGGGTATTATTTATCCTATCAAATATCCTTTACCAACTAGGCAAGAATCTAACCATATGAGTTAGGCATCTATTATCTTTGGTCATATGGGTTAGGCGTGTAACCATATGGATTAAGAATCTTTATATGAGTAGGTTATGCTCTTACCAGAGACTTGACTCATCAGTATCAATCAGATCCTGAATCACTCACTGTTCATCACTCATCTCTACTAGATAAGGACCGAGGTCACCATGACATGAGTATAAAATATATAACAAATAGTCACATTATGCCTTGAAATTCAGCCTAAATCTTCGAGAACTATGATGATCCAACTGGGATCCTTTTGAGTATATCACAAAATTTTTATCTTTACTTTATTTATCTAAACTAAGATCTTATTATAATGGTCTTGCCTTTTCATTTAATCTTTAATATTCTTTAGTGCATAACCCCAACCCCATCCTAATCACCTGCATACTCGAAGCATCCTTCACTTCTCAAACTACCTACATACAAGCTTCTAAATAGGATCAAGGTGTAATATGCATGCCATTCTATTTTCTATTCTAACTTTCATGTGAACTATAGATCTGGATATGTAGCCCTTTTTAGGGCCCAATTACCCCAAAAGTTCCTCTATGATTTCTACCCAAATGGGAGACTAAAAGTATCAATTTATGTGACTGAATACTTGTTTAAATAAACTAGCCCTAAATCATAACAAGAATAGAAATCAACATTGCATGCTATGTCCCATTTTTAATTTTTATTTACATCAAAAATATTTTTGATCCATGCTTTAGATGACCTAATTCATACAACTATTATTTCTAGAGTTTTGTTATATGTGATCCATATGGTCGGTGGTTTCTTGATAATAATTAGTTTAGCATTCTAAATCCTAATTTTTATTGCTTCTTTTTAGTGGTCATGAGTTTTGAGTAAAAAATGTACTTTCTCCATTTCTATTTCATAAGTTCACAGGTCAAAATCATTTAAGATATTTCAAGTTGTTTACTTATTTTAATCAGTGTTTGTTGACCAAGAAGAATTATCACACCCCTTGGTCTTAATGACATGACATGGTCCTTATTTATCCCTAAAATTTTATAAGAATGATGCCCAGAAGTCGTTGTTGTCACTGTATTAGGCTATTGATATAGTAGCTCAAGTACAATGGCATTACCCATAAATGTGAGCCAGAAGCACCACTTAATACCGAATGCTATGTAGTTTTATTTAACCTTAAATTATTTGTCTAAGTTTGATATTTGAAAAGTAAAGAAAACTTGAAATAAATTAATAGATCATATTTGAAAAACAAGTTCTTGAGTATGAAGGTAGAAAACAAATCTGCAACATGATCTTCTAGTTTTGTCCTTATGTAAATTTTCAAAAATTATATTTTAGACAATTACATATTTAGTCTACTTAGGTAAACTTTTCTAAAAAATAACTTATACACATGGAATTTAGGAATGCTATTTTAAAATTTAATTTTAATGTTAAATAAATCTTTTATACGCTTGAAAAGAGGGTTCTAAAATTGAGGGTTCAACCCTAGAATGAAGAATATTTATTTTCAAACTATTCTTAATGATAACAAAACTCATCATCAATGCTCAACAACAATCAAAGTAAGGGTCCGTTCAAAATATTGTTTTATGACAACTTAAATTGCTTGATGGTAATTTCATGTATCTAATCAATATTCTCACAATCTAGGTTTATGCATGTAACTTTATAGACAAGATCAAATGTATTTCATAAATTTATAAACTAGGGACATAGAAAACAAAACTCATTTGTTTAATGCTATATTCTACTCTTTTCATCAAAATGGTTATAAAGATCATGTTAATATTTGTAAATACATACATAATGTGAAATTGTATATATAAACTAATATTAATTAAGCTCATATTGTTATATGTTATATGTCTCTCAAATATCTAATTAGTTTTTTGTTTCACATTATTATTTTTTACTTTCCCTAAAATCAGGTAGCATTATCATTTTGTTTTTAGTAATGGAAAATTCATTCTATTTTAGATTTCTAAAAATAAATATACTATATTTTTTTATGATTTAAATAAAATATTATACTTACCTTGTGCCCATTAAAATCCTTGACTAAAATGCAATGTGGTTCTGCTTGAATTGAAATATCTAAGATAAAGTCTGGTGGTGGTGTTGTCTTTTACTGAGTTAAAGAAGATAAAGGAACATAACTTGATATGGAAATAATGTTAATGTCATTGGGCGAGACGGATAAACATAGATATGGCAAAGATCGTGTGGGGGAAAAAAGGCATTGATCTTCCTTCCTCAAAGCCTTGACTCTCTCCTCCCAAAGTGTCAATTCAATGCCCTCTCAAGTATTGGTTCCTTGCTGCCTTCAAATCATTGATGCCTTTTTATTTTTCTTATTTTTATGAAAGTGTTGCCTCTCTTCCCTTCTAACATCTATACTACTCACACATTTATCATCTTCTTCATGAAAATTTCTCTCCAATGTGGATCTTTCCTTTTTCCCTCCTCATTGTGAATATATTTATAACTTTATTTTCCTTCTTTTAAGGTTTTTAACTATTACTATGTGGTAGTCTCTTTTTACTTAGCATGAGTTAAAGCAGGCAATGACTATTAGAGAGGTGGAGTGTTTAAATTTAAAATGCAATAGTAGATATTTTAGAACTGAATTTTTATAATTGTTTCCACTCCCCATGTGGTGTGGTAGAAAGGTTATTTAACATATGTTATCAAATTTGCATGCTTGGTGGATTTAGTATGTAGGGTGTAGGCTTTATGTTACATTAGATTTTATTTTAATATTTGTTATGTAGTTTATCAATTGGAATTAGTAGGTATAAAATAAATTTTAAATAATTTAATAAACGTAAATTATTTATGATAATATAATTAATTCATAATAATTAAACTCTTAAATTATTTATGGTAATTTATTTAAAAGTTCTTAGAATAAAAAGAAAGCATCATTTTATTAATTTAAAATAACCTTTGACATAGTTATCCACTACTATAAAACTAATAAAATCTTCATCTAATATTAATCCTTCAATCTCATTAAATTCTCCTTTTTTCATGAAAACATTACATATATAGATTTCTATGAAATGAAATAAATTTAATTAAATCGTACCCTACTTTCATGAAATCTCATCAATGCCCTAATAGATATTTGAAATCAACGCAAAATTTAACTTGAAAATCAACTCATTCTAACATAAAATAATAAATAATTTCAAAAAAAACTTAAAGTATGGGCACGAGTCCACAATGTGAGAAGAGAGATATTGACATCCTCTCCTGCTTAAGTTGTGCATTGTCCCAATGCACTACAAAAGTTTGATTAAGTTCATAAATTTTAAAATAAAAATGGACACATGTTTTTCATTTCTTTAGTGTCCTCCCAAGTTACACATACTTTTCTATATTGATCCCATTGTACCTTGCATTGATCAACCTCTCTATTGTGTAATTGGTACTGATACCTCTAGAACACTCTGTATGGCTCTATTGTTATTCAACCAAGATTTTGGACCTATAAATAATTCCAATTTAAAATGTGTTTATTATCAAGCACATATTTCTCAAGAAGTGACACATGGAAGAAATCATGAATGTGACTTAATTGTGGGAGTAAGGCCAATCGATAGGCTAGTAGGTTAATTCTCCCTAGGATCTCAAAAGGTCTTAAAAGGTAAAAAACTAACTCCCCCTTTTTCCTAAAGTTTTTGGACCTTTTGTGTGGTTTGACCCTTAAAAACACTTTGTCACCAATCAAGAATTCTCTTTGAACTCTCTTCCTATTTGAATAACTCTTTTGTCTGTCTAATGCTTTAAAATCTACCTTATAACTTTCACATGTTCGTCCACGTCATTCAACATTTTAACACTGATTACTATTCTGTCCTCAAGGTTATCCCATCTAAGTGGAATTTGATAACTTATCCCATATAGAAGTTCAAATGGAGCCATATCGAAAGATGTTTGAAATGATTTATTATAAAAAAATTATACCAATGAAAGATAAGCTTCCCATTTGGTTTGTTGATCCATACATTACATCCTTAGGAGGTTTTATATAACTTGATTTATCCTATTTATTTCCCCATCCATCTTGAGATGAAAGGAAAATCTAAGGTTTAATTGTGTATCTAAGGAGGACTGTAAGATCATCCAAAACCTTGAAGTAAACCTAAAGTCTTTGTTTGATATGATCTTTTTTGGAACTCTATGCAATCTGACCACTTCTTTCACAAATCAGTTGGCTAAGGATGGTGCATCATCAGTCAAGTTATTGGGTATGAAATGTGCCACCTTAGTAAGATTGTCGATTACCAACATTATAGCATCATGCTTGTATGATATCATAAGTAATATTTGTATGAAATATATACTAACAACTTGCCATTTATATTATGGAATATCACACAGATATAAAAATATTGCAAGATGATTGTGTTCTACTTTAACCCTCTGACATTCCAAGCATCACACCACATATAATACTATATCACTTTTCATTCCTTTCCAAAAGTATGATTTGTTAAGATTTTCATATAATTTATTTACCCATGGATGACTTGAGTAGGGTGTATCATGATCTTAATTCAAAATTATCTTCCTTAAGTCTTCTATATCTGGGACATAGATCCTATTCTTATACCAAAGTAAACCCTCGATGTCTAAGGTAGATCCTTTAGTTCTTAGGTCTTTTAAATTTTGTTCTATCATTATTCTCACTTGATTATACCAAGGATCTTATTTTTGTCCTTCCAGTATTTTCCTTTTTATATTCTATCTAAGCATTATTATATTCATTAGGTGTCTTCTCCTACTCAAAGCATTGACAACCTTGTTCTCTTTTCCCTTGATATAGTCAATTTCAAAATCATACTCACTGAAGAAATACTATTACCTTCTTTGCGTAACATTTAGATTGGATTGAGTTAATATGTACTTTAGCCCTTGATGGTTAATTTTTAGTTCAAAAGGTTTCTCAATAAAGCAATGTCTCCACTTCTATAAAACATGAAAAAGTGACACCAATTCTAAATCACGAGGGGAAAAATTTACTTCATGGGGTTTAAATTTCCTTGAATCATATGCTATTATGCCATCATTTTGAATGATTACTCCTAATCCTTCAATAGATGTATTTGTTACAACCATGAAATGTCTATTTAAATCAAGTACCTTCATGATGGGTGTCATCATCAACTTTTCCTTTAGAATCTATAAATATTTATCACATTGCTCTATACATATACACTTCTTACCTTTCCTTTGCAATGTCATTATTAGGTTGGTGATCCTAGAAAAATCTTTAGGAAATCTCCTATAATATCCTACTAACCCCATGAAACTCCTTACTTATGATATGTTCTTTGGTATTGGCCAGTGCATTATTGCCTTTATCTTGTCTGGATCTACAATAATTACTTCTTTAGATATGATGTGGCCTAGATAGTGGATTTCCTTCTTAAAGAATACACATTTGGATAGCTTACCATATAGTTTAACATCTCTCAACCTTTGAAGAACCAATTGAAAATGTGTTAAATTCTCTTACTCATTCTTAAATTAAATTAGAATGTCATCTATGAACACCAAGATAAACTTATCCTGGTAATTATAGAATATATTGTTCATTAAGTTTATAAATTTTGAAGGAGCATTTATTACCTCAAATGGTAATACAGTAAACTCATAGTGTCCATATCAGGTTTTGAAAGTAGCTTTTAGAATATCCTCCTCCTTAATTCCTAGCTAATGATATCCTGATTGAAGGTCTACCTTTGAGAAAAACATTACTCCTTTCATTTTATCAAAATGGTCTTCTATTCATGGTAGGGGATATCTATTTTTAATTGTGACCTTATTTAACATTCTATAATCAATGCATAATTTTAGAGTTTCATCTTTGTTTTTAACAAATAAAATTTTTGCTCCCTAATGAGACACACTTGGTCTAATCAATCATTTACTCCAGAGATCATCTAGCTAAATTTTAAGTTCCATGAATGTAGTGGTGTTCATTCTGTAGGGTACTCTATAAATTAGCTTGACTCTTAGTAAAGTATTAATTGAGAAAGCAAATTCTCTCTTAGGGGGGATTCCAAGTAATTCTTTAAGAAATATGTCCTCAAATTCCCTTAGGAATGGATACCCTTCTAGGGTTTATTCATCTTTTCTCTCATCCTTATCATGTATCTTTACCATGAAAATTAGAGTTGCCTTCCTTCTCTCCTTCTTCAGCTGCATAACTGATATGGTTTCTACTTTTATGGGCCTATGACCCCTTGAATCATGACCCATCTCCACTCATCACTTTAAAACCTAATCAACTTGCTATAATAGTCTATTTTATCTTGCTGCTTCGTGAGCCAACTCATCCCTATTATTACATCATAGGATCCTAAGGGTGTTAAAAACAAGTTCAAACTTGTCTCAAAATCTAGAAATTATATTATTACATTGGGTAGACATTGAGAAACTTCCTTGACTACCTTATCTCCATACAATACTGTCCTTGATGAATTCATGTGATTCACTAAAAGTGACATTTTTATTTCTAATTCAGTAGAAATAAAACATTTTGATGAAATGGTATCTATGAGAGTTGAAATGGGTTTACTCAATAATTTACCTGTAGCTTCAACTAGCACATTACAATATCTATTTTAACAATTCCTTATTGTAACATTGATCCTTTGTTGTGGTCCCCTCTTAGGCTGATTGGACCTTATATATCCCTAAATCTTTGGGCATTCTTAATAAAATTGATTTCATCCACAAGCAAAATGTCCTCCTAGTGACCCTTTTGGTACTGGGTTCCTTAAGTCATCCCTTGAAATATGTGAAGGATACATTGGGCAATTGTAATTCCTTTGATAATTCCTATTACTATCTCCTCCCCTATTTTTTTATCCTCCAAAATTATTTCTTTCATTTTGATTTGGTGGGGTTGCTTTGCTTACTAGATTTATTCTTTGGATTTTATCCACAACTTTCTCTCTCCTAAAATTTGGTTTCATTTTGAAGGCTTTATTTCTGACATTGTTAAAGTTTTGTATTGCCGTAGCTAGGGCTTGTAACTTCCATTCTTATTTTATGGATTTTTCTATCACTTTGTTTAGTTCTCAAGGTCGTGTGTATCTATTTCCATTACTATGTTGGTATTCAATCCTAGGATCAACTTTCTAGTCTAACCTCTTTCATCTTTTTGGTACATGGGCACATACTAAAGTAATTTGGTGAATCTATCCCAATACAATTAGACTGATATGCCTCCCTAACTTAGGTTGTGAGATTCAATCATTTTCTCATAAAATAATAGACAGGGTAACCATCTCTTCCTAAAATGGTGGTGAAATTGATCCCATATCATATTTTCCTTGGTTATTCTGTTTAATTCCTTCATGTTAGTCCACTAGCTAGCTACCTCTCCTACCAGCTGGTAGGATCCTCACAACACCTTAGTTACATCATTGTAGTTTTTCAAGTTGAAGTACTTATCCATTGCATTCAGAAAATTCTTAGCTCCTTCACCTAACTTTTTTCCATCGATTTTAGGTTGTAAAATCATCTTAAAATCCTTGTTTAGATCAGAAAATGGAGATTCAATTCTGGGAGCTAAAACCTCCATTTCATTGATTGGTGGTGGATCTTTTTTAGGTAGATTATCAAGGTTAGGTTCCATTATGTTTTCTATATTTTCTTTCCTTGACCTAAGATCATTAATTAACTGCTCAAGTGAGTCTATTTTATCTTTTTGCTCCGTCAACAAATTGAAAATGGCATCTATCCCTAATTTTATATTTTTTAGAACCTATTGTTCAATGTTATCAATACTAGGTTTATGTTTCTCATATTTTCCATTTGATTCCTATTTGATCATCTAGGTCTTTCCATTTGGTTTCCTATTAGAAATAACATGATCTTCTATGTTTTCATTCCAGATAATTGATAGCATAAGTCTCTTTTGGCTAACTCTAATTTTCTCATACATTTGATTATTGATCAAAGTCGCACATAAGATTTACAAAAATTAAGCATTTGATAATCGCATTCATATTTTTGTTACATAGAGTTATTAGATTTATAGAAGATAAGATTTATGACTATAACATATAGATGTATGTATAACATTGATTTAAAATTCTTCTAAATAAAATCTTCTTCATCTAGTTCTATTTCTTTAGGAACTTTGTTTTTTGAGTGAACCACATATCAGTGGCATCAGTTATATTCCTTCATACTTTACGGCTTATGTAAGGTGTGTTAGAACCTATTCCACTTTCAAAGATTTGAGTTTATTCTAGATTGGAGCTATTGTATATATGTTAAAAATGGAAATGGATTCTTTCAGAGTAGAGACAATTTCCATTTTCCCTTTGTTATTTGTTATATTTCGTTCTCCTTTCCTTGAAGTTTTTTGATGAATCATGTTTGAACAAATAGTTTTAACCAAATTAGTTTTCTCATAATTTTTATTTTTTTTCAACAAGTTATCATCAATAATTAATATTTTACTAAGCATAGGTCACAGTAGGATTAAGGCCTAGCTTTCAAACCTAGATATGATACCACAATGTAGTGACCTATCCTATCCTAAAACACAATTTTTTAATTTAATTTTTTATGTTTGTTTGTGAATATAACTCAGGTATACTTTATCCTATTAGATATCATTTGCCAACTGGGAAAGTATCTAACTATATGGGTTAGGCATGTATTATCTTTTGCTAAATGGAAAAGAATCTAACAATAAAAGTTAGGAATCTATTATCCATTACCAAATGAGCAAGAATATAACCATACAAATTAGGCATATTCATATGAGTAAGTTATGCTCTAGCTAGAGACTTGAGTCATCAGGATCAATCAGATCTTGAGTTACTCACTACTCATCATTCATTTACACTAGATAATCACTGAGGTTATCATGATAAGAGTATAAAACATATAAAAAATAGTTGCATTCTACTTCAAAATTTAACCTAAATCTTCAAGAATTGTAATGATCCAATCGAGATCTTTCTAAGTATATCACTGAATTTTTATCTTTGCTTTGTTTACCTAAACTATGGTCTTATTATAATAGTATTTCCTTTTCATTTAATCTTTAATCTTGGTTAATGCACAACCCCAACCCCATCCTAATCATCTATGTAATAGAACCATCCTTTGCTTCCCAAAGTGCCTACATATCTGCTTTTGAATATGATCAAGATTTAGTATGCATGTAGTTATATTTTATATTCTAAGTTTCATGTGAAATATAGATCTAGATATGCATCCCTTTCTAGAGACCAGTTTCATAAAAAGTTTATCAATTATTGATACCCAAATAGGTGTATAAAAGTATCAATTTAAATGACTAAATACTTGTTTAACTAAACTAGCCCTGAATCTTAAAAAGAATAGAAATGACCATTTCAGCTATGTGCCCTTTTTAATTTTTATTTAAATTAAAAAACTTTTGATCCTTATTTTACACAACCTAATTTGTATAACTATTATTTCAAAAACTTTATCATCTATGATTGATATGGTTGGTGGCATCTTGATAATAATTAGTTTAACATTCCCAATTCTAGTTTTCCTTGTTCTTTTTCGATGAAAACAAGCTTTGAGTAATAAATATATTTTATCCATTTTTATTTCATAAGTTCACAAGTCAAAATCATTCGAGGCAGTTCAATTTATTTTTTTATCTTAATTAGTGTTTGTTGATCAAGAAATATTATCCCACCCCTTGGTCTTAATGATGTCACATGGTCATTTTTTCTCCTCGATGGTTTATAGGGTTGATGCCCAGATGTCATTGTTACAAATCTACTAGGCTATAGATGTAGTAGCTCAAGCATGATGATATTACATGTAAGCACAAGCTAAAGGCACTACTTAATACTGAATGTTGAATAGTTTTGTTTAACCTTAAATTCTTGGTCTAAGTTTGAGATTTTAAAAGTAAAAAAAAATGAAATAAATTAATGGATCATATTTTAAAAGCAAATTATTGAGTAGGAAAGTAGAAAATAAATCTATAACATGATATTTTGGTTTAGTTATTATCTCAATTTTCAAAAATGATATTTTGGACAATTACATCTTTAGTCTACTCATGTAAAAAAATTAGAAAATAACTTGTATGCATGGAGTTTAAGAATGTTATTTTGAGCTTGAATTTTAATGTAAAATAAATCTTTTATATTATTGGAAGGAGGGTTATAAAATTTAGGGTTCAACCTTGGAATGAAGAATCTTTATTTTCATACTATTCATAATGATAATAAAATTCATCATCAAAGCTCAATAATAATTAAAGTAAGGGTCTGCTCGAAATATTATTTTATGACAACTTAGATTGATTTATGGTAATGTCATGTATCTAATGAATATTGTCATAATTTAGATGTACACATGTAAATTTATAGACTAGATCAAATGCATTTCATAAATTTATAAACTACATATATAGAAAATAAAACTCATTTACTTAATGCTATATTCTACTCTTTTCACTGAACTGGGTATAGAGATCATGTTAATCTTTGTAAATAGATACATAATGTAAAATTGTATAGATAAAATAATTTTAAATGAGCTCATATTGTTATATGTTATATGTTTCTTGAATATTTGATTAATTTTTCTTTCACATTATTATTTTTTACTTTCACTAACAACAAGTAACATTATTATTTTGTTTCTAGTAATGCAAAATTCATTCCATTTTAGTTTTCTAAAAGTAAATACATTATATTTTATTACAATTTAAATAAAATATGATATTTATCTTATAATTTAAAACAAAATATTATACTTACTTAGTGCCTGTTGAAATCCTTGACTAAAATGGAATGTGGTTGTGCTTGAATTGAAATAGCTGATATAAATTTTGATGGTTGTGTTGATATTGGGCTGAGTTAAAGAAGAGAAGGGAATAGAACTTGATATGGAAAGAAGATTAGTTTCATTGGGTGAAAAGGTTAGATGTAGAGATGACAAGGATTATGTGGAGGCAAGAAGGCATTGATCTTCTTTCCCCAAAGCATCAACTCTCTCCTCCCAAATGGTCCACTCACTACCCTCTCAGTCATCGGTTCCCTATTTCCTTCAAAGCATTGATGCCTTTTTATTTTTCCTACTTTTATGAAAGCATTGCCTCTGCCCCCTTCCAACGTTGTTGTTGCTCTCACATTTATCATCTTCTTCATGAAAATTTTCCTCCAACGTAAATCTTCCATTTTTCACTCATTTAAAATATATTTATAACTTTATTTATCTTCGTTTAAGGTTTTTAACTATTAACACATTGCAATTGATGTGGTAGTATCCTTTTGCTTAGTATGACTTAAAGTGGGCTATGAATATTTTCGAGGTGGAGTGTTTAAATTCAAACAAAAAGAATATATATTTTAGAATTGAAAGTTTATAGTTGTGTCCCCTCCCTGTGTGGTGTGGTAGAAGGGTTAGTTAACATGTGTTATTAAATTTACATGCATGGTGGATTTAGTACATAGGGTGTAGGATTTAGGTTAGATTAATTTTATTTTAATATTTGTTACGTATTTTATACATAGGAATTAATAGGTATAAAACAAATTATAAATATTGTAATAACCTTAAATTATTTATGGCAATATAATTAATTAATAATAATTAAAATCTTAAATTACTTACAATAATTTATTTGAAAGTTAGAATATAAATAAATAAAAAAAAGTTCAATTTATTAATTTAAAATAAAATTTGACGTATTTATCTAATATTATCTAATTGATAAAATTTTTATCTAATATTAATCCATTCATCTTATTAAATTTTATCTTGTTCATGACAACATTGCATATATACATTTATACAAAAGAAAATAAATTTAATTAAATCATACATTGCTTTCATGATATCCTATCGATGCCCTGATAGATCCTTAAAATTTACATAAAATTTAACTTGAAAATAAACTCATTCTTATATAAAATACTAAATGAGGTACAAAACAACTTAAAGTATGAGAATGAGTCTATAGTGTGCGAAAAGAGGTTGTGACACCAAAAAAACCCTTACTTCTAGGTATGATCTTGGACCCATTCTAAGAAATAAGGAATTTGGATTTGCCTTTACGAACAAAAAGAAATTAGCTTCAAACTTATCCCTTTGATTTTTTATTGAGTAAAATTTATGTGCATTGGGTTATGTATCTTTTTTTGAAATTTTAAAAAGATCTTAAACAAAGGTTCCAACCTTCTATAATTTGTGGAGTGGAAGTTCATTAAAATGATTTAACACATGTCTCTCCATCGTTGGTTGTGAATGACAAAAAACTCCTTTAGGTTTATACATAATCTTTTTCACCTCACTTACACAACAATAATGGAGGAAGAGTTGTATAATATGAGTGGATTATAGAGACAAAAGGTCTAGGCTTGATAAGCTAGATTCCTAAAGATTTGGCTATGTATTTTATTAATTACTAATTTTGACTAAGTATTCATGTTTTAAAATGATTCTATACTTAAAAATAAACAAAAGGTCAAAAATGGGGAGTGCATTTAGTGAAATTTGAATCCTATATTTGAAAGATAATCCAAAACTCAAGATTTTACCAATTTTTAGTTGTTTAAAGAAATGTACAAAGTGTGGTTTTCCATGTAATTTCATCTTAATTACTTTGTCTCAATTTTATGTTGATTGTTCTTGAATGAATGTCTAGCTATTTTAAATATTTAAATAGCTATTATATGTTTTACTTTATGTGTGAAAAAATATTTAGTTTAAGTGTCATTTGAAAATATCTTTAAATTGTAAGTTGATGAGGGCCATGGATGCAAGATAAAATGACATAAATGAGTGGTGATATTTTCTCCTCTACCTTTTTCCAAAGATTCCATGTTTCATAAAATATGTTATTATAGATTGTTGTGCTTGACAAAAAATGTTATGAAATATTATACTTGTGAAAGGATGTAATTTTAGAATTCAATATATCTAATATGATATGTCATGGAAAAATATAGATTCTATTAAATGAAAATCAGAAATTAATTATTAAATATCTAGATGTTCTCTTAGAAAAATATTATTTCACTCAGTATAAATTATTGTCAATACTAACTTATAAACTCTTTAGGGATATTGAAATTTGTTAAAAGGATTAATTATGTAACTAGATTTATGGTATTAAATAACATTTTTATGAGGGTGGGGTCCTCTAGTTTATGATTTGTATATATTTATATGTATAGAACAATGAGAAACTTAAAAATAAATAAATACGGAATGCTCTTGGTTATAAAACCTTTGACTCTATTGTAAAGTAAAGAATGTTTCATTTTTATATATTTAGATTATATTCATCAATTTTTTACAAATTCTTGTTTATGTTAAAATACGTTGTCATTTAAAAAAAAATATATAATAAGGGGTTGTGCATTTTCACATGCTTCGTTATTACTGATTTCTCATGTTTCAATATTTGTGATATCTCTAACTTCTTTATTTATTTAAATTTGTTGTATTCAAAATGATTGTAAAAAATATAAAAATGTATCTATCTATTAGGAATAGTTGAATATGTGTTAAGTAGGAGGTTATCAAATGTTGATAGTATTATTATTTTTTGTTAGTTGATGATTTTATTATCATAGCTTAAAATTGGTATAGGACATTCAACATATTGATTCCATTTTATTAAACATAAAATATAACATGTACTAGTTGTAACTAGATAATGTCACTTATACCACCACCAATCATTAATGACCTCAAGAATCATACTAATGGTCATCAATGGCTCTGTAAATTATACCAACACACATTAACGGTCTCAAAAATTGTACCATTAATGATCACAACCAACCTCGAGAATGTAAATGACCATAATATGATTCATATGCCATTCCTAATATTTTAATATGAGTGGGGCTTGGAAGAACCAAATAACTTAACAACTCACCCAAATTTTACTGGTTAAAATGTTGGGTAAGATAATTTATTTAAGTAGAGCCAGAATTCTCTGTGAAAAGCAACACTAGCCATGGATTGTGGACTTGATTCATCACATTCAATACAATTTTATGCCACATATTAACCCTTGTTAGACTGACCACCGATCTAGGTAATCTATCATATTAATTACCCTCACAGTTGACTCATCAAAAACTAGGGTGAAAATGATAATATAAAGATTATTAGCTTAGGAAATGGACCCCAAGATCTCCCATTTCACTCTCTTAGCTCACATGAAACTAAGCTATCCCCACTAGATCTGACATATGATATTATTCAATGAATCACATCAAATAAAATATAAATAAATTTAATCATTGCTAATTTAAAGGACTAAATAGATTTTGAATTTGATTGTTTTTATACATTTAAATTTGACTACTTTTAGAATTGGTAATTATCTCATTGTAGTTTGATAAATTGTCTTGATGGTTATCATAGATTTCTTACCAAAGGTAAGAGTTACTCAGAAAAATATATACACACAATTAAAAAATGTGTGGTAAAAATCATGTTAAATTATTTATGTGAGAGAGAGAGAGTGAGTGCGTGAGAGAGAGGGAGAGGTTGTTATTTTTAGAGAGAGAGAGAGATTTTACAATGAATTAAATATGTTAGTAATTTTGAGATATAGAAAACATGTTTTGAAAGGATTAGTTGAAAAGTTTTAAAAATAAAATTCAACCCGTTCCAAAATCAATTTGTGATTTTAAATTTTGATTGAGAAAAAAATAGCACATAAGAAAGAACTTGGATTAACATGATTCAAAGAAGTGGAGATTACATTACATTCTACATTCTACGGATTCTCCACCATTGGTATTTTGTGAATTTTAAATTTTAAAATTTTATGATGTTTTAACCTATTTATTAAATTTATCATCGTTGGTCGGTTTGACCCGTTCTACGATGGTTCTCTCTAGAATCAGCATGGACAATGGTTTTTAACACTTATTGTCGACCTACTCCAAATTTTATTTAAATAAAATCCGTGGATCTGTACACTTAACTAACGACTTGTCTAGATCGTTTTCTGCAGTAAATGACTCTATAATATTGTATTCATGTTTTTGTGGTTATAGGATAATGTGCAAGTGCGAGAGTTCATTGAATGAGTAATACCATTAAGTGATGCGGTTTGCCCGATATATGTTGGATGACAAGATTTGATTCCAGATGATCTGTAATATCATACTTCTATCTTTTGTCTTTCAAGAGGGGAGATGACTGTTACCAAGGATAAAAGACTTCCGCTGGTTTGTATACATGTGATCTTGTGGGGGTGGTGATAGGCAGCGAAAAAAAGGATATGCTAACAAATATATGACTAGACACGCTATTAGTTCTGGGTATGTAGTCAGTCATACAACAATACTATTAATAGAGATTGTAATATATATTTTTTTGCGTGTGAAAATGAATCTATGCATTAATAACATTGTTGAGTTCTACTGTTAATATGGCGGATAAGGAGGGGTGCACAAAGCAACATCCCCTGATCTTCATTTTCCTCCTATATATGTTTTGAAAATCATTTACATTTTTGATAGATTATTAATTTATATATTTGATTTTAGTTTTAAATGAGATGACAGTTATTAATATGAAAGAAGCGACACTTCGATTTTTGTCTAAACACATGCTATGTGAGATGTTCCTGGAGGTTTAGTTTAACTTGGCACAAGTATAACTTTTGAGAAATTCTCCTTCTTTGAACGAGTTATGATAGACCCATGCGGTCTATTGATTAGGGAAAAATTATTTGCGAGCTTAGTGCCATGTTATCGTCATTGAGCGGGACCAGCTAAGGGTAGATTTTACTATCTTAGTTCGTGAAATTAAAACATGAGCATGCATGATTGTAGGTACTAGCGTCTGAGTATGAGGATGAAGAGACTAGTAGGTTTGGATCACATTCTTGAAATGATGATAGTGGGGCCTCTTAATTGTGAGCCCCCGTTTTATTTGATATGGATTTATATAGAGATGAAGACTGGTCGATCAGTGACTGACTTTATATATGTTTTAATTCTATGATGATGTTTAACATTTAGTTATATATGTACGTTTAGTGTTTTTCTTATATTGAGCTTATCTGGAATGGCAATTGAATATGTTTTCTAAAAGCTATTGCATTTAAAAATTGTAATCATGGAATTGTAATATTATTTAATAGTTCAATATAATTTTATGTTATTTTTTATATAAAATAATATCTTAATTAAATTATATTTAATTTTATATAAATATAAATAATCAAACTAAGAATCATTGAATGTATTGATTGCCTCCTGAAAAAAAAGTACCATATTAATAATTATTGAATGAACTGACCGTTTCTTAAAAAATGCACTATATTAATGATAATTTGTAATTTATTTTATACTAAATCTTTGGTTATATATTTTAAGATATAATCACATTTAATGGTTACTTAGGCACCATATTGATTATAAGTTGTAACTTTTTCGTGATACTAGATCTTTGGCTATATAATTTTAGATAGAGTCATGCATTTAGTAGTTAGTTATGATTTTTGTGTTTGATATCATTGATGTTTATTTTATTTTGTTAAATTACATATTATATGTTCATATTTTTGGTTTGAAACGTGGTCTTTTTTATTTGGTACCTATGGTGATATGTGAATTATATTGGACCATCATATTGTATTTATTTTAGTATTAATTATAGTACTTCTTAAAGTAATTTTTTTTATAATTTTTATTTATAGTTTCATTCATTTTTTATAAGTGCGGTTGTTAAAAATTTATATTTCTTTATGGACTAAGACGATGTATAATAAAAAAATGTATTCACTATATTGAGTTTTAAAGTGATTAGTACAATAACATATACCATATCATATTTTTATGTATATTAAAAATACTTTTAATGGTAACTAGTATTCTTAATACATATGATTGTTCGCGTGTTATGTTGTATTTTATTTACAAAAATATCTTATCTATATTTTATATTATTGAGAGATCAATTTACTATTGATTCTATTTTAGGAATGTTTTACGATATTTTATTTGCCTTAGAAAAAGTTTTGGAAGAAAATGAAGAATTGGATTTTGTTGTCTTATTGTACACTTTAAAAAATATAATAATCTATTTATCTACAATTTTTTAATATTTTATCATAATGCATAAGAATCATTATCTCTATATCTATTACTATCATGATAAGTGAAAAATAGATTTTATTTTATATGTTTATGTAATGAAGAAGATGATAATAATTATTTATATGACTAATAAATTTATTATTCCCAATTTACTATAAAATATCATCGAGTTGATCTCTTCAACTATCAATCTTATATTATTTCCTCTTATTTAAAGTATATTTATTAATATTAAGTTATGATTTTTAAACTAATTTATTTCTTTCATTGTGAACCATAACTTATGTTTCCTTTATATATATATATTTGCTTCATACATATTATACGATACTTAAATTAAACTCCAGTATTTCGAGATTAAATATGATTTCACGCTTATATCGGCGACTTCCTTCTTTAGTGAAGATTTTCCTATTTTATTTTCATTAGTAAACTTATGTGTTGCAAAATTAACATCACGTGCATATTTTAACATGTTCACATATAGCTTATACATATGTACATGTATTTTTTTTTTTCTTTTTAGATAAAAGAAAACTATTGAAAGGAATTGATTTTATAAATTGAAAGGGTTGGTAATTTAAATAATTTGAATTAGTATTAAATCAGATAATATAATCTTATATAAGCTCAACATTGCCTAATTACAAACCTCATTAATGTTCTCATGTGAATTTTGACACCATTGTTTGTCATAATTTGATATGAACACATCTTCCAACCCATTGAATATATGTAATGGGCCATTAGGTAGGTTATAAAACCAATATGAGGCAGCTGTTATGTCGCTTTTATAAAACAATTATTATAATGCATCTATCAATAACCCATTCTCATATTCATATATATATATATATATATATATATATATATATATATATATATATATATATATATATATATATATATATATTTATGAACATCAAATAATCGAACAAAATTCTTTGGATATATATATATGTGTGTGTGATGTAAAAGGTTATTCTAAAATAGTATTATATTTAATATTAATATGATATGATTTATTTTGTAAAGTAGATAAAGTAATTGTTTTTGGACATCATCAATATTATATATCATGGATATAATATGATTGGTAAGAAAAATAGTGGTTTGAAAAGGATAACTCTTGAACATCATATTTCAATATTACTATGATAGGATCATTACTTCTAACATTTTATTATTTAAAATTATATTTTGATTTTAAATGGGTGCATAATTTAAAATCATTCCATATCTTATCACATTTTATTTATTTAGAAGTTAAAGCATTAACTTAAAAGTTAAAGCATTACATTTATTTTAATTAAATTATTTTATTTTAATAAAGGAATGAAATTCATCATAAATGATGTTATCATGAGAATTATAATCTATGGATATAACATAACCATATTGAAAATATCTGACTGAATTTAAATTATCATCAATTAATGAATATAAATAAGTTGTATCATATTTTGTTTGTATAAAATACAATTCATCAAATTCATTTACATATTTTTGTATTTCAAGAAAATGGGAAGAACTATCATTGGATATTAACACATTATTTCTTATTTAAAAAAGATGATAGAATGCATTTCAATCAAGTGTATCTTTTTCCAAAATATAAATGATAATCGGGAATATCATATGAAGTTAAATTATCTACCTTTTTTAATAGAAAGATAAGGAAGAACGCACTCATTCATATTATTCTCCATTTTTATGTAATGGTTATGTCTTTTTATTTTAGATTTATTATTTGGTCTAGTTTAGTAGAAAATTTAAGAAGTAAATAATATGTGATATGGATTTATTCTTCACATTTGAATGTTGACAAAAAAAAATATACTACTAAAATACTTAAGAGTAACCAAGGTCCATGGCATTCTTTCATTATCTTAGAAACCTAGGAGAACATATATTTGTTGGGTCACTATGGATTTTCCTCCCATGTACTCATATATTACTATATGCAATTAAATTTTCTTTTGAGCATATGGGTATCAACTTAAAAAAAGAGTATCCTTTAGTTATGATAGATGGACATTCTACTATTAGTTTTATTGCTTAGTTTTACTTGCTAAATTCCATGGAGGAGTCCATAGTAAAATAATGTTATATATAGCATACAAATACACTAATATATGTTGTATTTTATGTTTTAATTGCTGATAGTTAATGGAATCTTAGGTAAACTAGATTTTGTTTATATATATATATATATATATATATATATATATATATATATATATATATATATATATGTTTTACTTCCTAAATTCTACTGAGGAGTCCCCAGTAAAATAATGTTATATCTAACATACAAATATCTTAATATATGTTGTATTTTATGATTTAATTATTGGTAGTTAATGGAATATTAGGTAAACTAGATTTTGTTTCTACATAACCAATATCCTATTATGATTTTTATATATAAATAACTAGATTTTATTTCTACACCCCACACACACACACACACACATAAAATATTTACTTGTTGTTAGTGAATGTCATCATGTATAAAAAAATATTGGTTCTAGCATAATGTTACCCTACCATGAGTTATATTTCATGTTGTCCATCTAATTAAAGATTAGAGTCTGAATTAAAAAAATGGCTATTATTATTGTACATCAAAATATAATAAATTATGTGATCCTTCATGTGATTAATTAGAAAAAATTATGAAACGTACCCTAAAAGACAAAACCCATTAATTTTAAAAGATTCATATAAAAAGTCATGAAATATGAGAAGATAATATCTCTAAATGAATTATATTAGTTAACTTGGTTTACATAATCTACTTTCAATATAAGTTAGTATCATTTTTTCATAGTTTAAAATAACCAAACATCATCTCTTAAGGTTTGCAATACAGTTATTTTTGGTTTGTAATATAGTTATTTTTGGTTGAAAATAACCTAACGTCATATTTTAAGGTATATAATTAGTTTTTTTATGTCCACCTCTATACTTAATTTAAATACCCTTCATAAGTAACTTTAAAAAGGTATAATGGAGTCACTTCTAATTGATAAATGGTTACAGATTCAAATAGTCATCAGATTATAAGAACAACTAAACCAATGATAAATATCATATTATCAATTCATAATTACCTTAAAATAAGGTAAGTTAATATAATTATTTAAATAATAACTATAACCAATTTAATGCCATTAATAAAATATATTAGAAATTTCTCTAGGTATTATGAAATTTGAAATTTAGTTGAGTAATAAGTGATTCATGAAGTTCATACAAATTAGATGAACTCTTCATTTTCAAATGTTTTTCTATGAAAACCAGAGTGATTAGGATTCATAAAATAATCAAGTTAAGATAAGGGGAGTAATATTTCATTATATTGCTTCATTAATTATGGATAGAATAAAGTTTCAAAACTTTATTATTGTTTTGTTATACTTCTTAAAGGTATTGGAAAACACAAGGAGGGTAACATACTATAATTATATGTTTTATGCCTTTACAGATAAAATAAATAACATGGGTTATAAGTATAATTGATAGTTAATTAGGATAAGGACATAGGTCACCACCTAAGCATTTAGTTGAACTCAATATTTATAAAATTAATATAATCGAATACGTCATCTTCAAGTCACATGAGTATAGATAGTCAAGGTTAAGAGAACATTAATTGAACAAGAATCAAACATATCATTCAATAAATTTTTATCAATACTAATTAATAAATAAATTAATTTATATGATTCAATATTTAAAAAAAACCAATTAAATTTAACTAATATTAAGCTAATATATTTCCTTAAAAAAAATCATCAAATTTATACATTAGAATTGAGAATTAAAAAAATGCTGGAAGCCATGGATTATGACCTATTACATCATCAATCCATCCATTAGTTTATTTATTTAAGGTTTAACCACCTATATTTTATAGTACCCTATAATTTGTCATTGGGAGAGTACTTATTTTAATTTTAAAAAGAGGTAGTAATTTAAAATAGGATATCCTGAGTTAAGGTGTTATGTGTATTATGGATAATAAAATATATCCTTAATATAAGGCTTTACACAAAAAAAAAAAAAAAAAAATCCCCTTATTTAAACACACTCATATAGTATAGATTGATTCATTCAAGATGAAGTGTGAGAAAAAAGAGTAATTATTTTATGATAAACACACAAGGAATATAATCTTCTTACAAATATAGGTCTAATAACATAAGGGTATGCTCAAACAACATTAATTAGTAATGTAGGTAGAAATTTTTATTTTTATATGAGCAATAATCAATAATGTAGGTAGAAATTTTTATTTTTATATGAGCATAGATAAAACATTTAACATGAATTTTTAATCACACATTTCACCAAGAAGATTCACATAATGAAATGATTATATTCATTGAATTGTTACTATTTTTGAGTAACTTTTTTCTTTTATTATGAGCAATAAAAAAGTTATCTTATTATAATGTTGAAAATACATTTCCAAAAATTGATTTGAGAGTATTAATTTCTTAATTTAATAACTATGTTCAATAATATGTGCCAAAAAAGTTACACCTATAAATTTATTAAATAAGAATGCAGTTAGAAACAACAAGAACGAGATCAAATTCAATAGGAGATTACATTAATTGTAATGTTGTTAAACATACATTTTTGCCTAATTCTTTGTTTAACTCAAGGAAATAATTTTCACAATTA
Organism: Torreya grandis; assembly: GCA_037957365.1. NCBI lineage: Eukaryota > Viridiplantae > Streptophyta > Pinopsida > Cupressales > Taxaceae > Torreya > Torreya grandis. Next base: position 6,406 of record JARHVA010005446.1, on the reverse strand, counting down.
TTAAAATTGTAATATTTTTATGGTGTCACATGCTTACTGAAAATATCATTTATATGGTTTTTAGTACTTCATATCATCATTGTTAAGGTTGTTTTGCATTAGATCCCACTTGAATAAGCCATGCACATGTTATAATCTAATTAAGTTACAATATCAGTATATCATAATATTATAAACTATATTCATGTTAATAAGTATGTATTGTATTAAAAAAACTACAATAGTTAAACCACCAATTTCAACTAACGTAAAAAAACGTTGAAGAAGAAATTGTATCTAAAGCCACCAATTATATGATTTTATAAAAATAACCAAAAGAATCTAAATATTTCAAAAATTAGTGCATATTGATTAAAAATATAAAATATACATTATAGTTCTAAGACTAACCAACCCTCAGCGACAATGTAGAAAAATATCTATATTACAATTCAATTATTATATATAAAAATGTCATAATAATTTTCTTAAAATCCATTCTTAAAAAATATAATTTGTATTAAATCATTAATCATACTATCTAATGAAGATGATCTAATTACCATACTTGCATACTCTCCTCATACTATTTTATCAATATTATCCAATTACCCTACCATCATATTCTCTTCACTATCAACATGCTATGAACATAACATCGTATTGTCACAAAATAGATTCAATAATTATACGACTTTCATTACATGATCATATTATTAATGCCATCTATAGGACATACTAACAGTCAGCACTCTATAATTTGCATTTACTATCTTATCTCTCAATGACTACATTGTCCGTATTTCGTATTGTAACAAGAAGTCCGAGTGTCACGTGTAAAACTAAACATATTATTATTAAACTAAGCATGGTGTCTAAATTTGGTGGATGTCCTTGCCTATATTAGACAAACCACCATAGTATTCCGGGATATTAAGTGACCACAAGGCATCCACGGTGAGTGGAGCCATACGTTTCACATGTCTAACGTGGGTTTTCTTGTTTTGATTTTTATTTCTATTTTTTATGTGAAAAGTTGTTCCCGCACAACTCAATGAAAATTCATCTTGGAAGCGCATCCCTATCTATTACAAGCTGCAGACTGGAATTATAACAATAAATTAAAAGAAGAATCACTAGTTTGAATACTCTGAACTCGTAGAATCTTCTCATACTAGGTTATTTAAGTAACTTGAAAGTGAGATGCGCAGAATCTTCTAATACTACCGTTTTTATCAACAATGATAGCTCTTGCTAAAAGTTATAATTAGAAAACCCAAACATTTATCTAACTACTAATTATCGTTACGTTTGATGGTGAACATATTTGACATATTTTTGAGACTGAGTTTGGTAAGCTGTTTCTCTATCAACACCTTTTCTGAACATAGAAAATAAATATGCATATAGGTCACTCATAAATTAAC
>JARHVA010005445.1:995000-1206138 GCA_037957365.1 Torreya grandis | reverse complement strand
ACCATGGAGAACAATCTCAAGTATATAAATGAGTACTAACTCAAGTTGCAAAGTTTGCAAGCACTAACTTGTAGGAGTACCAACCCCTTTGTTGAGCACCAACATAATAATGATTCTTGAGCACCCCACCCACAGGAGTACCAACCCCTCTTGTGTATAAAACACTAACTATCTCTCAATGTTGCTTTCTCAACAAATGATAGCACACTACTATATCTCGTATCTTTTTTTTGCTTTCCTCTACTCTTCTTAGCTAGATAAAATCATTCACTTCCATATATCTAAATGGCTTCCCAAGCCTCCTTTTAAAGCTTTCCAAATGACCTTTGGCATTCACCATTGCATGAACCTTTGGATTCTTTCTTTGTCTTTACCTAGTGACTCTTTAAATTCCTCAAGGTGACCCTTCATGGAGAAATGCGACCTTTTCTTCTTTTGTATTTAGTGATGACTCTTTCAAGGTGATCCTTCATGGAGAAATGTGTCCTTTTCCCTCTTTTATCTTTAGTGATGACTCTTCGAATTTCTCATGGGCCCTTTTTTGTCTTTATGCAACCAAAAATATATTTGTCAATATTTAATTAATATTAACACACTTTAGCCAAGATATAAACATTAAAAACACCTTTAGACATTAAATGCTAATTTGACATCAATGACAATATTTCCAATAGAGGCAACCTTGTCTGATAGATCAAAACAACCCAAACCTCTTAGATTTATGGTTATTAATAATAATGCAAGTAGAAGCAGATTGTAAAAGGATTTGCATAAAGAGAATGAACCTAGGGATAAACCCTAAGGCTTGTAGCATAGGAAGAATGAAGGGCCATTCAATTCTATCATAAGCCTTATCAAAGGTAATTTTGAAGAACATAAATTTTTTACTTGGAGGTATGAACCCACTCCATACCTTTCCAAACCTATTAGGATGTTATCCAAGTTGTATCTCCCTTAGATAAACCATGCTTTCTCATATTGAATAATAAGAGGAAGTGTATAGCTACTTCTAAAGGCTCAATATTTAAGTATAATATTTTAGGAGACATTCAAAATAGTGATAGGCCAAAAATTATAAATGATATAGAGATACCCCAATCTTGGGAATATATTTGATATTACCCTTATTGATGAGTTTTCCCAATGAGCCCTGGGAAAGAGATTCCAAGTATACTTTGTTAATATCGGGGCCAACACAATCCCCAAGAGATTGGTATAACTCATAAGAGAAACCATCAAACCCTAGAGCCTTATTTTGAGCCATGACCATTAATGATTGATGTAGTTATTATATGGATATAAATTGATCACAAGACACCTTTTGATAAGGGGAGAGTTTTTAAGGAACAACATCCAGGCAAGTCTGCAAGGCTAATGTTTGAGACTCTGAGGAAGGTTGAGCTTAAAAATTTTGGCTATAATTCTAAAAAAAATTAAAGGATGTCAAGGAATTTAATCGAATGGTCTTCCACATCCATAATGTATGTTAAGACCTTAGCCTAAGACACACTCTTCATTTGTATTTGTTTTCATTAGTTAATTATTACTTTAGGCTGACTTATCAATATCTAAGGGTGGGATGAATGGGTGTGACTCTCCCCATTCATTCTATATATAGGGATGAGTGTGGCTCACTCAAAGTAGGTTATATTTGAGTTATATCTTATTGTAAGGATTTGAAGGTTTCCCCCTTGAAGTGGATTATCATATATTATGCTATATTTCAATTATATTATGATTTATTCCTTTAATCTTGAAGAAAGTTCATTACAAGTGGTACTAGATCAGTGATTTGGACAATGGAATTATTTATAATATATCTATAAAACCAATGCAATTTTTTCCACAATTATTTGGTTGGAGTTTGAAGATATTATAATGAGTCTACAGTAAAAATTTTGAGACCTGAAAATCTATTTTGAGGGAGTTATTTCATTTTCACTATTTTCCATAAAATTTCTCTACAGTCCATAATTATTGGAATTTTTCATATTTGTTTACATTTATGTAAATCTCACAAAAATATATTTTAGTTCCATTCTTTGTGTTTTCATAATTGAGGATGACATAAGTGCCATATTGCTTGGTCAAAGTTGGGTCAACGGTGAAAATCTAAAATTTAGGATGGATATTGGCAAGGTTGTTTATGGAAGGACCACAAACTAGGGGTAGGGTAAGGGGTGATGAACCTCCATGGAAAAATCTTGGAAAATAATATTTAGATTTACAAAGTGGATCTATGATTATTGTATTTTATAAAACTGATCATAAAGTGAGTCAACTGGAGTGCGATATGTAAGTCATGCAAGGGTTACACTCAGAGATGATGAATTAAGTAGATCAGATTAATCAACACTTGGATGATCTCATAAAAAAACTTGGTAAAAAAAATGAATGTTTTTTAACATCATCAAATATAACCATAAATAATTAATACCTGAGCTAATTAAGGTGGATTTTTGGGTCTAAATATTTCACAACCCAACCTAGGTGCATCTTTGATCCACTCCCCAACAAATCCAAATCCACCGCATGTAAGAAACATGACTCCAAAAGTCAACATGCAAAAGTTTGATGGGAAGGATCCAGTTACTTGGATCAACCAAATGGATAATTTTTTTGATGTACATCATATCTCATGTGGATAAAAGGTGGTTATGTCATCCTTATATTTGGAGCCATAGCAGTTTATTTAGTATTGATGTTTTGCACTCAGAAGAAAAATAAGTATCTTACTGTTACTTAGTCAATGTTCACAGATGAGATACAAATTCACTACCATTATAGTGTAATATAAAATTAATTTATCCAATTATCAAAGATATGATAATCAGGTTCAGTCAAAGACTATATTCACCAATTTTTAAACTTATCTTTGAGGGTGGATGATATCTCATATGACAACCTAAGTGATCTCTTCTTGGGTGGTCTCAAGGATACAATCCAATTGGATATTCACATGTTTAATCCTAGAACTATATCAAAATACATGGTATTTTCTCATAGGTCTGAGTAAATAGATATGGTAAACCAAATGAATTTCACTACTACTAAAGAGTGTTTGGGTCCCACACAAACCTTCCCTCAGCTTACAATATTGACTTCTCACCAAATTGCATAGAAACATATAAAAGGATAATGTTTCAATTGTGATAGGAAATGGATCAAAGGTCATAAGTGTGTTGAGAATAAATTATTATACATTGTAAGGGCAAATGATGATAAAGTTATTGTGACCAAATGTAGCAAAGAGGAAGATGTGCCCGACTCAGATTTTGATAACATTTTTGCAATGCCATCTAGAGATATTTAATGTTGAGGGAAACATTATTTTGAAGTGAGGGGGCATGTTAAGCTCTTAACGTATGACACACTATTCATTTTATTTGAATTCATTAGTTAATTATTACTTTAGGCTGACTTATCAATATGTAAGGGTGGGATGAATGGGTGTGACTCTCCCCATTCATTCTATATACAAGGATGAGTGTGGCTCACTCAAAGCAAGTTATATGTGAGTTATATCTTATTGTAAGGATTTGGAGGTTGCTCCCTTGAAGTGGTTTTTCATATATTCTACTATATTTTGGTTATATTGTGATTTATTCATTTAATTCTAAAGAAAGTTCAATATAATGTCTTTTTTTTAGTGGCAGAATTACGAGCCTTGAGCTTACTAAGAAAATCCTTAGAAATCCTATCTCCAATTTTGAGCCAATGTAGGTGATTTTGTAGCTAAGCTCCCCAGTCTTTATGAAGGTAATCAAGTTTGAGCTATTTCTTGAGGATATGCACTTGTTTTTTTGAAGATTCATCTAGAGCGGAGTGTTCTAACACCTAGGAAAGATGATTGAATTCTCTAATAAAATCATAATTATCTTGTTTTCTAATGATTACTAACTGCTTACAAAAAATGAAGAAAGGTAGTTTTGCAAGTGATGGTAGCGTCCCACCACAAAATCCATCCAAAATTCCCAGATAGATGAGGAGAAGTATTTTAAACTCTCTTGATGTGGGCAAGGGTTTATGAAATTTGGAGATGGGAGGTATTTACATATAACTAGTTATTATAAATTTTAGTGGGAGGTTTAGACCATTTGAATATAAATTGTATGGTTTAGTGATCTAAGAGAATGAAATATAGAAGCATGCTTACATGGTGATCATAGTTATGAGCAAAAGATAAGATATTATGGTCTAAAAGGAGGGCCTTGTTGTCTTCTAGACTTGCACCCTTGTTAAGGTAGTTTTAGGACTTCACAGTCTAAAGTAACATGGAGACAATCCTAGGATATGGGTAGCCTAATAGGTGGATTGAATCTCTATATTCTAATGGATATATCCCCTTGATGTATCAATTAGGATCCCTACTCTACACTACCATCTTACAAAGGAAAAGGGAAAAGGTAAACTGAAATGAAAACCTATCTAATTGGGGTGATACACCAAATTATGACCTCCATTTGTGTAATATTCATTAATAGGATGAATAATACCATAATATTAACTAAAATTATCAAATTTAAGTCTCTAAACATCAATATTTCACATAGAGGCTCAGGCTTGATGCATGATCTAAGGCACCTATTCAATAGGTCTCTCAAAGACCCTAAAGAAAGCTTTCACTTGCCATAAAAATAAGATGATTAGAGCACACTATGGAACCTGAAAGGATGATATTAACACCTAAAAATAAGTATTAATTAAAGGATAAGATGAGACGAAGAAATAACTATCACTTCCATCTATAAAAAAACCATGAAAATACACTAAATCCAGCTTTGAGGAGGTATGAATTCTATCTTATTCATCAAAATAGGCAAATAAAAATGTTTTTTGAGAATGTATTTTCAAAAACTTAGGTTAAGGATCCTTTTGAATGCCAAAAAAAATCTTACATATAGAGAAAATGAGAGAGAGGAGAGAGAAGGAGACCAAAGCCTCAAAACTAGGAAAATGTCCTTTCAAATAGTTCCTCCAAAATGGTACATAGCATTCTTCAAACTTTCAATTTTTTGTCCTTCATAGGGTGGCATGGAATAGAGGTTATCCAATGTTTATGAGATTTATGAACATGTTCAAATTGATTTTTTCAATCATAAGCCACTTAAAGAGTGCCTAAACTCTTATTACAACTCCTAAAAATTAGCTTGCATGTCCCTTGGTGAATATCTCCTTCTCCATGAATGTAGGTATTTAAGTCCCTTAAATTATTTTATTTTAACCCTTATTTAGGCTCATGAATTATTATTTAACACTTGACATGATTTGATTATAATGATCCTTCAACAAATTGACTTTGTCTTGTACATGGGCTTTGGAAGAGAAAGAGTCCTATTTGCACTTGTTAGAGACCTTTTACAAAGAATTATTTCATTATAAATCTTCCTTTAATTATTAATAGATTTAATATGGAGTTACATATCTTTCATTAACTTGATAAGTCTTTGTAATAGGCTATATGATCCTATTTAGCCTTCAAACCCCACAAAAGGCTCATTTTGTACTATGCAGTAGAGGGAAAAGGAGGAGTTTTCTTCATCCTTGTATCAAACCTAAAATTTTAAACCATGGATGGATTCTTGAGGACACACCAGACCTGGTTCAAGATGATTTAAATCACCAGCTACTTCAAATCTTGATTTGACACTCAAACCATGCATTCCTTATAGCTTTGTTTTCCTAAAAATCCCCTTTTTGAGATAAAATGGAAGTGATAATGAAAAACCAGGACTTTTTATAGGTACCCAATATCCTCATTCAGATATAAACAAAATTTAATTTCCAAACTCGAACTTTTGATATGCTTTCTAGCCCATTTAGCTTGCCAAATTAGGCCTAATTATCCCTTTTAGGCCTAGAAGATAAATTTTGCATCTGGGAGCTCAAAAATGTGTGAAACTTAAAAAAAGTGTTTTATTCAATTTTATAATTCTCCCAAAATGTTACATGTCAATTTTTGTGGTCTATAACCACCTACAAGTACCAAAACCATGAAATGGCCTTTGAAAGGCTTGTCCTTTGAAGGCATTTTCTGACTAGCCCAAAAGAAGGGAATGGTTTGGGAACCTTTGGATGATTTATTATGAAATTTTTAGTTTTTAAAGGTATAAGAAGTCTCAATATTCCTTTTCCATCAATTGGAATCTTTCTACACTCCTTGGAACCCTCATTTTATCTCAAAAACAAGAAAAAGTATAGTTTTTGTACTATTATGTACAAGTTAAGGCACATAAAAAAATCATGTGAAGGACAATATAATATTAAAATAAAACATATGGTATTTTTAATGAATAAAATATGTGGTTTTTTTGGGTTTCCAACTCAAAACTTGCAAGTTGGTTCAAAACAGGGTTTTTTTGGAGGGTTTTTGATAGTTTTCACTCTTAACCTTTGTTCATAAAAATGTGACATATAATCTGAGAAAAAATTATACAAATTTGAAGAATAATACCCCATAAAACATACCCTAAATCCTTTCGTTCCCATGTTAAACCTCCTTGACAGGGTGAGCATCCAAACTTGGCCTCTCAAGTGAATTCCTTCATTCTGTGCACCCTCATTTGCTTTTGAACCCAAAAATGGCTTCTTTGTGACTTATTATACAAAAAAAAAATTAAAACATATAATATATCCCCATGAAAATTTTCCAATGATATTAAATGGTCATTAGACCTTGTAAGTGGAAATGACCCCCTGTTGGGCAAAAGGCCTAGTCCAGGCTAGTGGGGTTTGACTGCATATGGCTGCCCACCAACACTTCTGAGTGTTTTCTCATCATTCCTAAGATTAATTAATGATATTTCACACTCAATAAATCTTAACAAAACATCTCCAAGTCTTCAAAAAAAATTCCAAGACAAATAACACTCATTTTGGTGACTTTTTCCCCATTGTTTGCCTCCATACATGCCTAAAAGTGGCCTACCTATGAGATAAAAAATAGGATATGTGCCATATATTCTAATTAAAAAAATGTGAAGGTGTTACTTGGGTCATTATGACCCTCCATACAAAAATTCAGGTCATAATGACCTTTCTATCACCTCCAAACATCCAAAAATGCCAAGGCAAACTTTTGGGATGTTGATTGTGTGCGGGGTTTTGCAATCATGGTTGTATTTTGCTCTATTATAACTCTTCATCACCTTATTTACATAATTATTATCATTATTTTTAGTTTTAACCATCATTTTTAATATCCTTAAATCATGTTGGTCCTCTAAACCTCTTTCAAACCTCCCATAAACATGGCTTTCCTTGACATGGCTTACAATGAATGACTATATAATGTGTTTGTCACTCAATACCTAGCATACCTGAAGGTAATCCTTTGTATTAAGTCTTATACACTATTATATTTATCTCATTTAAATAATTAATTCTATTTATTATCACCATAACCTCCTAAGAACCTTCATGGTCAAGGTTTTAACCATGTATTAATGTGTTCTTATCCTTCATGCTTGGAAACTTGTTTGGAGGCTATAGGTGTTTTGTTTTGACTGTATTGGCTAAGTAAGGTGAGTTATTCACTCTTGGTGTGAATTCCATATACCTCATTAATATAATATTACCTTAATAATGGTCCTTGTAAGTTCAATCTTTCCTTCCATTTGACTTTATGATTACCTCAAAACTTTGCCACCTAACCTTCTTACTCTCCATTTGACTGTTCATGATGCTAGTACTACTATGGATTATAATACTCTATGTTAGTCATTTTTGGAAGATTAAAGACCCTTCTCATATTTTCCTTGATCCTCCTTATTGACCATCCATATCTTGAACTTCCTATTAGTAACCTCATAGTCCTATGAAAGGCAACATGTCATGAGTAGGTCAGCTTAGGAGTTATAGGTGTGTTTTAGGCTTACATGGGAGTTTATTCATAAGCCTTGTATCCTCATGGCCACCCTAATGAATTCCTAGTTCAAACTCATGAAATTTAGATTCCTCATGATCATCCACATTGGAGTGTTAACCTTAACACTTCAAACATGAAACAAATTTAATCTCTTGATTATCCCTAACACAGTTGTAGGTGGACATTACAGACCTATAAGATGCATTTGGGGATTCCTATATGTTATTTTATTGATGTCACATGATCAAAATAACCTAATATTATATATATTTTCCATTGAAGTACCAATCTTTGACTATCTTCATGAACATAGACTCACCACCATTACCTCATTCCAAGTCAACCTCCACATATATGACTTGATTGATTATAGCTTATCTGTACAGACAGAGGAAGAGCATGACAATAGGCTCAATATTTCATGGTGGTTGACCTTGATTTTGGTATTTTTGGTCCTCAATCCTCATTGTCATAATGCTTTTAAAAACCCCTTGGAACTAATAAGCTCTTATACTCATTGCAACCCTTTATACCATGAAATTTAGATATGTTGATAGTAGGTGTCCAATTAGAATGATGTAGGTGTGTTTCCTAGGGTGTCTAAATATGACCAATATTCTTGGGAACCATCAATTTACCCTTTGTTTTCATTAAAATTCATTGCTCTTATAAACCCTTTATACCATGAAGTTTAAAAATCCTGCATATAGATGGTCTTGAGATTGAGTTCCTTTGGTTGTAGGTCTATATCTTACTATGTTAGACCTCCTTGGGAAGATGACTGTAGGTGCTCCATGAAGTGACTTTGACTTTTTTGAGTTTAAAACTTTCACTTAACCCCTTTGATGACTCATCATGCTAAAACCAATTATTCTTCTTAGTCACAAACTCTCCATGGTACCTGACTGTGGTGTTCTTCATCCTTATTAGCCCTTGTAACAATTTGGTAGTCCTAATTCCACTAAGATCATTCCCACGGTTTTCCATGATATCACTTACCTTAACTTTCTATTGGCCATCCCAAGACTGTTGTAGGTCTGTGTGTTTGACTATTCTACCCTTTCACTTATGCATTTCATTGAGAGATCATATTATAGCTAGAAAGGTTCTTAAAGACATCAATGAAACTCATACAAACCTTTAAATACTATTAGCATTACTTGGTATTCTATCATTCTATTCCTCGCGTTTGAGACTTCCAAGCTTTTCCATTAGGCCCAAGTTGGTTGTAGGTACTTATATGGTTTGTGTGAGGTGGTGGTTTGAAGAAACATGGTGTAGTGATCCATCTCAAAATTCTCATCATGAATTTAAGGCCTCATCAGTCATCTTCTATCTAGAAAAAACCTTGATTCACCTAAAAATATTTTATCTTTCAATAACCTCTGAGATTTACCCACTATACAGATTGATACAACCCCTATGTGCCTCCTGAGATAGTTTTTTTAAGACCATCTATGGGGTTTAAGTACCATTGATTTCTTATTTGGAACTCATCATAGTTCATCTCTTCATCCTCTCACCTTGTTTGCCTTTGACTGTCCTTCTCAGTCATGCCTTTTGAAAATTTGGCTACAGTGGCCTTAGATTGACTATAGGTCTGATTTACTTCTTAGTTAGTTTCATGCTCAAATGGCTCACCACTTGTGACCTCACTCCTTTTGAGAGTTTTGAGGTGTATGGAGGAGTTCATTGGTATAACCTAAACCTAGAAGGGAAGGTGAATGGGTGGAGAGATATGAGTATGGAGTGATAAGGGTATGGAAACATAAAACAAGGAAGAAGACATAGAAAAGATAATGATGGTGAATGAAAGGATAGTCATAGGGATGTGACAAGGAGAGGAAAATGGGGACCTTATAAGACTATTAATCATTAAAATTGAAGATCTTGGGCATAGACCCTTACAACCATGAGACTTGAATGCACAAAAACATCATCGTAATCCCTAAAATGGAACTTTAACAACTCGAAAAACCTTAATTTTTGTAAAAAGTCCTGAAACTCTGCTAAAGCAGAATAGAAAGTTTAGGTAGCCAAAATAAGTGGTTGTAGGCATTTGAGGTTACAAAGGAGGTCTAGGAGATTGTATACCATGTAATTAAGAACTTATATCATCATTAAAATACCAAATATGAACCTATCAGCTGCCATTAACAAACATACATAGTCTAGCATACAATGACCTTCAAACATTCATGAGTTCCTCTCCCTTTTAGGCCTATTGAGACAACAAGGGCCATTAGACATTCAAAAAAGCATTAGAATAATTGAATAACCTCCAAAGGATATATTACTCAAATCATATATCTTGAAAAATATGCAAAAATTTAGCTCATTTCATAACTATTCCTACAAATTCAAGAAACTCAACTCAAATTCTCTTAAGGAGATATGCTCAGAATGGAGATCTATGAATCATTATTTAGATGTATGACACATGAAATTAATCATATTTTTCATGGATAAAGTATTAATATGAAAATATTTTATGACCAACTCATATTTTTCTTCAAAAATGACCCAAGAAACCACTCATAAAGATATAGAAGGAAACATGGTTTTATGTTATAAATAGCTTCTTGGAGGGAGTTACCAAATTAAAAATATATGAAAAGGATAATAATTATCCATAAAAACTATTCCTCTCCATTTTTTTACTAATATTTATAAATAGGCCCAAGAACAGACCCCTCTCAGATGCATAAGCTATAGTGACCTGATGTCACTCTTAGCGATTGTTCATAAGGATGAAGGCACCAATATATGAAACAATATAAATAATATAAATATCACTCATACCCCTAACCATTTTAAAAAATTTATCTCCTAACTCTCTCTCCTCTTCACGTATCGAGCATTTGCAAACTGCCCTTCTAGGCATGCAAAAAAGGTCAAAATTGGAGTGAAGTTGGATTTTGTATTATTTTCACCTATAACTTCCTCCAAAACATTTATATGACCATTTGAGGACAAAATAAATCCTATATGATTATTTTCTCACAAAAATACTCTAAAAACTAAAATAAATGCCTCAAAAAGGCCTATTTTGCACTGAAAAAGCTATTTTCACCAAGGAAATCTGATTACAATTCTCTAAACTGTTTTCTTGATTCTATCACATGTTTTTTGAGGTGAATAAATATGGAATAAACATTCATCCTGATCATACACTATCAAAACCTTCTTTGAATGGCACGAAATGGTCAGATTTTGCATGAAAATGAGTCACAAAGTTAGTCCAAAATATGATCAACTTTATTATTCATTTTTTAGGCATGTAAAATTTTTGAAACATGATATTAAACTTATAAATACACTCTATACTCTTCTCACCATTGAAAATGGCTCAGAAAGGCCAAAAAATGACTAAAAAAACATCATACAAATGAAAGAAAAGATCCTAAATCACCTAAACAACCTTAAGACATATTAACAATCAATTATTCAAGGAATTTTAAGGACCAACTACTGAATCACAAGATAAACTAGCATGGTATGCAAAGTTTTGAATGGTAGGGGTGACAATTTGACTTGTGAGGTCAAAATTGTCAACAAGGCCTATTTAGTAATTTGAGCACTCATTCAATTCCTTGGCAAAATTTAGATCAGGTAAACTAGGCTATGGGATATGAGCACCTATAGTGTTGATTTGGGTCAAACAAGGCAAAATTACTCCACAAATATAACTATGATTCTCTTTCACCAGCACACCATCGTATAGGAAGGAGATCTTATTTATCTTCTGCATATTCAAACATGTTAAAATCACCAAAAATAACCCTATGGGCCATGGGGAGGGAATTTGACAACCATATCCAAAGAGATTTCATTTTAAAAGCATCATTGGAAACATAAATGTTAATAATATCAATAATCTACCCATCAAAATTAAAAAACATCCAGATAGCATAATTAGACAGGTCCACTCCCAAATCCACCATAAAAGACACAGAAAGAGGAAATATCAAAGTAATTAAGCCACCATACCCCATCTCATGTCTTGACATATGACAAGTAGCCTTGGGCCAAATGACAATGGTTGTTATCTATAGAGCAAAGCTGGTAATTTTAACTTCTTATAGGCATATGATATGCATATCTAAAAATTATTGACAGTTGTCATGCACTAAATACTTGCATGTTGGGTTTGTCAAGCCACATACATTCCATGAGAAAATATTCATTGAAAACCATCAAGGTTCATGGTTTCACCCTTTGGGTCCTCTAAAGATGAAAAATAGTCACTGAAGAAAGTGTTATGATGTTAGTTTTTTAGAATGTTTGCAAGCACAACAAGCCAACTCTCAGGCTAAGCAAACTTATTATACTCATTTCTAGGAGAAGGACTCCTTGAATGATGAGTCACTTGCCTACGTGGGGAGGGAGGTATTTCCCATGGGTTCACAACTATAATGTTAGTCAAAAGCGGTTGTGAAGTTTGTGTTTGAAAGAATGAGAACCCATATGGCATAGACTCTTGTGGTTTAAGTATGGCATAACAACTTGTAGAGCACTTGTCATGGTTGGACTAGGGTTGGGTAGTGAGGCACGAGTAGGTGGGGTTTGGGTTGAGGGTGAAAAAGTGTTTGTGTTAGCATAAGACATTAGATTATTATTTCCAATAGGGAATTTTGAGTTCTAGTTGTGCTAATTATATCACTGTCCCACCACTTGCCAACCATTTTCTTCCCCCACCAAAGGGCAGGGGTTTTGTTACTGCTTTGGGTGGTGGTTTTAAATTGGCCATAAAGGGGAAATCTTTGGTCATGTGGTTTGAAAATTGAAACTTAAATAGTTATTACAAAGGTTGATGTATAACACCCTCTAGGTGAAGCATTGACTCCCAATCTGAATATCAATGGTCTCACAGAGGCCTTCAGAGATATCCACATCCATACAAATTTGACATTGGGGATAAGTGGTAAAAAAATGGTTAATTTTAAAACAAACAAATTGGCATATGCTTTTAACCAATTATTCCATAAAATTCTAGAATGACACAGGTAATCCAAGAAATTTTATTCAGACATGGAATTTGATCTTTTTTGTCTGAAACAATAAAGTCTCAAGTCCACAAAAAGAACACAAGTAAAGAACTTTGCACATATACTAGGCCATGTTTATAAATAATAGTGTATTACTTAATGTTTTTAAACCTAAAGAGAAAAAATACCTTAGTTGGTTTTTGAATCTTGAATAGCTTAATTCCAAGGGGTGACCAGTTGGTTTGAACATAATTTTAAATCATGGATTTGGTCAAAACATGGCCCAAAAAATAATTGAGAAGTGTGTGGGATTCTAGCCATTGGCAAGCATTGTTGAAAGCAATAAAATCAAGCAAAACATCAAGAGGATAATCTTGAGATATGGGTACATTACCTTGCAGTAAAAGTTTGGAATAAACTTGTGTTCTCACTTTAATGCATGGTTTCTATCTCCATGTTGAGCTGCATCAAATAACATAGGAAAGGACTGCCCAAATGACAGATGACCAATAAGTAAAAGAATAAATGTAGCTAAAAAAATCTCACAGATCTTAGTAATATGACAATAGTGTGATAGAGGTAGGTAAACCCTAATCAAAGCCAGACATGACAAATTCTCCAGACTCCAGTTCTCTTACCCCAAGCAAGAAACATCTCTTCCAATCATGATTTTTTTTAGTTAAACTTTAAAGGAACTTCCTTTTCCAAGAGATGTCTTAAGGACACCACATTATAATGTTAACCACATAAAAATTACTTTTACTTTATCTTGAATCTATTGTTATAAATACATATTTTTAACTTAAATATAAATTTGACAATAAGATATATATGTTAAAAAACAATAGAGTTGTAAACATATCCATTGTGATGAGGAATGAAACGATATATATTTTAACCTATGCTCATATTTTAGCATGTTTTTCCCATTTAAATCACATTACTTGGCTAGGATATTTGATAAATCTACTTACCACTGAATATATCTAGTTTTTTTCAATTGAGGACTACATTTTTGGGTCTACAATTTTTATTTTACCATGTAATTTTGGTTGTATGCTTGATAAATTAATCAATAATTCTAGCCATTAATTTTTGTTCACATTTATAAATGGGTTGTGATCCTAAAGTCTCAACATTCCTAAAATTTGATAACATGCTCTCTTGACTTAGTACAAAAATTAGGGAAAATATACATCATTTTATGAACTTTTTGCCATGTTTATGAGAAATATACTTTACAAAATTGTATAATAGTTCTATTGAATAAATAATATAATGTAATGGATGTAATATGATTAAATGGAAATATACTAATTAATAACTATAACTTCAAGACAAATCAATAAACAACACTTTTGCCTTACAACTTATGAAATACCTTGTCAATGTAAAAATTTAAGAAGAATATTCCAAATAATTACAAGGATGATGTTGGTATAATTTTATATTATCATTTCGAGGCATGATGTTATAGATAATACTTAAGGATTATATAGCACCTTAGTCTTGTACACTTGGCAAACATAGACATTGGTTGTTCCTCTTAGTTTTAGACATTTCTCTCTTCTACAAGTCTCACATCTAATCTATCTTGGGCCCATTGGCCTATCTCTTAGTCCAACCAGTATTATGTTGATGACCCAAGCCTTCTATCTTTCCCAAAATGCTTAAATTGTACTTATCTTCCACTTCTGTAAGTTTTAAGCCTGTACCTACTTTCTTGTTCTTTGGACACTAAGATCTGGGACATACACCTATGTCAATGCTAGTATCTTGACCTAATGCAAGTGTCAAGTTTTTTAAAGTCATCTATTTTACAAATGAAACATAGCTTAATGGTTTGCCTAAGGGATTTAATGTGAGTTACTTCTCAAAATGGATTGATATAAATACAAGATCAACTCTCATTCATTCCTAACCTACAAAAACCTAGAAAAGACCTAAGGCAACTTATCAAAGCATTCAATCAAGTACTCAATAAAGCAAAGCTTCCCTATTTTCTCCTATTTTCATATCAATAATTATTACATCATGATTCCTCACCAATCAAACTATTTTATTATCCATGAATATTTATAATTGATAAATTTGGATTTGATTATTTTTAACTAAGATTTGAGATATTTGTTGTTATGGGACAATAGGATATTACTTATGTTACATGTTTACATTGCTATGAGTTAGTTGTAGGGTATATGTTTACATTATGAATATGTTAGTTAATTATTTCATCTATATTTTATGGTATATGTTTATCATGTTGTTATGGTCTAACTACCTACTTATTGTGAGGTTGACGTAGGAGAACTCATCTCTTAGAGTGTGATAGAGGGAGAACATCATCAAAGAGGGTGATGTATATGGAGATGTTAGAGGATGATAGGAAAACTGGCTAGAACATTGCACACACCACAATAGTTAGCACATATTAGAATGCATAATGAAATGGGTAGCAAAGTGTGTTTATTATTACTTACATTAGATAGTTATTGCTCATGAATTGATAGTATAGTTTAAATGGTTTATGAAACTCATTTTATATAACTAATGTGTGTGATCATTATAGCATAAACATGATTGGTATAGTTAAATTAAATATGGATTATTAATTTATGAACTTATCATTAAAATAATGTGGCATTAGGAGGATGCTAATTAAATTAGTAAAATTATATAATTTTATAATTAATGTTAAAAATAAATAAAAAATTAGAAATTGACAGTTGAGAGGAAAAAATGAAAAAAGAAGGAAATCAAGAAAATAATAAAATAAAATAAAAATAAATAAATTAGTATAAGAATAAGAAAAATAAAAATAAAGGGATTCTTAAAATATTAAAAAATACGAGGAAAAACAAAAGAGAAAAATCTTTTAAAAAGAGACTATGCCCCTTATCATTGAATATAGAATATCAGAGGAGATAAAAGGAGATTGGGAGATTATGAAAAGAGGATCATAAGTAATTTTCAAAGGAGAAAGACATAACACACAAAGGAGAAGGAGAAAAAAAAACATTCTAACAGAGGAACATCAAGAAATTCCAAGTAGACAAAGCCTTAAATTTTGTGTTATTATCAAACATAGATTTTTAGCAATCTATATGTTTTGGACTATATACTTTTATAGGATTGGTTTACACATCCAATAGAGAGTTATAAACCCATAATGGTTACATATGAAATATAGAGATTGCATGTTAAACCTGAATCCATATAAACCAAAATATAGTCATACAATCAGTCTGAGGGTGGTGATTCACATAGTATAATACTTGTTTAGAATATTATGATTATGGTGACACACACACACACACACACACACACACACACACACACACACACACACACACACACACACACACACACACACACACACACACACACACAGATATCCTTATTTGTATCGTATATACCTCAAGTCGCATATGGTACATGATTACATAAAATAAGATATACCACATATTCTGATACTTTGAGTTCAATGATTTATTCAAACTATGAAATGAACATTTTCATAAAGTGAACCTATTTTATTCAGTAATATTAGCCATACAAAGATGTTAGTTATATATGCAATGAAGTTATTATGGAGTCGATAAATAGTTCTAAATTAAATTTGAATTTAGAGTGCAATGAATCATAATATGATGCATTCATTCATTAATACAATATAGTGATTTAATTATAGTAGATTGAAATATATCAATCCACAGTTACTATAGAGGGATAACAATTTCTACCACCTTATTAATGAGGATCTACAGTAATTTACAATCTCTAACTACTAGTAACATAGATAAATATTATACAGTCTCCAAAAATTATCTTATAAAGTCATCTTGAAGCATAATTAGTTATCCTATAAAAATAAGATTACTCGTAAGAAGACTTATCGAGACTTTAACATCAAGACATTATTGTAAACAACCACAATTATAGTATTGTCTTATAGTACTATATAATATAACTGGTTATATAGTTATACTCATGATTATATTCCATCAACTTATTTAAATAGGGTAAAATGCGAGTAAAAGCATAGTATCCTTATAATGAGTATCTTGGTAGTAGTAAACATACTCTTTTTGTTCCATTATCCTTAGTTAGCAGTGATATATAATATCTAACTGCAACACTCCAGAAAGTGATAGTGAGCAACTTAATTTATTCTGTATATAAAATTAAAACTAAAAAGGTATGTGATTTCATAAATAATAAAAGTGTATGATGATTTTGGTATCATTATAGAAATCCGAGGAAAACTTTTATGATTGTCAAATTATCTCATCCTTATATCACTTTTATAGTAATAGTAAGCTTACTATGTAAATATTGAGGAATCATTAGTATGCTAAGAAGATATCAATTTATTTATATATAAATTTGAGGAAATCATAATTGTGATACATTCATTTATATATTTTGGACATATATTTAATTGATAAATAATGATTTACCATTAAATCATTAATTGATTAATTATTTAATATTTTAGTTATATAATGTATTTAGTTTTAACTAATCGATACTAAAAGATATTTTAAACTAGTGTTTTATATAAAACCATTATGCATAAGGCAGTCAACGAACTGAGCCTTGAAGAATTGTTGTTCCATGTCTATCAAAGAAATGGCCACACGGCTGGAAAGCCATTGCTTAGAAAATCTCCTGATAGAAGGTTCCTCGAATAGAAGGTGTCGATGGATGATTCTCCTTGCATTCTCCAATACACCTTCCAAAATATAAACCCTTCCCTTGGCTTTAACTATTATATATTTAACCTCAATGTGTAAACTATACATGTTGCATAGATGACACTATGTTAGTTGTACCACTAACATTATTCGATGAGGTTTCAAGATTTAGGCATCATTAAACTATCATTATAGTATATTAAACTGATGTTCATAATGTGTTATTGAAGTAATTATTGATATGGCATTATACTTGAATATAATATATTTGTATTAAGATGATTAAGGAATACATAATTATATACGTCTGAAATACCTCAATGTGAAATCTAGCTAGTTAGGGATAAAACTATGAAGGAGTATTACTTTATTGAATCCCTTATCTTATAAAGATCATCAATATATTATAATGACTATTGAATCATATCGACTTCTTGATTAAGGAATAAAAGTGACCATTGGAATAGTATAGGGCACATATTGAAAACACACACACACACACACACACACACACACACACACATATATATCATAAGGTGTCTGTGGGACCAAAACTATAACCATATGAAGACAATCTCATAGAAATGGAATTAAGTTGTTAAATGAAAGATTATGGTATAACTTACTTATAAGTTATCTGACTCTTTGAGGATAACATGACTGAACTATTGATATATTTACATACAGTAATGAAAACTTATGTGCAGTCCATATTGGGAGTATATTAACATGTACAAGTGTTTAGACATATTTAGAATATAATAGTGCATCATGATGTGTGCCTATAAATTATGTTTTCCTTTAAAATTCTAGTATATAGTTTTAACGTAGGGGTTTACATAGGTGATATAATCCCATACTTTATTATTATTTATGATTTTGGGTCGTTTGATTTTAAAATTATATGTTTGGTTATGTGTAATTATGTAGTTATGTTCATAAACAATAAAGTATGATATTGTGGGATGTCATAGAGTACTAAAATATAAATGTATGTTATACCTAAGTGGTGCAAACTATAATTGATATACTTAGAACTCACTCATACATTTGACAAACTAAATATATGCAAGTTGGCTATTTTTGTGAATAGCATGTTTTATAATAGATAGTAGGACCCTTTTTATGCGTGTATATAATTCTCTTAAGAGTGTAGCGAATGTTAGGATAGAATATTATGTGTTTCATGGAAACTATGACTTGATTTTTTATATCTAGTTTCTTGAATAGAATCTTATGTTTCCATGTATTTAAGACTAATTTATTATGATTAATATTAGAAAATTAATAGTTATATCTTAGAATACTAGACTATGATAATATAGGATATCATAAGGTGTAGTATGTTTATAAATTAATTGTGGTAGTTGAAATCTACAGTTAAATGTGTATTTTACCTAGGTGATATTAACTATGGTCATTATTTCTAGTATGGGATAGATAATAATGTGGAATTCATTCATACGTTTAAAGTAATAAATGTATATTTTTTTATTAGTCTTATGCTTAGCATGTTATGTGATATGATTACTAGTAGGATGTAAATTATATGAATCTTTTGGTTAAATTATGTTAACCAATCTCACATTTTTAATATTGAGTAAGGAGTGAGATGGACTTCACTAGCTTGCTAGCATCACAATACCAGATGAAGGTAATTTGATCAAGTGGTGTCTATGAATTTTGACTGATCTATAAATCACTATTATTTATTATTTTTGAAAACTTTAGCCAAAGTATGTTTAGTGAGACATTATCATTTTATGAGTATGATTTACATGTTTGTGTGATATCTTTAAATATAATGGATTTTCTATGATACACCATATGTTTAGTTTTATAAATTATACAACACACGGGTACTAGCTTGTCTTTTTGGATTCTTATGCCATCACTATCTACTCATTTGTGAAGGGAGGGCCATTCCCTGATGGGATTAGTATGGGGGATTATTGGTTTTTGGTTGCTATGAAAAAGTTCTTGAATGATTCTCTCACTTCCCACAACAGTACTTACTTAGAGACAACACTTGAGACTACCATAGATATTAGAGAGTCTATAGAACTCATGCTCTGGGGAGTCATGTATCTTATTTATGCAATTGTATTATATTGTATTTATTATTAAAAATATTATCATGAAGAGTTGAAATTACCTATTTATTGTGGATTGATAGAAGTGGTTTTATATTATACCAACAGTGGTTGTATATTGTACCAGTTATTTATAATTACTTTCTATATATGTATTATGATGTGTTTTTTAGGATGATAGTGATTAGTGATATATAGTGCAGTATACTTCATTTACAATTATCTCACTTAGATTATCTTATATGATCATTGGTTAGATTTTCATGGTGTAATATATTTATAATATATGTGTTTAATTTAAATATATATATATATATATATAATTATCTCCTAGCAGGGTTATTATAGTAATAGGGATAAAACATACACAGGTCTAAAGTAATGAAGGAGCATCCCAAGAGCTATATTTGAAAATTTATAGCTAGGTCATTGTTGTACTTGCTTTCCACATATTTCATGAATCACACACAAGCCAACATGTATGGGAGAACTACATCTATCTAATGCCCTATTCAAAGTATTGGCTATGTAGGTAGCAATCATTGACAATGTGTTTTTTGGGATCAACTCAACACCATTGGCCCACTAACCCATTTTTTCCAAAGGTCACCATGAATATGAAGAACTAGGGTTTTGACATCTCATGAGGAGTGACAGTTCATTACCCAGATCTGAATGCACCATAGCAAAGGCAAAGACAAATCTAGAAGCATCTAGGTGGTTGCATCCTTTTCCAACAAGTATTATAAACATTACACCTACATCAAAAATAGATATAAGCATTGATGCAAGCATCCTAGGTTGATGCAAGTGTTTAAAGATCCAGAGGCACTTAATCTAGAATTAGGTGACTATTCTAGAATCATCTTCCAATCTACTTTTTGCTTGTTTTATATCTAGGAATGTGTTAGCATTAGAACCAACTAAGTACATTTCTTCTTTGTCATTTTCATACATAGCTTAGTTTTACTTTCTATATTTAGCTTATTCTCAGTTTTATAAATTTATTCTATGTTATATCTAAGTTTAGTACCCAACTAACCTACTATAGAGATATTTTATCACCCTTGTACCCTAGGCTATCTCTATCCCCTGTAACCCTAGATTCCCTAATCTAGATTTTTAAGGTTAAACATTTGGTGAACTTGATCTTTGAACATAATTTATGCCTAAGCATACCCTATAACATGTTTATCACTTGATTTGTTTTAATATTTATATACTTCTTATCTCTTATCAGGGATGATATTGATTGATTTGATGCCTATGATTATGAAAATCTCCAAATTTTTATCAACGAAGGGGTGAATTTTGATTACTCTTGTATCTTTCCAATTGCTAAAGCATCTAATCAAGTCTTGAATGGTGGTAGTTGTTATCCCTTTAATCATGTCCATATTCTCACCATTTCAAGAGATGATTTGAGACATATTAAGGAAGATGAAGAGCCTTTACCCATACTTCATACACCACCATCATATGATTTTGGTCTTTTATATTTACAAAAATATAGATATAGAGGCTAAGGATTGGTCAAACATGAGCAAGGTATAACTTAGCCTATTGTTCCTTAAAATAATATATATCGTAAAGGCTTAGGATTTTTTGGAAAATCCATGAGGTACCAACATGTCAAGTCATCTAATCATGCCCTTCATGCATATTTTATTTCAAAAGTGTGTACATATGACCAAGAGGCTCCTTCATTTTATTTTCAAAAACTTAGACAAATACATAAAGAAATAATGAATGATTTACAAATAAATTATAAGGGGGACATGCCTTCAATAAAATTAATTCATACCCCCATAATTCCTAAATTCCCAAATAATATCCCCTTAGCAAAGGTAATGGTTCCCTCATACCTTCATAAGAGAAATAAATTCTATGCCAAAAAAGGGACCTTTACCAAAGATTGTTTAAGCTCAAATTCTTATACCTAGAGTAAATGATACAAATTATTCAAATGGTTCAAGTTACTCAAATGATATAACAAAATTACTAAAGTTCAAATATCCCATACCATTTATCATGAACATTCACTTGTTATACATGAGGATGATAGTATTCATATGCCTATATTTAAAAAAGGTGGTGGTTGGAACCAATGATAACACCTACAACAAACACCACTATTCCCATGGAATATCTTATGTCTATGATGACTACTATTGGGGATCTTCAAAAAAATAGGTTTATATATTTCAAATGCAAATGTCTTTCCATAATAATACACATGTAACCTCATTCAATAATCAAACTCTTTCAAAATGCATACTTGAATATCCTTATCCACAGGGTTTTGAGCTACTATATTTACATGTCTTTGGAACATATAAAGATCCATTTGAGCACATGATATGTTATGTACATTTTTTTTGTCTATGGGAAAAATATGACAAAATTTTACTAAAGATTTTCCATATGAGCATTTCAAATGAGGCTCATAATTGGTTCCTATAGTTTACCAAAGGGTTCCTTAACCACTTTTTCACAATTGAAAGATGCATTATTCATGGCTTTCAATATCCACAAGGTGCCAAAACTTACATTAGAATGTTTGCACAATTTCAAATAATGTGATGATAAATCCCTTCAAGATTATACTATATGATTCAAAAGTACATCATATGTGCTAGCACTTATACTCTCATATTTGGAATTACAATTTATCTTTAGTAGAGGCATTCTTTTCCCATTAAAGGAAAGAGCATTACATAAATAATATGAGTCATTTACTCATTTATATAATGATGTGCATAGATATGCTTCATTCATAATTATTCATTCAAAGGAACTTAACATATCTCCCTCCAAATACAAAAATTTTATCCCTCACAAAAAGTAAGGAGATAAATTACCTAAAGAGCATTATGAACAAAAATGTGGCATTTCTAATCTTTATATGACCATTTTTCAAATGTTACTTAACACGGGATCAATCCAAGGTCCATATCTTATGCAAGAATATCAAAGTGAACAACACAAAAAGCATCCATGCCAATAATATTTAATAATCACCTTATACATGGGTGATGCTTATTTTTGGCATAACTATATTGATCTTATTTAAGCAAAACCTACTTGCAATGTAAGATGCTTACAATAAATTGGATTTGATCTAACAAACTTAAAAAATAAAGGAAAATAGAAAGACTCTTTGGGAAACATAATAATACTAATTTTTAGTGGTCCTAAAGTAATTCAAATGTGAGTTTGGGTTATGCCTACTACATATCCATATGAATTTACCCTAGTAACTCTTTGGTTATACCAAATATTGACCAAACTTAACAAGGTATTTCTTTTTCTTATTAAGGAAAATTGATACATATTCCAAATTATAGCATTAATTCTTTTACTACATATGCAAAACATGAGGAAGAAAATGTTATGTATTTTTTCAACTTATCCAATCATGATGTAAATAATGTAAAAGATCTAAATTAAGGTTATCATGCACCAAGTGGGGAGATAATTATGACCATCCATTAGATGAGATCATCAAGTAATCTCTTCAAACATTCTAAAATACCAAAAAATAAAAAAACATTCTAAAATTCAAAAATATTTTTGGCACCCACATGTACTATTAGCTCCATGGCATATATGTTTTAGTTCCATGTTGATGGATGGCATATACAGCTAACCCTACATATAGATGTGTGTCACACTTCTATTTGAGTGTCATTCATGCATACACAAATACATGATTTATTACTATTTTAGATGTTGAGCCTTCCCTATACTCATGTCATGCAAACATTGGGTGCATCTACTTCTTTGATATGGATACACACAAGTTATATGGTTCAATGATCACATTTCATTATAATGTTTGATCTTGTATATTTACTTATGCATGCCTTTAACCATGATTATGTATTACATAAGGTACTTGAAATGATATACACTTGACATTTTTTCCTAACACATTTAATCCATGGGCTACTATGACATGTTTATCTTAGTTTTTTATGTTTTCCTTTATGCACTTCCTTGAGTATCTTGCCTTACTATTGTATTCCTTGTTTGAAAATTTGAATATACTCCTTTATTTGCATCCCCCATACCTATGTATACTTTTTTAGACATTTTCATGTGTTATTATTTGTTGTATGGACATTTTAATATGTCATTCTTATTTTTATGGATATTTGACTAAGTTGTGTCCCTTCGATTGTGTGACATTTTAACATGCCCCTTGTTTACGGTTTCCTTGGACTATTATTTTTTGACTGGATTTTGAGTGATCTTGTGTGTGTGTTTATTTTATTGTTGAGCTTGTATTGTTACTATCTAGATGTTTCCATGATCCTTATCATGCATCATAGGCCTTCATATGATCACATTGGTTCTATGCACTTTAATGTTATACCTACCTAGACATGTTTCTTTTATATGTTACAGGGTTATTATCCATTTGAGGTGAGGTAACTACCAGTTTATATTTTTATCTCACCTCAAAGGGGGAATATTAGTCAAGGCATGTCATAGAGGCATGTTCTCCACACTTGGCATAGTTTTCGGATCTAGTGGGGGGCATGATTTGGAAGCATGTTCTCCACACATATTTAGTATATTTCTCTATATAGAGTGGGGTTATGCTTTGGAAGCATGTTCTCCACACTTAACACAGTTTCTAAATTAGCCAAAGCACACAATTATATCTTTTAGATTCATAGTTGTGGTAGAATTTTATACATTGATACCATTGTTATACATAGTTTCAACATGACACATATTTAAGGTGCATATATTATGCAATTTGTGTCTAATATTATAGATTCAAATTATTTTTAAAATCAAAACCTCTTTTATATACTAATACCCCAGGTGAAATTTTACAAACTTTATTAAGCTAATCTACTGCACTAATTAGTTCACTTTTGGGTATGGTTGAGGTGATTAAATGACTCAATATTTCCAAGTTTTTAGGGTAGAATTGATTGTATCATCCAACCACACCAAGTTATAGCTATGATTGGGTTGCATGGTTGAGTTAATCTCAACAACTAGGTGGCAACTCACCTTTGCTCCAAGGTTGGGGGAATGTGCCCTCCAATATCTCTCTATCTCTATCTATTTCTCTATCTCCTTGGATTTATACACTTACCAAATTTTCTCAGTTTCATATCCTTACAATGATACATATTTTTCAAATCAACTTGCCAATAAGTAAGGTAGTTACGTCAACACACATGTGTACTCCTAAACCTTATTCTCTTAATTTCAATAAATTTCAAGTACTTTCAATTCCATATTATATGCACTGATTATATACTATAACATGTTCTTGGTTGCAAGTCATTCACCAGTAAAGCACTCAAGTTCGGTACACGTAAAGATGAAGTATGTTATATACACCTAGGTATGCATTCATTTCCTTTAAACTTGCAATTTCATTTCTAGATTAAATGGGGGAAATGTAGATGATATTTATGGATTATATAGCACCTCAATTTTGTATGCTTGGCAAACTTAGACCTTGGTTGTTCCTCTCAGTTTTAGACCTTTCACACTTTTGTTAGTCTAGCATATACTCTATCTTGTGTCCCTTGGCCTATCTCTTAGTTTGATTAGACTTATGTTGATGACCTAGGCCTTTTATCTTTCCCAAAATTCTTAAAATGTACTTATCTTCCACCTCTACAAGTTTTGATCCTATACCTACTTTTCTACTCCTTGGACACTAACATCCAGGATATACACCTATGACAATGCTAGTGCCCTGACCTGACGTAAGTGTCTAATTCCCTAAAGTCATCTATTTTGTAAATGAAATATATCCTAATGGTCAACCTAAGTAATTTAATGTGAGTTAATTCTCCAAAGTGATTTATAGAAATACAATAGCAACCCTCATTCATTCATAACCTATAAAAACCTAAAAAATACCTAATACAACTTATGAAATCATTAAATCAAGCACTCAATAAAGCAAATCTTACACATTTTATCCTATTTTTATATCAATAACAAGGACATCACATACACAAGTTTGAATTCTTAAAGAGCAACTCAAGAGCTATATTTACCAAGTTAAAAATTATGTCACTATTTTACTTGCTTTCCACATATTTTATGATTCACACACAAGCCAACATGTAGGGGAGAACGACATCAATTTGAGGCTCTCTTTAGAGTATTGGTTATGTAGGTAATGCTCATTAACATAGGGGTATTTAGGGTCAACTCGATGCCATGTGTCCACTAACCCATTTTTCCCCAGGGTCACCATGACGATGAAAACTAGGGTTTTGACATTTCATGAGGAGCAACAGTCCATGACCCAAATCTGAATGCACCCAAGAGAAGGTGAAGACAAATATAGAATCATCTAAGTGGTTCCATCCTTTTATAATAGGTATTTTGTATAAGACACCTATGTTTAATCTAGATAATAATGTCGACATAACCATCCCAAGTTAATGCAAGTGTCTAGAGCTTGAGAGGCACTTAATCTAGAATCAGGGGATTATTCTATAATCATCTTCCAATCTACTTTCTGCATGTTCTAGATCTAACACTATGTTGGCATCAAAACCAACTAAGTACATTAATTCTTTGTCATTTCCATACATAGCTTAGTTGTACTTTTTATATTTAGTATATTCTCAATTTTATAAATTCAGCATGTGTTATATCTGAGTTTAGCACCCAATTGGCATGTTATAAAGATAGTTTATCACCCTTGTGGCCTAGGCTCTCTATCCACTTTAACCCTAGATTTCTTAATCTATATTTTTAGTGTTAAATAGATGCCATCAATTTAACAACATTTTCATATTTAATGTCATTAATATTTTTTAGATTATTTGGGATCATTTTTCATAGAATTTATGAATGCTTGGAAGCTATAAATAGGTTAATATTTTTTTTATTTATATCAATATAGGTGAAAACTATACATTGAGTCTTATAAGGAAATTTAAAAAATAATATGAGTTATTGTGGTTTATTAGGTGACCTTGGTCAATTTGATTGCTTCTCTTGTGAACATGTTTAAACTAACAGATGAAACTACAAATAAGATCATGTATCTTAATGTGAAATATTTGAGAAGTATATATAATCTCTTTCTTTGCATGGATATCAATATCATTATATAATAATGTATTTCCTTGAGATCTTCTATAATATTTTATTTCCATTGTGTTTGTGGAAAGCATCCTCCATCATATATTACAAATCTTCTAAAGTGCAACACTAGTATTGTGCATACCCAAGGAGTCGGGCAATCCACTTTGTAATGGTGTTAATATTAATAATAAATTATAGTGTATGTTTATATCTTAAGTGCATCAAGTTTTATTTTTTGTATTTTTTATTATCATGTTGCCATTTATTTTATATATACTGGGGTTTATTATATAAATTAGTTGTATCCTTTCAAAATTTTATGCCAATTTTAATTGTGATTTTAGGAATTATATTTATTTCTTTCATATCTGCACAATATTTATAAATGACATTGTAATATATTAATATAAAAAGATACATTGTTAATCTATAT
Organism: Torreya grandis; assembly: GCA_037957365.1. Lineage (NCBI taxonomy): Eukaryota > Viridiplantae > Streptophyta > Pinopsida > Cupressales > Taxaceae > Torreya > Torreya grandis. Next base: position 1,178,977 of record JARHVA010005445.1, on the reverse strand, counting down.
TCTAAATAATTCCCAATTTTAGTATGCATCCCAATTTTTGTAAAACATAGTTTAGCAGAAATTGTCTTTTTAATTTCTAAAGTTTATTATGATAGTTTCACTAATGTTTAGATCATCTCTAGTAAACAAAAACATATCAATACCAATTTATATATTTTTTAGTAACTATGATGCTCATACTTAGTAAATATTGGTATAAATTATATTAATGTGTACATAAAAGTAGGCTTCTATAAATGTAAAATATTATTTATAATTTTAGTTGAGGGAAAATATGTGTGAACAATTGACATCCAATTGTATTTCAAAATGATCCTCTACAAGTTTACCCCAAATGGAATTAGACGTAGCTCATAAATTTATTCAAGATTCCATATTGTTGTGATGCTTTTACTACCATATAACACAAGTTATATTTATGCTTGTATTGCACAACATATCCTCTCCAATTAAGCAACTTTCATAGTTTGAAATGTAGAAGGCAAGTTGATGATGGTAAAAAAAATATAATGTTAGTTATTATTCAAATACACATGTTTTTTAGCTGGCCATTGGTAAGGTAAAAATAATATCTTATTTTTAAAGGTATTATTTCATGTTTTCTAGTGAAAGTGTTAAATTTTCATGGATTGGCTAGTTTGAGTTACTCGTTCTCTTTGTGGTCTAGAGTATGGATTGTTTGTTTAGGTGTCTCCCTCAACCACACTTTTGAATTGGGGCTCCCATTCTACATATGATACCATGTTAAAAAATCATAGACCAACTACAAATCAAATGTAAAACCTCCCATTCAATGTTGAACATGTTCAATCACTAAACTATTTATCCTCTTTGTGTTTAAAAGTATAAATTGAGTTTGTACACAAAATAATCAATTTATATATAGCATTTTTAAGCTATTATCTAGAATAAATGTGTTAAGTGAATATTCAAATTTATGGATATTTCCACATGGAATTTTATAAGCAAGTTAAATTTTTTAATTTGTTTTAAAAGGATTCTTTAATATAAATTTTATTTTAAATAATGACAATTAATATAGATTTTATTTCCAATATCAATAATGATGATGATGGCAATGAAGATTACAATGTCACTACCACTGTCAATGCATTATTTATGTAAACCCATATCATTTATAAAAAAATTGGCATAGAAAAATTCAAATCTAGATAATGTGGAGGATAATAGTAGCTTCCTTGAATTTTCATATCACATTACAATGTTACATTAATAAATCCTCAAAAAATAATATAAAATATGAAGGAACAAGTGCAATGGGAATAGTGAAAACTAATTATTGCATCCAAAAAGACAAATGTAAATGCCCAAAAGACCATGGTTCATAAGAGAAAAGGACCAAGTCAAGAGATATTGTTATAGAGAAATGAGAAAAATAACATGACTTAATTTTTTTTATGAAATATATCTATATATAAATTTACCAAAATGAATATACAAATAATTCACAAAAAAAAGCTAGCAATATGGAAGCACGCCATGAAGTCACACTAGGCACAACCTAGGAACCAAAAATAGAAGCACCATAAACAACTAGGCCTCACCTAGAGATAAGTCATAATGTCATCATTAAATAAAATATTAAGCAGTTAATACAAGGCTAGAAGGTAGAGGATCCATATCATTAGGACCCTAGACCAAGCTTGGCAAGTCATTACCATCTAGAATTGGCTCCTATCTAGTAGCTTGAGCAGTGTCCTTGTCATCTTTTTTTCCCTATGTTTGAATGGGTGAAATGGCTAGAGAGAGTTTGGGGAACTTGTCCATCATGTTTGACCAACCTCCAAGTGGCACCCCCAAACATACATGCACAAAGGAGGAGGAGGAACATCCCAACCATCTTACCCAGTAGGGGAAGGAGATAAAGGCTGCCACCCCACTGCTACCCAGGAAGGGTCATATATTGGTACAAGGTACCACTGTGAGAATGGCATTGAGATCAACTGCAATGGTGCCCACCATGAGGTAGTAGATAAATTCTATCCTCTAGCCTATTTTCTCTAGGTAGAGATGGTGGAACCTAAGCCATGGCACAAGGAACATCTCTCCAATGAGAGAGAATATCATGAAGGTGACCAAGCTCTATGGAAACTTTGTTGGCTTGAACTTGAATGTGCAAGAGAATGTTTGAGATGATAGAAGACTTGCTCAAAGCAGAAACATCATAATCTGAAGAAGCATTATTAAACACAATCTTATTTTTTTCTTTCCAAAGCCTAAAAATAATCTCCACTCTGAAAGTATGCCAGACTTGGGTGTATTTAAAGGGAAACATGGGTTTATCTCCAAGGAGGATATGCTACCAATGAAAAAAATTAGGCTGGAAAGGCCTAAAGAGGTCATGAATCCACATCTAAACCCTTTGAGATTTGGAATAATGCTAGAAAAGATGAGGGAGAGTCTCTAGATGGTCACAAAAAGGCCAAGTAGGGAGGGAAACTCCTAACTATACAAGTATTCTACCAATAGGTAAGCCTTGGTATAGTATACACCAAGCAAAATGAGCTAGCTTGGGCTCCATGCAAGTCCCCCAAATAGTGCTAAAGTATAAGCTCCACGTAATAACAAAAGAATATAGACCTCAGTGGGAATTGAGCTTATCCACCATAGGCAAGTGGGGGGTGAGCTATCCATAGCCAAGCTGAGGGGTGTAGTTGAAAAAGGGAGTTTCAACATACCATTTGCAGTCCTTCCACCAAGGATGAGTGGAATGTATTAAAATTTTATGGAGCATGGTGGGTGGCACAATATTAAGAATCTCTATCAAGCATGGGATATACTGAGAGTAGGGGTGAATCAGTATATCATAAATCTTATAATCTTTTACTTAATAAAATTCCACTTTACCATACATTAAATAGATGCAATAAAATTGAAATAATAAACACCACACAAGATAGAGAGAGACACCAGATTTAACGTGGAAACCCAATGTGGGAAAAACCATGGAGAACAATCTCAAGTATATGAATGAGAACTAAATCAAACTACAATATTCTCAAGCACCAACTTGTAGGAGAACCAACCCCTTTGTTGAGCACCAACCCATAGGAGCACCAACCCCTTTTATGTAGACCACATAATTATCTCTCAATGTTGCTTTCTCAACAAATGATAACACATTACAATATCTCTTTATTTTCTCTCCTTTTCTCTTCTAAGCTAGATATGATAATCACAAATCATGATTTCTTATTGCATATAATAAATGGCTTCTCAAGCCTTTATTTATAGATTTCCAAATGACCTTTGGCATTCACCCTTTGTGACCCTTCAATCCTCATGGAAAATTGTGCCAAATTTGCATGACCCTTCGTATCCTTATCTTTGAAAAATCACATGGTGACTCTTCATAAGCAAATGTGTCCTTTCCTCTTTTGTCTTTATCTTGGTGAATTTTCATATTCCTCAAAGTGTCCCTCCATGGAAAAATGTACCATACCCTCTTTTGTCTTCACATTGTGACTCTTGAAATTTCTCAAGATGAATCTTCATGAGAAAATACGTCTCATTCCTCTTTTGTCTTACCCCGTGACTCTTTGACTTCTCCATGGGCCCTCTTTTGACTTCTATGCAACCAAAAATATATTTGTTAATATTAAATAAATATTAACACAGATTAGCCAAGATATAAATATTAAAAACATTATTAAATGTAATGGGGCCTTTATCACCAATGATAGACCTTTGACATCAATGACAATATTTCCAACAATCTCCCCCTTTGTCATTGAAGGCAACATCAAACTAAAACTACCACATCTTGAAACCTACACATACTACCATCTAAAAAATATACATTAATTCCCCCTTATTGTAGCAACTTGTACCTATTCTACACCTATTTTTACACCTGTACCTATTTATATTCTTCTCCCCATTTGACATCAATGGTAAAGGGCCTAACCTGGAGCTAACACTTAGCTCCCCCTCAATTGATGCTGATCCTCAATGGCAGGAAGTAAAATAAATTACTCCCAACTCCTCTCATAGATCCTTGAATGTGTCCTTTGATCATGCCTTTATGAAGATATTTGATAACACACATAAATTTTTGCTTGCCCTCTAAGCATCTAAAATCAACTCATTTGAATCTTTTCTTCTAATATCACAACCTTCTATATAAAAATTTAATGTGTATTCCTGATCACATATTTGACTTGAACTCAATAGATTATGCTTAAGACCTTCTACATACAATACATTCGTAGTCTTGGTTCTACCATTATCCAAACTCAAAGTACCTTTCCAACTATCCTAGCAGTGGTTTTATCTTCGAATTTCACTATGCCACCATTGATCTTATTTAGTGTTATGAACTTGTTCTTGTTTCCTGTCATGTACCTCAAACATCTACTGTCAATGAACCATGGTTGTTCTTCATTTCTTGCATGAAAATTTGTCTGAATTAATATAGAATCTTTAGATTGTTTCTTCTGCCATGAACATGTCTGAACCTTCTTCTTGATCAATGAAACCTTGAAACTTTGGTCCTTCTTGATTGAATTGAACATGCTTCTACAATGTTGGGCTATGTGTCCAAAATTATTTCACTTGTAACATATTATGGCCTCTTTATCAAAGCCTGATAAAGGAGCAAAAGAGTTGTAGCTTCTGCTAGACTCTGCATGAGTTTCCTTCTCCTTGTTTCTAAAATTGTTAGCTCTTTTCTGACATTCTATTTTTTTGTGACTCTATCCATTATAATAAAAACAATAACCATGAAAATAGAACCTATTTATGTATCTCTATCTTGATTATATTTTGTAGCTTTGTTCCTTCCAACCTTCTTTGTTTGAGATGTCCTCTATATTCGTCACTTCTTCCCTTTTTGTTTCCTCTTTTGTAAGAGCTTTAACATAACTCTTTTTATTTTCAAATCTGATACCTATCTTATCCAATATTGCCTTTTATCTTTCTAATATCTTATTCAATGTGTTAGTGCTATCCTCAAATTTCAAATCACTAACTACTATATCATTGACTGCTTTCTCAATATCTTCTTTTAAAGAGGCAATTTCAATAACATACCTTTCACATTCTTTACTTACTTTTTGAAATTGTGTTGTTAGATCTTTTTCATTCCTTTTAGCTTCTTCAAAGTGTGCTTGTAGATCATCAATTATTTCCTTTGACTCCTTTTCATTTTTCTTGATCTGATGCTTCAATCTTTGATTCTTCTTCTCAACAGCTTCTAATTCTTCTAAGGCACAAATGAGTTCTCCTTCCAGATTTACCTTGGCTTCATCCTCACTTTCATCATGTTCTTCTTCTTGATTATCTACACTTTTTATTGCAAAGGTGTCTTCATGTATGGTCATGAATAGATTCTCTTCTTCATCTAAGTCACTGACTCCACTATCTTTGATTGAGCTAAGATCTTTAGAATATAAACTCTTCATCTTGAATCTCTTCTTGTATTTGCCTTTGAAGTTTTTCTTGTATGTAGAATTTCCTTCTTCATTGTCACCATTATTCTTATTTGAGCATATATCTACAAAATTTCTAATCTTACCACATTTAAAACATTTAAATGGTAATTTTCCTTGATATTTACCTATGCCCCTTTTTGGTTTATGAATGAAAAGAGCTCAATTTTCATCTTCATCATTGCTAGAGCTGTCACTTTATTCTTGAATTTTAGCCTTGTCTTTCTTTGATGTCTTGAAAGCAACTTCTCTTTTTGAGGTTTTCTCTTGTTCGGTATGCATCTCATATGTCATAAGAATACCATGTAGGTCATCCATCTTTAGCTTCATAAGATCCTTCATCTCCTTAATTGTTGAAACCTTTGCATCATATTTCATTAGTAGAGATCTCAAAACCTTTTGTACCACTGTTGACTCTTCTAACTTTTCTCCAAGACCTTGAATCTGATTTACTATTTGATCAACCCATAAAAGATAACTTGTTATATTTTATTCCTCTTCCATCTTCAAACTCTCAAACTATCTTCTAAAACTCTAAAGCTTAGCCTATTGAACCTTTTCATCACTTTTGTAAATATTCTCAAGATTTACCCAAGTCTCATGAGCATATTTACATTACATAACTTTAACAAATTTGAATTCACATAAACCATATAAAATAACATTTAAAGCTTTAACATTATTTTGACTTTCCTTCTTTTCTATCAAAGTAGTTACAAGTGTATATGGCTCTTCGTATTCCTCCAATACTACTTGCCAAATGTCAAATCCAAGGGCCATCATGTAAGTCCTCATCTTTATGTTCTAAAAGGCATAATTTGACCCATCAAACAAAGGTGCCTTAGTTGTATAAAAATCTCCATATGATCTAGCCATCATGCTTTCCCTGATCTACCTTCAATCTATTAAACTCTTTCTGAAGGAACCTAATCTAATACCAATTATTAAGCACAAGATATACTGAGAGGCGGGGTCAATCAGTATATCATAAATCTTATATTATTTTACTTAATCAAATTCCACTTAACCATACATTAAAGATATGTAATAAAACTAAAACAATAAACACCACACAATATAGAGAGAGACACAAGATTTAACATGGAAACCCAATGTGGGAAAAACCATGGAGAACAATCTCAAGTATATGAATGAGTGCCAACTCAAACTACAATATTTATAAGCACCAACTTTTAGGAGAACCAACCCCTTTGTTGAGCACCAACACAATAACTATTCATGAGTACCAACCCACAGGAGCACCAACCCCTTTTGTGTAGACCACACAACTATCTCTCAATGTTGCTTTCTCAATAAATGATAGCACATTATACTATCTCTTTCTTTTCTCTCCTTTGCTCTTCTAATCTAGATATGACAATTACAAATCATCTTCTCTTCTTGCATATAACAAATGGCTTCTCAAGCCTTTATTTATAGCTTTCCAAATGACCTTTGACATTCACCCTTTGTGACCCTTCAATCCTCATGGAAAATGGTGCCAAACTTGTATGACCCTTTATATCATTGCATTCAAAAAGTCACATGGTGAATCTTCATAAGTAAATGTGTCCTTTCCTCTTTTGTCTTTATCTTGGTGACTTTTCATATTCCTCAAAGTGTCCCTTCATAGAAAAATGTGTCATACCCTCTTTTGTCTTCACATGGTAACTCTTGAAATTCCTCAAGATGACTCTTCATGAGAAAATGTGTCCCATTCCTCTTTTGTCTTTACCCCGTGACTCTTTGACTTCTCCATGGGCCCTCTTTTGACTTATATGCAACCAAAAATATATTCATTAATATTAAATAAATGTTAACACACAATAGCCAAGATATGAATATTAAAAACATCATTAAATGCAATGGGGTCTTTATCACCAATGTTAGACCTTTGACGTCAATGACAATATTTCCAACAATCTTCTAGTAGGATTCTTGATTAAAATTGGCTAACTAAAATTTGGTTTTCACATATTCCCAGGATAGCTAAAAGCAAGATCACTTGCAATAAATATCTTGGATAGTATAGATGCCTCTACAAAACAACTTGAGAGCATTTATCCAAGGGACCTTAGCCAAGGGAACTTCATTGAAATTAATAACATGTGGCCACCATAATGAGTGGGTGTTAACAGACAACCCATCTCAGAACCTTGATCCATTCCATAGAATCCATGGCTTGATCTTTTCTCATGCCTTCCAAATGTTTTTCACTAATTTGAATAGGAGATTTAATGATAAGCAAATTGGAGAATCTAATCCCTTTCTAGGCTTTCTTTCCCTTAGGCAAGCTCAAGGAGATACAGTGTTAGAAAAACACCTTTCAATATTCTTTGCCCTCAATGGCCCACACAATCCATTTGGCACATAAGGCAAATCCTTATCGAGGTACATCAATTATGCCCATCCCTTTGGCATCCTGTGTGAGGCAACAATATTCCCAAGCCACCCTATGGAATCCTTTACCCTAAGGGGAATTGGCCCAAAGGAAGTCCCTAAGCAATTTTCTCTAGCTTCTTGTAAGATTTATTAAAAGGCACCCAACATGAAGAGTAGTACACATAGGTGGTTGAAAGTACTTTTGAGCAGATTTGAAAATTTCTTGCTAATGAAAGGGACTTGGTCACCCAGTATTCTAGTTTCTTAGCAACTCTATATACAACATATTGCCCCAAAAATTGTGGTGAAACATTAAAACCAAAGGGGATGCCAAGTAATTTGAAGATTTCATCATTTTGGATCCACTTCCAACCATACTTGGCAACCCACACTGGTGGAGGGAGGTATGATTGCCTGTAGAAATGAGTTTTTTACCATTAGATGCTAGAGCCAAAGGCCAAGCAAAAGGTGTTGAGACACTTTAAGGCATTGTCCACATTGGCCTCATCCTTAATGAGAGTAAGGAAATAATCATCTACAAATTAAACATTAAGAAATTTCATATCTGCATGTGGATTCAGTACATCTAGAGGGAGATAAATTCCCTTGACAAGGCCCCTAGTTTGGGAAATGCTAAGAAGATATCCAAAACCCTTGATTTTAAACACATACAGGGTAAGAGCCAAAGGGCACCCTTGGTGAATAGATAAAAGCAAACCAAATTGCTCATACATGACTCCATTAATGGAGATCATGGTTGAGGCATCTACAAAAAGCATTTGGATGGTTTGAATGAAGATGGGCTCTAAGCATGGCCAGAATGAATGGACATTTGATATAGTCATAAGCTTTTACAATGTCAATTTTAATGAACATAAATTGTTACTTAAACCTTATGGCCCAGTCCATACCAACCTAGACTATTATAATGTTGTCCAATCTATATCAGATTTTGATGAAACATGTTAGTTCAAAGTGCACGATGTGAGGTAGCAGATTATGCAACCTGAGTGTCAGAGTCTTGGTAATGATTTTGTAGAAAACATTTAGGAGGGTGATGGGCCACCAATTGTAGATCAACTTGATATCCCCCTAATTAGGTATGAATTTAATGTTTCCTTTATTTATATTTTTTTATCATAGAATGAGTGTGAAAGGCTTCTTGGTAAACCTTATACAATCACTACCCATAAGATCCCAAAGGGTTTTATATAATTCATAGGGGAAACCATCAATGCTTGAAGATTTTTCATTTGCCATGTGAGATATTATCTCATGCAAATCATTAATAGTGAGGAGCCTATTGCAAGCCACCTATTGAGTAGGATTGATTTTGAAAGGCACCACTACGAGACATTACTAAAGGTAAATTCCATGCTCAACCAAGGAAACTTGAGATTTGAACACTTGTTGATAGTGGTGGACAAAGGCTTGAATAATATGAAAGGTCTCTTAGAGTATGTTTTTTGCCTCAGAGATGACATGTATTTTTTGCTTCGAGTTCTTGGCTCACAACATTTGAAAAAAAATCCTTTGAAGCTTTGTCCCTGATCTTGAGCAAATTGAGCTTGGATTTGAATTGAGTTCCCTAAGCATTGTAGTTATTGACAATCTAGATGCAATGCCATAAGGAGGATATTCTGATTTGAAAGATCTCATTTAAAGGCTCCTTTTCTAGTGCTAAAGCCATAAGGCTCAGCTCTGAGGAAGTATCAGAGTAAGAGTGTCTCCAAATTTTAGCAAGTTGGTGGCCATAGATTCTCAAAAAGAGACAAGTCCTTATGATGGTGTCATCCCACCAATGAATCCAACCAGGTTCTTAGGATGGACATGGATCTAAATTATATACTCTTCAAATGTGTTCCACTATGGGCCCATGCTTGAGCAAAGAAATGTTAATAAAAAATTAAATTTTATGGACTTTAGGTTTCATGAACTACCATGTTACTTAGAACCAAATAGGGGAGTGGTTGGAAATCCCAAAATTTGGTAGCGCCTACACCAGAGGAGAATAACCATTATAAAAGGAGAAGTATGATTGGGTGGAGATCATTGCCCTATCTGGGTACTTTAGAATCCAAGTAGGGACTCCCTGAGATTACTCCAGGTATACCATACTCTATCTACAATCTAGTAGATTAAATTAGGGTCATAAAATCCCCATTTAGTGCACATTTAATACTATGCCTCCCTTTCACCAACTACCTAATTCCTTGGAAAGTGGCCCACTTTGTCATCAAGAGATGCCACCATATTAAATTCACCACATAAGACCCAATGGGCATCAAGAAGATCATCTGCAATCCATTACCATAAATGGGTATGCTCAAAAGCATCATTTGAGGCATAAATGTTAATAACACCAAAAGAGTGGATTTTAATGCTAAAAATGTCCCATACTAACTAGTTGGTGGGGTCCACACTAAATTACACTAAGTGTAGATGCCACTTTGGAGAAATCAATGTGATCACCCCTCCACATCTTACTTCATGATTTATTTGAAAAATAATACTATCGTGTCAGATGGAATTAATAATAGTTATCAATAAAAAATCTGCCACCTTGACTTCTTTCAAACAAAGAATGTCCATATCAAAAAACTTCTTTCTAAAATCACACATAATGAACTTGTGTTTTTGGTCTATAAGACCCCAAACATTCCATGAAAATCAATTCATAAATGATGGGTGTTGAGAGACATGTCCTCCAAGTCTAAACCTTCCAAGACATCAGACCATTTCTATAGAAAATGCCCATTATTGGCATTAAAAAATCATCAAATTACTTCCTAACATCGGGGTTAACTTGACACTCTTCTTCTTCCACCTCATCACTCCTCTAAGGAGGGATGTAAGAGCATTTGGGCACATCCCACTGAGTAGGAAGTGGAAGAATGGTTGGCTATGAGTCTGAAAATCCAAAAGAATTGGGCAATGGAGCCTTCAGAGCCTCAAAAAAGATGTTGGTAACCAGAGGGGTATTGAATACCCTAATCTTTTTGAATAACTTCATAGCTTCAACCTGGGAAGGATCTTTCCCAGTAGGAGAGTTTTCTTGTCAGCCATTGCTTGATGATGACTTACCTCCTTTAGGAGTAGCACTAGAACTCATAACTTTGGTATGACTATTCTTCTTTACTACCATGTCCATCCATCCTTAGTTGGCTTTTTTCTATATTTTAAAGAGGGATTGGGGGGAGAGAATGAGTGGTTGGACACATTATTATGGACCAACTGGAGGGGATAATCTTGAATCTTATGGTCTATAGCTTGGCCACAAAATCAAGTGTTAGTTAAATTGATATATAGGGCTCGCTATGAGTGTCTCACATCTCCAAATTGAAATTACATAAACTCCTTGAGGTCCTGAAAAAGGTCTACTTATACACAAACTTGCTTTTGTGATTTAATAGAGTAGAACAGTTTTGTTCATGACAAACCACTTGACCTATGGAGGATGTTATCTAGTGAATAATGCCAGTAGGGGAGCAGAAGGCCAAGAAATTAAACCTAGATTGGGACTTTAAAAGTAATGTGCTTTGAGACCACAAAGTTTCATGTCTAAGGGAGATATCCATGAGTGAATTCATAACATACCAAGTGGTAGACCTATGGAGGATTCCTCTTGCATAAAATGGGTTGGCAAAGCAGAACAAGAAAAAAACCTTGGTCATAGTTTGGATGCTCTCTAGCTTAATGCTATAAGTTTCCTAGTGGATTTTTAAGCAAGACCGAAGCATGCTATTAGAGGGAATTCTCCCAAAAAAAATCCTATCAAAAAAATTACTCTAACCATTGACACGTAGAATTAAATTTAGGAATAGGCAATATAATATCAGGTTTTGAAGTATTACCTTATGGTAAAGCTTCAGGATAAACTTCCTTGGGAGTTTGCAGGGGTCCATTACTTGACATTTGTTGTTCTTCTCTGTAGCTAAAACAACCAAGATAGAATGGGGAGAAGTCATTATAAAGGCTGGCCTCACCCACAGGTGAGAAACCCTAAAAGGCAATAAATGCAAGTCCCATAAGTAATTAAAGGTTGCGGTATGATACAAGTTAGACAAATAGAAAATCAACGGTTGAATCAATGGCATGCATGGAGGAAACCTTAGTAGAGTAAAAAATTATTCAAAGATAATTTGATTCTCAACATGACTTAATTTTTCCATAGATGGTCATACATGAAAAAAATTAAATGGATTTGTGCCAAGGGTATAAAGTTGAAATATAACCAGCTCGTTATTAGCAAGGCATTTAGGGTATTGGGTTTTGATTGAGCATTTATTGTATTACAACTTTCATGGATAATTTGTTTTTGAAATACATTATTTATTAATAAAATTAATTTATAAATTTTCTTTCACTTTAGATGCTACAATCTATGGGTATTTATTTTGTTAAATTTACCCAACATTTATATATTTGTAATATTAATATTAAGTTTGGATCATGAAATATCTAATGATTTATCATTTGAGTTCATCCCATTCAACACTTTTCAATGTACAGTTGTCATACACTTATTTTTGTTTTACCGCGCTAATAGGCATAACCTACAATGGTATTTAAGGGTGGTGGTGGATTGTAGTAGTGTGAAATGTCAATATTAATGACCTACCTTAAACTGTATGTCCATTGATTGTCATAGATAGTTTCAACATTAAATTTAAGATCCATTTGATCATCATACATAATTTTTTTCCTCTTATTTAGAGAATCATATCAAAATTTGTAATATCTTGGGCACACAGTGGAGTTTGGAACCCATTTTTGGGTATAAGAAAGACTTTTATGAGCTTAACATAGTCATGCAACTAGAATAAATCAATCGATCAACCATTATGTTTAAATTCACATATAAGGCAACATAATCAATAATCAGTGTTGTATATGATAAATTCAAGATAGGCACCTTGAGATTAATATATCTCAAGATTTTTTATATCAATGTATTAAAGATATGTGTACTAGTTACACAGATAGGTGCAACCTATAATGGCAGTCAGGGGTGTGAGGAGTGAACATAATAGTGTGAGACAAATAAAAATGTCTTGAAGGCGATTGAAAAATCATAATATCTTAGGCAAATGTTAGGGTTTGGAGCCCTTATTTCTTAGAAATATATTTTTTAGCCTAACACAATAGTACAACTAGATTGAGGCCATTTATTACTAGCTAAACAAGGAATTTTTACAAAGGTGATGGAATTTTTAATGAAATAATGTAAAAGATATAAAATATACACCTTGAGATTACATGTATTAATTTTTTTTAGATAGATTTATTTAAGATATATCATACAATTACATGGATAGGTGTAACTCGATTTTCATGAATTTGTGGCACTTTTTGGTTGGATTTATTCAAGGGAAAAAGGAGTGCTAAAATGATTGAAATTTTATTTGCTTAGAAATTAATTCTTTGTTGAGTAAATTCTAAAAATCATTTATTATTGTTCATAAAAATATAAGATTACATGTTTCCCGCATCATAATGGTCACCATCGTTACAGCTTTGGAAATACCCTTTGCTAGCTATGACCATTCTTCTATAAATTCTACACCAACAAAACTTACATAAGCTTTGAGATCTTGAGAGTTTAAGGTTGGTGAATGATTTTTCCCTATACCATCGTTACTCAAGATATTGTGCATAGTGGAAGCTAGTAATAATTAGAGTTATTTCTTTGGGAAAACGGTGAAGGTGGGTGCATATTATTTCAATCTAAATTCAAACCTTCCTTTCCATCTGTATTACTAAAGGGAAGTATCAAAAATAAATTATAGAACTATGAAGTGTTAAAAGAATATTAATTGATTAAATAGTGGTTAACAACTGAAATAATGCTCTCAACCCAATTTCATTTTTCCCCTCTTTTGCCTTATATGAATAGAAGAGCTTCATCTTTAACACTTGTGTAGAATGATAATTTAATGCATCTTAATATTCACAAATATCTATATAAATCAATTAGGAATGTCAAAAATAATCTAAATTATACGGACTAGAAAATAAGTGCATTAATGAAAGGTTTAGTCACTTCCATTATTATAATATTCATGGGTTTACCAAAAATGTCTCTATAAGAATATTTTTGAACCAATTGGCCCTAATTTCATCATTGATTAAACCAATCACTCAATTGGTTCAATCATAAAGATGCACTTTGCACCAATTTGATCTAAGTGAATGTAATTAGGATTATATTATGTGATTTAGGGCTCAAATCATCCCAATTTCATCATTGATTGAAGCAATAAATTAATTAGCTCAATCATGAATGCATGTCTTTGGGTTAATTTGAGCCCCATGAACCAAATTTGGAGCATATAATGAGTTTTGGGGCTCAATTGGCCCCAATTTTGTCATTGATTGAACCAAACCCTTGATTAGTTCAATCACATTCAAATTTTTGGCCAATTTAATCCAGTTGGCCCAAAAATTCATCACTCATTTAACCAATCACTCGATTGGTTCAAAAAAGAATGCACTTTAGGATAATTTGATCCCCATGAACCTAATTTGGAGTATTCTATTATATTTGGGGTTCAGTTAGCCCCAATTTTGTCACTAATATAATTAATCATTTGATTGGTTAATCATAAGCATATGTCATTGGGCTAATTTGATCCAAATGAACCTAAATGGAAGTATATGATGAAATTTGGGCCTCAATTGACCTAGATTTCATCACTGATTGAACCAATCAGTTGATTGGTTCAATCATAGAGGAAATTTGGGCCAATTTTATCCTTGTGAACCTAATTGGGAGTATTAAATGCTATTTGGAACTTAATTGGGCCCAGTTTATTAGGTTCAATCACATATGAATTTTGGCCCATATGAGTCCCATAATACTAATTAATAGCATACAATGTGATTTGGGGCTCAATTTATCTTGATTTCATTATTGATTGAACTGACCACTCAATCAATTCAATCAGGGATACATATTTTTTAGCCTTGTAAACATAATTAGGTGTCTATGATATGATTTTATTGGAATCACAATCACCAAGATGGGGGTTGAATCAGTGTTTAAAAAATTTCTTTCAATTATACTCAATCATTCATGAACTATGAAAGCAACATAGTGATCTAGCAAATCATAAAGAACCATTCAGATGAGCATGAGACAAGATAACACATATATGAGTGGGAAACCCTCAAGGGGAAGAAAACCCACTGTAATATTTGAAAATGGACTATATTACTATTTAAAAAAAGATCAAATTATATTAACCAATAACTCAACTTGGAGCACCAGCCCCAATAAAGTCAAGCACCCACTTGACTAGGCTTTAACAAGCACCTACTTGCAAGGAAGCACCAACTCCCTAAGTGACTCAACACTGACTTAGCCACCTCAAGAATTTTTATCACCACACCTATTCTCTTCTATTATGGTCTCATTTCAATATCTCCTGCTTCTCAACCATGAAATATTTTATTTGTTTATATTACATACCTTTAAATAGGCCTAAATTACCTTGTATATATACTAGTCTCATGGTCACACACCACTTGGTCAGTGATACACCTTCAACCTATTAGGTTGTGCTAAATAATATATATTAAGACATATTATGAACATGGTTCAATCACAATTTGGACCCCTTTTGGTCTTCCATAACTTAATTAGGCCTTGTTCCTCTTTTAGGTATCATGGAGACCTAATTGCATTAGGTCTATCCTCTTAACATAGAAACTTGATATTCTTGGGCCCAAATGGATTTATATAACATTAAAAAACCATTCAAATATTTATCTATGAACTCTTCTAATCTCTTCCATTCTTGATTAGACTTGTATCCTTCATTCATACCATGAAATCTCCTTTAGGATAAACTACCCTATTAGACATATGTACCTCAAAAGTTTATCTCGCAATAATGAAGCTTAAACACCCTTAAGCTACTCAAATATGAAAGAAAAAAACATGTAGGCAGATTATTCATGACCTTAGTGTCATCACCAAATTCTTGTAACACCTTCACTCAAAATATAAAGGCTCAAGAACATCTCTGTAACTCACTTACTTAGAACTGCCAATTCTCCTAAAAAACTAGTCATGATGAATTAGACCTCCAACACCTATGTAAACACATGCCATGACTCCTAATGCATACAAATAGTCTTATGATATTTCTAGAACATCCTCAGATAGAAAAGTCATGTGTTTTAATGTTAAATATTATTCTTTTAGACTAATTTCTTTTCCTTATATCTCACAATCCTATATAAACCAGATAGGCCATTTTGTGAGCAACATTTTCACCATATACACTGACCTATAAAACATTTTCAAAGCATGAACATGACTTATAAGTCATATATAACTTATTAATGTACTTTTTTATATAAATATTGTATATGTGTGTTCCTACTAGTGTGTTTGTGGCATTAATGTTGTCATTGATGTCAAAAGCGGTCAAAGGTCATTGATGTCCTAGAGGTGCTCTTGTGAAGAGACATGGTAAGTATTCATTATGGCTCAAGCATAAACTACTAGATTCTTAAGATACTAGATCTATATTATGGTATTAAAAGGTTATGAGAATATGTGTGGCAGTAATTGATCATGGTATAAGGTAGGTTTATCATGTTAATGAATTGTATAATGCATCTACAGTGGTAGAAAGGTCAGGTTTAAGGCTTAGTTCTTGCATGAGAAACCTAGTGTGATGGAACATGCTTGGTAGCCTATTGAGATGAGTAGTATGAGACCTTGTGGTATGAAAATATTGTGATAATATGTTTGGTAGTAATTTATCATGGTATAAAATAGTTTTATCATGTGAATGAATCTTATAATTCATCTATAGTGGCATGAAGGTCAAGTTTAAGGCTTAGTTCTTGCATGAGAAATTAGTGTGATAGAACAAGCTTGGTAGCCTATTGAGATGAGTAATGTGAGACTTATGTGAATAAGGTTGGAAACTTGTGGTCTTGGTATCATTTAATATGACATGTGGATGAGGTATTGATATCAATGCAAGAGGTTTTCAAGTATTTTCAAGATCCAAGCATGACTGGTAGTTTTAGGCCTAATGTGCATAAGAGACCTAGTGGGGTCTAATGAAGGGTCAAGTTGAGTTTTAAAGGTGGTATAGAACACTTTAGAGTGTATTTATCTATAATATGTTGTTTTAAGGGTACTTACCAATTATGAGGTCATGGATTGAAGGTGAAATCAAAAAAACATTATTTTAGGTCTCCTGTGTATGCAAAGTGAAGAAATGAGAGCTCGAGAAGGAACTTATGATGCTCATTGGCATGTGTAAATTTTTAATTATGTCCTAAAACTTTTGGGATAGATTTAAAATGGTCTTATTAATTCCTTACAAGCATTAGGATGTGGTGTCAAGGACAAAATTGTATGAACAAACGTTAAGAAGGTAAATTGGTCTAAAACCCTCACAATGACCCGATTGGAGAGATTTTATAGAAATTAAATATAATGGATTTTAAATGATTACTTTATTATTTTATGTGGTATAGGAATCCATTAGGCATCTCCAGGTGGTAGTAGTCTAACAAGACAATGAGTAGAACCTACATAAAATGGCTTGTTTGTGAAGAATTTAATGCTATAGGTAGAGTTGACCAAGTAAATGCATGAAAATGGATGGATGTTGAAGGTAAATACTCATTATTAATTAAAATGGTGTTTTTTTGAAAATATATGTTCTTTGTGTCAAATATTTTTGTTAATCATGTTGACCTATTTCTAAACTGGCTAAGAGTGAAAACTAGTGAAGAAAACCAATCAGATCGAAAAAGTGTTTAGGGATGAGTTTCAGATGATTAGGAATGGTTCAAATTGTTTGGGGTATTTTTTAAATACATATAATTCATGTTAACTTGGTTTATAAGTGTTTAATATTCCAAATACAATCAATAAGGTGTTCTCAAGATGAGTTGTATGAGTGAGTGAAGATAGTAAAGGAGTAAGGTTCAGTGATTGATCTGTATGTTCCATATATGTCATTTGAACTATATAAATTTTTGTTTTAAGTTTTTATAAATTTGTATTCATATCATATGAATGAATTTAAATATCAATAAATTGATCTTATACATGTTATAAGTCATGTTCACCATGACTAGTTCTTAAGGTAGAATGGCAGCTCTATGTATGTAAGTGAGAATGGTAAGTTGGAGGATCTATGCACTTAGATAAAGCATCATATGAATATTATTTTGTGTTTTAGGAAATAATTGAACTATACAATCCTAATGTAATGTTTTGAGTTACTTTAAGGTGTTAATATGTGAAAACCAAAATGGCCTATCTGGTTGAGTATGCATTATGTAAGAGAGGCTTGAGAAATTGGTCTCTAAAATAAATAGTTATCACTATATATATATATATATATATATATATATATATATATATATATATCAATTTCATAATTATATATAATATTAATACAAACTATTAATGTTCATTATATGTCATTAAAGTGTCCTTTAAAGTTTTAATGACAACTTATTCATAACTATGTTTCTGGAGCACTTAGGCAATTGGAGTGGTCACTTTGTAGAGGTGAGTTTGAGATGTTTTGGAAAAATTTGAAGAACCCAATGAATTTTAAAATTTTATATAAATCTATTAGGTATATATTAATATTTTTTTTATTCATGATAAGTGTATATGGAGATGTTGGTGATCAAATGTTGTTGATTGTACTTTGACAGTGTTTGACCAATTTGAGTGGTCATGTTGCAAGAGTTGGTTTGAGGCCTTTTGTTTTATTTTATGATGTAAAATTGACATGGTGGTGACCAATAGGTCATTTAGGATAATTTAAAATTATTTTATCATAAGTTCATGTGAAAAAATTGAGTGTATACTTCAATTATGTAAGGCAGACTATTTCCATGTATAAAGGGCAAATGGTGAGTAGGCCAAATGGCATAGTTCAAGTGATGAGTTTAACTTACAGGTGGTATGGACCTATGTGGATATTATAAATTGTATATTTAATTTTTATTATAAGTTTTTAATTCATTTTTGAAGACTTAAATTGGTCCAAGGGGTCATATTGATAACATGTGCTTAAGATAGACCTAATTGTATTAGGCCTCCTTTGAGCCTAATGGGGTTTTGACTCTTAAAGGTAATGACCAACTTGTGTGATGAATGTTTCTTATGTGAAATGTGTTTAATGACATATTTAAATATTTATATAAGTAATTAAATATTCTTGGCCAACCAAGATGGGTGAAACCAAGTGTTGAGTATAAAAGCAAGGCCTAATTGGCCTATTTGAGTGAGTTAAAGAGTTGAGAAATAGAAGAAAAGGAAAGAGATATTAGAGGAGAATAAGAAGATAATTTAAGAAAATAAAAGGGAGTATAGTATTATACATGTGTATCTAATATGTTTTATACAAGTGGATGACAAGGTCAATTGACCTAATGATCCTAGAAGAGGCATGTTGAGCAAGTGAGCCTAGAAGGTTGTGTGAGAGGAGTAGAAGGATGAAGTGAGATGAATGAGGTGAGAAACCATAAATATATTCATGAGAGTATTATTATAGGTGTATGATAGATATTTTAATTTATATAGATAGGAGAGAGAGTTGAAGAAGATATCACCATCAGTTGAGAGAGCAACAAGTTGTCTTGAGGTGATTAAGCTTGCCTTGGCTGGGTTGGTGCTTGGTCAAGAGGGAGTTGGATCTACCTTGAAAGTTGGATATTGCATAAGTGTCCTTGAATTTTTTGTGTTATTATCCAAGTCACTTATGGGGTTATATCCTCCTTACAAGTTGGATCTTGCTAAAGGACTAGTTGGGTTGGTGCCTAACTAGTGAGGGGTTGGTATTCCTTGTGGGGTTGGTGCCTCACTAAATGTTGTCTCATTGCTTATAGGATAGTATTAAAATTGGTGTGATAGTGGGTTTTATCCCCCATGAGGGTTTCCAACATATCTATGGTGTTCATATGTTTATATCTTGCTTCTTTTCTATATAATTGCTTTTATATGCATAGTTTGTTTACTAGATTGGTTTGAAAGGTTAAAGAATGAAGTATGGATTTGAATGAAATGTTTACACACTGATTCACCCCCATACCTTCTTAGTGGTTTTTATTCCAAAAATTGGTATCAAATAGGTCCTTTGGAAGAGGAATGATAACTTGACGGTGATCCTAAAAGCATAAAATGGCTAAGTTTGTGGAGGTCATGGTTGAGGTTCTCATAGAAGTATGCATGATGGTACTAGCGAGATTGAAGAATTATTATGTTGAATCCAAGTCTAAGATCAAACCTAAGTTGATAGATAAAATACATTGAATATTTTTTGAAATAAAGGTATGTGCAGGTATCTTGGTGAAGTAAGTAAGTAGAGGTCAGCAAGCTAGAGGAATTGAGTTAAGTCTATGAAGTTGTCATAGATAAACAAGAATATGTTGATGATACCTATTTGTAATATGAGGTGTGTTTAAACCTTCATGTGGGATAAATTTATATCATTCATTATATTTATTTAGTGGTTAAGCATATATGCATTGAAGTATACAAGAAGTCTACAAGTCTATAATAATACCTAGGGAGCATGTGTCAAGATGCTTCAAGAGTTTCAAGAAGCTTATTTGTTATGGATAGATGAAAAAGAGTGTTTTTAGGAATTTTAAGTGATAGAGGATGTTGTGAAGGTTTTTTATATCCTTTGATAAGATTATAGTGTTTCACATGATCTTTTGGAGTGAATAAAATGCACTATTCTAGCTAAAAGTAGCTAGACCGTCATTGGACATCAAGGAGGTATGGCCAAGTCAGTATGTTGATCCATTTATTATAGGTACATAAAAAGTAAAATTCTGGTAAAAGGTTTCATGAAGATATTTTCTAATGTCTCAAGAAGATCCTCTAGAAGTTTTGTGCCTTGAAGTGTTTCCTATCTCAAGTTATGAGCTTTCAAAGATGATCCTATATGTTGTGACATGCTAGAGGTAGTCAATTTTATGCTTCAAGAATTAGTCATTGAGCATTCAAAATTATTACCATTGGAATTTGAATTCAAATGATTGTGCATAAACACAAGAGCATTCATTTGCATATATAAGCTAGGGAAGAGATAAAAACTTATTGGTAAAAAAGGAAAGTTGAAGTTTACTTCATATATAATATCTGCAAGGTGACAATGTGCTTTGAAAGTCTGTATAGGTGTATTTATTACACATCTAAGTTGGTTTTTATTGATTGTTTTTTGACTTGTGAACCCAAATTAATCTAAGAAGGTTTAGATCCTTATAAATACACTTGAAATGGCATTCTAAGGGTTATATGGTGTTGTTAACTCTTTTAAGACTTGTCCCATGCATTGGATCAGATTTGGAAACATGCTTTTGTTCAATAAATTCATTATGGTAGTTGACCATGTTTGAAGGATCCTGATTTTGATTGTCAAAGAGGAACTTGTTGAGTTTGGTGCTTTTGGTCACCCAGGTGGATTTCTCAAAGTAAATGAAGATATTCTTGAAGACATATAACATATGCAAATGCTTTGTGTATGGTCAAAGTGATCTCATTAATGAATAATACGCTCAAAGACTCAAAATATACAAATATAAGGGTTTCTAGTATTCATGTGATTTTATACCCTAAGGAGTGTATTCACAAGGTAATAGCTCTTGTTTGACCTATAAGAGATCAGTGGAGTGGTATATGGACTTGTTGCATGATTTTTATTGAAGTTATCTTTATTGCAATGCCTATTTTAATGCAAGATGTTTTCTAAGAATAAAAGATAGTACTTGTAAAGTGAGAGTTGAATATTGGTTTAATCAAAGGTAGAGACTATTTACTCTAGTATTCCAAGGTCTTTTTGGTGTTCTAAGAGTGAGATGATGAGTTGTTTATGTCAAGAAGAAGATCACAGTAGTCATTCACAATGAGTGGTTGAATCAATAGGTAGAGTGCACCAAGAAGGGTGTTATGAGCTTGTCCAAGTTATTATGGCTTGATTAACCATAAATAAGATATATGGATTCATTGAAGAGTATGCTCAGATAAATAAATCATATTATGTATATAGGAATAATCCTTATAAAGCTATATGTAGACCTAGTTGGTTGAGATGATCTATTGAAGGTGCCATGAGTTGATTCAAGACCTAATGACTTGAGGAGTCTATTCAAAGGTAATAAAATGAGTTATGTTTTTTGTAACCAGTTGGTGTGTAGTTTTATATGACATGATCTAGTGAGGCATGGAATTAGGGGGAGTTAACTCAGATGGTTTGAGAAGCTTGAAAAGATGTATGCATGGACAAAGGGGGAGCTTGCTTGTTAAATGAAATGATCAGGTCCTAGGATCAATGTACTATTTTTATATGACTTTTTGAGAGTGTATATGACCTTTTTCAATAATTTAAGACTTGATTGAGAGACCCAGCTTGGAGAGATGAAAGTAGTCTACTATGTTAGACTATTTTCCATCAATGACAAAGGGGGAGATTTTTGAGGTATGTTTCTATTGGTGTGTTTGTGTCATTAAGGTTTTAATTTATGTCAAAATTTGGTCAAATTTCATTGATGTCCTAGAGGTTCTCTTGTGAAGAGACATGGTAAGTATTCATGATGACTCAAGCATAAACTACTAGATTCTTAAGATGTTGGCTCTATATTATGGTACGCAAAGTTTGTGAGGATATGTGTGATAGAAATTTAGCATGGTATAAATGATTTTTATCATGTGAATTAATATTATAATGCATATACAGTGGTAGGAATGTCAATTTTGAGGCTTAGTTCTTGCATGAGAAACCTAGTGTGATGGAACAGGATTGGTAGCCTATTGAGATGAGTAGTGTGAGACCTTGTGGTATGAAAACCTTGTGATAATATGTTTGTGATTAATTTAGAATGGTATAAAGTATATTTATCATGTGAATTAATCTTATAATTCATTGACAGTGGTAAGAAGGTCAAGTTTGAGGCTTGGTTCTTGCATGAGAAACCTAGTGTGATGGAACATGCTTGGTAGCCTATTGAGATGAGCAGTGTGAGACCTATGTGAGTAAGGTTGGAAAATTTTGAGATTTTATGATGTAATATGGCATGTTTATGAGGTATTTATATCATTTCAATAGGTTTCCAAGTGTTTTCAAGATCCAAGCATGACTGGCAGTTTTAGGCCTAGTGTGCATAAGAGACCTATTAGGGTCTAATGAAGGGTCAAGTTGAGTTTATAATGTGTTAGATAAAATGTGAGAATTTTTATATGTTTAATATCATTTTTAAATGGTATTTACCAATTTTGAGTTCATGGATTGAAGGTGAAATCAATAAAACACGTTTTGAGGTCTCTTGTGTATGCAAAGTGAAGAAATGAGAGCTCGAGAAGGAACTTTTGATGATCATTGACACTTGTAAAATTTTCATGGTGTATTAATAATTTTTGGAGAGATTTAAAATGTTCATAATAATTATGTACAATAATTAGGAGGTGGTTTAAATGATAGAGTTGTATGAATAAATGTTAAGAAGGTAAACTAGTCTAAAACCCTCTCAAAACCCTCACAATGACCCGATTGGTGAGATATTGCTATAAATGGTCCATAATGGATTGTAAAGGATTTTTTGATTATTTTAGGTGGTATATGAATCCATAAATCATATCCAAGTGGTAGTGTTATGACAGGACAATGAGTATAACCTCTAGAAAATTGCTTATTTCCAAAGAATTTGATGTTACAGTCAGAGTTGACCAAGTCAATGCATTCAAGTGGATAGAGGTTTAAGGTAAATAATAAGTATTAATGTACATAGTTTTTTTTTTAAAATATATATCATATATTTCAAATATTTTGGTCAACCAAGTTGACATATCACTAAACTTGCTAAGAGTGAAAACTAGTGAATAAAACTAGTCAGAGTGAGAAAGTGTTTACAAATGAATTTCAGATCATTAGGAATGGTTTAAATTATTTTGGGTATTTTTTAAATGCATATAAATCATTTTAACTTGGTTTATAATTGTTTAATTTTATCACATACAAGCCATAAGGTGTTCTCAAGATGACCTATCTAAGTTAGTGAAGATAGTAAAGGAGTAAGGTTCAGTGATTGATCAATATGTTCCATATATGTCATTTTACCTCTATAAATTTGTGTTTGAAGTTATTATAAGGTTATTTTAGGATAATAAAAATTAATTTAAAACTAAATAAATTTATCCTACATATGTTTTAAGTCATGTTTACCATGATTGGTTCTTAAGGCAGAATGGCAACCCTGTGTATGTAAGTGAGAACGGTAAGTCAGAGGATCTATGCACTTATATAAATGATCATATGAATATGATGTTATTTTTTAGGAAATAAATTAAATATTAAAGTATTATTTAATTTTTTTAGTTACTTTAAGGTGTTGAGATGTGAGAATTAAAATGGCCTATCTGGTTGAGTATGCACTATGTAAGAGAGGCTTGATAAATTGATTTGTAAGATCAATATTTTTCACTATATATTCATATATATCCATTTGTGAATTATATATAAGATTAATATAAACTATTAATGTGCATTATATTTCATTAAAGTGTTCCTTAAATTGATAATGTCAAAGTTCTTCATGACTATGTTTCTGAATCACTCAGGCAGTTTGAGTGGTCACTTTGCAGAGGTGAGTTTGAGATGTTTTGGATAGAGTTGAAGAATCCAATGAATTTTAATATGTTTTATAAGTATATAAGGTCCATATTAATGTTTTTTTATCCATTATAAGTGCATATGGATATGCTAGTGAACAAATTTTGTGGATTGTGCTTTGATAGTGTTTGACCAATCTGAGTGGTCATGTTGCAAGAGTTGGTTTGAAGAATTTTTGCCTATTTGGTGATGTAAAATGGACATGGTGGTGACCATGAGGTCATTTGGGATTATTTAATGTGATTTTATCATATGTTCATGTGTAAAAATTAAATGTATACTTTATTTGTGTAAGGTAGACTATTTTTGTGTATAAAGGGCTAATGGCAAATAGGCCAAATGGCATGGTTGAAGTGATGAGTTTGAGTTACAAGTGGTGTGTAACTGTGTGGATATTATAAAGGGTATATTTTAGGTGTATTATAATTATTTAATTCATTGGTGAAGACTCAAATCGGTCCAAGGAGTCAGATTGGTAACATGTGCTTAAGATAGACCTAATTATATTAGGTCTCCTTTAGGCCTAATGGGGTTTTGACCATTAAAGGTAATGACCAAATTTTGTGATGAATGTTTCTTATGTAAAATATGTGTAATAACATATTTCAATAGTTATCTAAGGAAGGAAAGATTCTTGGCTGACCAAGATGGGTGAAATCAAGTGTTGAGTATAAAAGCAAGGCCTAATTGGCCTATTTGAGTGAGTTAGAAAGTTGAGTAATAGAAGCGAAGTAAATATCTATTAGAGGAGAAGAATAAGGTAATTGAGTAAATTATATGTATTAGATTATTATACATGTATATATAATATATATTCTATAGGTGGATGACAAGGTCAATTGACCTAATGAGCCTAGAAGAGGCACGTTGAGCAAGTGAGCCTAGAAGGCTATGTGATAGGGGTAGAAGGATCAAGTGAGATGAATGAGATGAGATAAAATAAGTAGTTTAATGAGAAAAGTGTTCTATTTTTATTATATAAATTTGAATATAGATAGATAAGAGAGATCTGAAGAAGAGATCACCATCAATTGAGAGAGCAACAAGGTGTCTTGAGGTGATTAAGCTTGCCTTGGTTGGGTTGTGCTTGGTCAAGAGGGATTTGGATCTGAATTGAAGGTTAGATATTTATTAATTGTCATTGAAGTGTTTGGTTTTGTTCCAAGTCACTTAGGGTGTTGGATCCTCCTTGTAAGTTGGATCTTACTAAAGGTCTCATTGGATTGGTGCCTAAATAGTGAGGGGTTGGTGTTCCTTGTGGGGTTGGTGCCTCACTAAATGTTGTCTCATTTCTTATAGTAAAATATTCCAAGTGGTTTGATAGTGGTTTTTATCCTCCATGAGGGTTTCCCACATAGATATGGTGTTCATTTGTGTATATCTTGCTTCTTTTCTATTTGATTACTTCTCTATGCATTGTTTGTTTACTAGATTGGTTTGAAAGGTTAAAGAATGAAGTATGGATTTGAATGAAATGTTTGCACATTTATTCACCCACACCCTCTTAGTGGTTGTGATTCTAGAAAATATATCATGCACAAACCTTAAAATCTATATCTTCATCTCTACCTGCATTTTATACCATTCACACCATTTGGTTTGTCTACGACTGACTTACTTAGATGACTAAATTATAAAACTTTAAGGATAAAACCTATTAATAAATAATCATGGAAATGTAAAATGAGTTTCTAGCTTCTTATATCATCCATTTGATTTTCTTGACTAATACAACTTTTGAGATCTACAACTTTTTGACAAATAAGCTTGTATGTGTACATTTTCTCTCTCATCTAACTAACCATCACCACTGGAGGTGCCTGGGAGAGTTTAATACATGATTAAATATATTATATAATTTTTTTAATCCATATTAAGCTATTTTTAAAAAAATATTTCATATTGGGTCCTTATTAAGGTTTTAGGGAGGTTTAACACAAGTTTTAGTGTTAACGATTGTTTAGAAAGGACTGCCACTTGAATCCAAAACTAATGCCTAGGGATCTTATCTAGGACCCTTACCAATATTTATTTAACATTTTAGCTCCCATGCAAAATTTACATGTGCCAACGAATGTTTGAAAGTGCTTCTCAGGTTTGAGACCTCATTTTGTGAGCTCAATAAGGTCTAAAATAGTGACTCATGAACTTTTATTTCAAATCTTGACCTCAAACTTTGTGATCATACCTAGAAAAACTTATCTCACCTCTTTCCATACTCACATGTGTATACTTGCCTTAAAATATGATCTTCATACCTCATTAGGCCAGTCAGGGTCTAGAAGATGATTAAAGTGTAGACTAATACTTAAGGTCCTACCCCTATAGGCTCACCCTAAAACCCTCGTGAATGATCATATATCTTACATGTTCAAATAATACCATAAAACCTTCATATTCCTATGTTCATTCATTTCACCATGCATATACCTCTTCATGTCATAACTAGGCTTCTTATGCACTTGACATCAATGACTTGTACCTTCCATGAAAACATAAGACATTATTTGCCTTCAAATTCTCTCTTTATCTTTCTCTCATGATAATATCATTCCATTACAACACTTTTATTTGAATCTTGTCACATCACACATTTCCAACTGTCATGAGTCACCTTTGACATCAACCTTCACAAGATGTACCTTTGACATCAATTACAATACTCGATAATCTCCCCCGTTGTCATTGATGGAAACCACTCTCAAAAACTTCTCTCAACAATCTATTTCTCCCCCATTCTAATCTTTCTCCCCCTTTGACATTAATTACAAAGATATAGCTACAACTTCTTGGATCGCATCTATTGTAACCAAAACCTCAACACATAGGAGTATAAATCTATAAAACATCATACAAACATGCTCCCCCTATCTACATACATACCTTCTCAGCACTACTCACCTATTCTTGGAGATAATAAACCACTTGATTAGATCCCATTATCCTTGAATTGCTCAATGGCTAGTAGGAGTAGTAATTACTCCCAATTCCTATCTTAGATACTCAAATGTTGCCTTTAGAAGTGGCTTGGTTAAAATGTATACAATATGATCCTTTGTAGAAACATATTCAAGTATAACACTTTGTTCACTTACATATTCTCTTATAAAATGATACCTAATGGGAATGTGCTTAGTTATTGAGTGCATGACAAGATTCTTTGATATTCTTATGGCACTTGTATTGTCATAACAGATAGGGCTAGGAATATCATACTCCACCTTGTAGTCTTTTAAGGTCTATCTCATCCATAAGAATTGAGTGCAACATGAAGTTATTGCAATGTATTTAGCCTCACAAGTAGATAATTCCATAGATGGTTGCTTCTTGCTTATCCATGATACTAGGCACTCTCCTAAGAATAAAACTCCTCCACTAGTGCTCTTCCTATCATCTAGACTTATTGCCTAATCTACATCTCTATAAGCTATCAAGTTAAACTCCTTTCTCCTTGGATACCACAACCCAAACTCAATATTTCCCTTGAGATGCATAAGTATCCTTTTAATTTCTTGTAAATGATTTTCATTTGGGTCTACTTAAAATCTTCCCACAAGACATACTACTTGCATGATGTTAGGTGTAGAGGCAGGTAGTGTATATAAAACCTCCAATTATTGACCTATATGATGTATGATTGACCCTTGGATATTCATCCTACTTGTTTAACTTACACCCTATGATCACAGGTATGCTAATAGCCTTGCAATCTTTCATCTCAAATTTATTCAACATCTCTCTTATGTACTCAGCTTGTGAAATGAATATACCTTTTATGATTGATTTATTTATAACCCAAGTATGAATGATAGTTCTCCCATCATGGACATATCAATCTCCTTATTCATCACATTTTAAAAGGCCTTAGTCATACGCTCACTATTTCCACCAATATAATGTCATCCACATAGACAACCACTATCAACTAATGATCATTTTATATATTTATGTATAGATTATTATTTACAACTCCTCTCTTAAATATTTGATCTAATAGGTACTTGTCCAATCTGGCATACCAAGCTCTAGGAGCTTGCTTTAGACCATAAAAAAACTTTCTCAATCTACATGCATAGTCCTTATTACCTGATAATGAGACAGCCTCAATTTTCTCTATGTACACCTCCACTTCCAAGTTCTCAATCAAAAAATCTAACTTAACATCCATCTAATAGACCTTAAACCCTTTGAATCTTGCATATACTAGAAACAATCTGATAGCCTCCAATCTTGATACTAGAGTAAAGGTCTCCTCAAAATACACCCCTTCTACTTGTGCATACCCCTTGCATACCAATCTAGCCTTGTTCCTAGTGACTTCTCCATATTCATATAACTTGTTCCTAAATACCCATTTTGTGCCAATGACATTCTTATCTTTAGGCCTAGGAACTAGTTCCCAAGTCTCATTATTTTCTATTTGGCCTAACTCCTCATTCATAGAACCTATCCAAAACTTGTCTTTGTTTACTTATAAAAGGTTCTTAGTTTCAATCTTAGAAAATATATCAATATTATCTTGATTTAGGTTACTTACCAACATTCTCCTTATTCGCATATATGCATCCTTGTTGTGAATGATTTGTGATTCAGGATGGTTTCTCTAAATCTATCTAGAAGGACCTTTTGAATCTTATCTTTCCTCAACTTATTCTTCTTCCTCATCTATCTCTATTGTTTCTTCTTAATTCTTGAAGTCCAAATTCTCTTATACATCCTTTGAATAAGAGTGTGACTTTTTAGAACTGGTCTCATCAATCTTCACATTAGTGTTTTCCACTATCTTTTGTAACCTCTTATTATAACATTTATAGGCTAAGCTTAGTGATGAGTATCCTAGGAATATTCCTTCATCGGACCTAGAATCAAACTTACCTAGGTCTTCCTCATCTCTTTTGATGAATCATTTGATTCCAAACACTCTAAAGTGTTCCACATTAGTAGGTATGCCTTTCCACAGTTCATAAGATGTTTTATTACCATTAATCATTATATGTCCTCTATTCAAAATTTAGACTACATTACTCATTTCCTCTCTCTAATATCCATCAAATAATTTTGATTCATTTAGAATAGTCCTTTTAATTTCTTGAACTATTCTATTCTTTCTTTCCACTACCCTATTGTATTGATGTGCCCTAGCTGCTGAGAATTGTCTCTTTATCCCATGGACCTCATAGAATTC
This sequence comes from Torreya grandis, assembly GCA_037957365.1. Taxonomy (NCBI): domain Eukaryota; kingdom Viridiplantae; phylum Streptophyta; class Pinopsida; order Cupressales; family Taxaceae; genus Torreya; species Torreya grandis. The sequence goes on along the minus strand of JARHVA010005445.1, from coordinate 1,149,293 downwards.
ATCAAATTCATTAGACCAAACCTCTCCTCATCTATCAGATCCTAGGCATTTTATCTTTCCATTATTTTAGTTCTCAAAAATATCTTTAAATGCCTTGAACTTATTAAGAGCTTCTGACTTTTCTTTCAAGAATGCTACCCAAGTCATTCTTGTGTAGTCATCTATGAGTAACATGAAATAATTATCTCCTTGAATACTTTTGATTCTTATAGGTCTACATAAATCAATGAGAATTAAATATAAAGGTTTTTTAGTAGAATACTCCTTAGACTTGAACCTTCTTATAGTTTTCTTACCATGTTGACATGCCTTGTAAAGTGTGTTTGTAGGTTTAGTGATTTTAGGCATATTATTCACAAACATCTTAGAGCTTATCTTGACTAGATTATCAACGTTTAGGTGACCCAACCTTCTGTGCCATAGCCAACATTCATCCATATTGATCATAAATCATCTCTCTTTTTTTATCTCATTCAAGACATATATATTATTCTTAGTCCTCTTAGCATTGGTAATTAGCCTTCCTAATTTGAATATCCTTATATCACACCCTGTGTCATGAAAGGTTAGTGTGTGTCCTTGTTTGCACATTTGACTTACACTAAGAAATTTATGTTTCAATCCTTCCACATACATAACATTCTCTATCTTGGCCTTTCCATTATCCAAATTTAAGATACCCTTGCCAACAATATTATTAGTTGTATTATCTCCAAATCTCACTATCCCTACAACATTATTATTTAATAAAATTGACTTACTCTTATCTCTTGTAATGTGGCTTGAGAAACCACTATCTCTATACCATTTAATGCCTTCATCTTGGATGTGAAATATAGTTTGAGCTAGCATAGATTCTTCTCTTTTAGTCTTATGTTCCTCCTTCACCTTGTCTACAAGGTCTAACTTCTTGATCCACTTCTCAATGGTATGACTATATAGCCACTTGTCTTTACTGATCTTTCTCATATGCCTCATCTTCAAATCCCTTGTAATATGTCCTCTCTAATCATAATTATATCACAAAATTTTTCTTCTACTATTGAAATGAGCATTCATCCCATTCCTCCATGAGGAATTGATTCTGGCATGATGTCCAGAATCCATAGCTCTATGTACATATTGATTGCGTAAGAAATAGTAACCATTTAAAGCATTCACATACCTTGTCTACCTGATGTTGAATGATGCACCTCTACCATTATTTTCTCTTGAAGAATTAACATTCTTATTGACTTGTTGATGATCAATTTGAGTCTCAAATTTGGGATTTTCTGCATAGGTCTTTACTCTATCAATACCATCACTTCTTGATAGTCCATTGTCCTTTAAGGTTTGACTCTCCTTGTTTTCCTTTTGGTCTTCTTTGAAACCAAGACCTATCTTGTCATGTGGAGACCTATGATTATTCAAAATATCACCAAAGACTTCAGTGCTCTTTCAAAAAATTTGATGTGTCTTCAATTTTGTTATTGTTTGATCTGATTCTTCTTTTAAGGACTCTAATTATATTTTAAACTTGGTGCATTCTTCCTCCTTAGTCTTAATACTTGAAGTGACAATCTCAATCTGAGTTTCCAACTCTTTGATTATATCCTCATGTTCATTGGTGTTGTTACTTAGTCTTTCTTCAAAGAGATTGATTTGTTCCTCATAACTCTTAATCAATGATCTCAATTTTTTATTCTTCCTTCTTTGGAACTTCAAATACCCTAGAGCACTCACCAATTCTGCCTCAAGGTTCACTTTAGCTTCTTCTTCATATGATTCTTCATCTCTCATAAGAATTTTCCATTTTGAACAACCTTCATTATCTATTTCTATGGCCATGAATAAGGTTTCATTGATATCAGGATCATTATGTCATCATCACTATCAGATACTTGTGTCACTTATATTAGAGGAGCTAATGTCTTCTTTGGTATATAAACTTCTCTTATTATTTAATGACCCTTTCTTGCCTTCATACTTCCTAAAACTCTTTTTTCTCTTGTCAAGCTTATGGAAATTATTATCATCACCATGATGTTCATCATGCTCTCCATTATTCTCATTATTATCCTTGTTAAGACACTTAGATTCAAAGTGACCAATCTTATCATAGTTAAAGCACTTGAATGGCAACTTTTCCTCATACTTACCTGATCCTTTACTTGGTTTTATGACTTCTTCTCAGCTCTTAATGAAGCTTCCTTCTTGGAAGGTCTTCCATCACTTATTCTCATTTCATAGGTAGTCAAGATGCCATGAATCTCATCCATATATAGTATATTAAGATCTTTGATCTCCTCCATAATAGACACTTTTGAATAAAAATTATATGTTAGGGATATTGATAAATTTTTTGCTACTGTTGATTCTTCCAACTTCTCTCCTAGACCTCTGATGACATTTACCACTTCATCTACTCTTCACATATAAGATGCAATGTTTTCATCTTACATTCTTAGACTTTGAAACTACCTTTAGTGGGTCTGCAACTTTGCCAACTTAACTTTGGTTTCTCCTTCATATATGGTTTAAAAATTTTCCCAAATCCCTTTGGTTATATCACAATGCATGACCTTTACAAATTTTGCCTCAAAAAGACCACACAGGATGGCATTCATTGCCTTAGAGTTTTTTTCACTTACCTTCTTATCTACTGCATCAGTTGGTGGTGTAAGATGTGGATTGAATCCATCAACAATAGATTGAAATATGTCATAGACCAAGGAAATTAGATAGGTCTTCTTTATTATGATATAAAATGCATAGTTAGTCCCACTAAAGAGAGGAGCCTTATTAGTTGAGAAACCTCCTTGTACTTGATGACTATACATGTTTGTGATTCTAGGATCTCCTTTAAGCTGTTAGGCCTGCTTCAAAGGACTAGGCTCTAATACCAATTTTTATAAGCATAATCACTTAGAGAGGTGGGTGACTCAGTGTTTAAAAAATTTCTTTCAATTATACTCAATCATTCATGAACTATTAAAGAAACATAGTGATCTATCAAATTATAAAGAACCATCAAATGAGCATGAAACAAGATAACACATATATGAGTGGGAAAACCTTAAGGGAAAGAAACCCACTATGATCTCTACAAATGGGCTATAGTCCTATAAAACAAAAGATAAAAAAATTTTGAACACCAACTCAACTTGGAGCACCAACCCCATTAAAGTCAAGCACCCACTTGATTAGGATTTAGTAAGCACCAACTTACAAAGAAGCACCAACTTCCTAAGTGACTTAGCACCAACTCAACCACCTTATGAATTTTGATCACCACACCTTTATTCTTATTTTATGGCCTTATTTCAATATCTCCTTTATCTCAACCATGTAATATTTTATTCTCTTATATTGCATACCTTTAAATAGGCCTATACTGCCTTGTATATATACTAGTCTCATGGTCACACACCACTTGGTCAGCCACACACCTTCAAATTCTTAGTTTGAACACATAGTAGATATTAAGACATATTATGAACATTTTTTAATTATAATTTTAACCCATTTTGGTCTGCCATAACTCAATTAGGCCTTATTCCTCTTTTAGGTCTCTTGGGGACTTAATTGCATTAGGTTTGTCCTCTTAATGCCAAAACCTGATCTTCTTGGACCCAAATGACTTTATCTAATAATAAAAAATCATTCAAGCACTTAGAAAATTAAATCTTATTTCCTCTTTCATGTGTGATTAGACCTTCATCCTTCGTTCATACCACGAAATCTCTTTTAGGACAAACTGCCCTATTAAGCATGTGTACCTCAAAAGTTTGTCTTATAATAATGAAGCTTAAACACCCTTAAGCTACTCAACTATGAAAAATAAAACATGTAGGAATATTATTCATGAACTTTAGGTCATCACCAAATTATAGGAACACCTTCACTCAAGAGATAAATGCCCAAGAACATATCTATAACTCACTTACTCAAAACTACCAATTCTCCTCAAAAACCAATCATCATGAATTAGATATCCAACACCTATGTAGACACATGTCATGACTCTTGATGCATAAAAATAGTCCTATGAGATATCAAAAACATCCTTATATAGAGAATTCATATGTTTTGATGGAAAATATTGGTCTTGCAGACCAATTTCTTGACCTTATATCTTACAGTCCTATCTGAACTAGACAAGTCATTTTTTGAGCAACTTTTTCACCATATATAGTTACCTCCAAAAATTATTAAAATCATGAACATGACTTAAAATTCATAAATAAATTATTCATGCACTTTTTTGCATCAATATATCATTCACAAAACTTCAAATCTATCTCTTCATCTCTAGTTCGGTTTTACACTATTCACACCATTAGGTCTGTCTATGACTGGCTTACTTGGATGACCAAATTAGAACACTTGAAGGCTAGAACCAATGCATTAATCATCATGGACATGTAAAATTATTATCTATCTTCTTCTACCATCCATTTTATTTTCTTGACCAATACAATTTTTGAGAGCTACAACTTCTTGATAAATAGGCCTATATTTGTGTATTTTCTCTCTCATCTGACTAACCACCATGACCTAGAGCTGCCTAGGAGAGTTGACTACATGATATAATTTTTATCTAGTCATTTTAATCCATCCTAAGCTATTTTAAACAAAATATTTCATATTGGATCCTTATTAGGGTTTTAGGGAGGTTTGACATAGGTTTTAGTGTTAATGATTATTCCTAAAGGCTGTCATTTAAATCCAAAACTAATGCCTAAAGATCTTATATATGACCCTTCTCCATATCTCCTTAATATCTCAGGTTCCCATGTAGAGGTTACACATGCCAATGAATGTCTAAAAGTTCTTATTAGGTTTGAGACCTCATTCTATGAGTTTGAGAAGGCCTAAAATAGTGATTCATGCACTTTTCTTTCAAATATTGACCTCAAACTTTGTGATCATACCTAAAAAACTTATCTCACCTCTATCCATGCTTACATGTTTATAATTACCTTCAAATCTCATCTTCATACCTCATTAGGGAAAGTAGGGTATAGAAGTGGTCTAAGTGTAGACTTAGACTAAAGGTCCTACACCTATAGGCTCACCCTAAAACTCTCATGAATGCTCATATACCTTACTTACATGTTCAAACAATACCATACAACCTTCATATGCATGTGTTCATTAATTTCACCATGAACATACCTCTTCATGTCATCATTAGGCTTTTTATGCATTTGATATCAATGACTTGTACCTTCCATGCAAACATAAGACATTAGTTGCCTTCAAATTCTCTCTTTCTCTTTCTCTCATGACAACATCCTTCCATAACAACACTCTTTTATGCATCTTGTCACATCACACACTACCAATTAGCTTTAGTCACCTTTGACATCAACCTCCTCAAGATGCACCTTTGACATTAATGACAACACTCAATAGATTTATGGCACAATTAGATGTCATTACATCATTAATCAAACCAATCACTCGATTTGTTCAAATCATGCATGCACTCTAAGCAAATTTGAACCCTATGAAATTAAATGGTAATATACAATGTGATTTTGGGCTTAATTAGGCCCAATTTTGTCATTGATTAAACCAATCACATGATTGGTTCAACTGTGGAGGCATGTCTTTGGTTCAATTTGAGCCCCATGAACCCAATTAGGAGTATATGATGAGATTTTTCGCTTAATATGCATCAATTTTATCACTAATTGAACCAATCAATTGATTAGTTTAATCAGGGATGTAATTTACCTCAATTTAAATCTCATGAACCTAATTGTAAGTATTAAGTGTGACTTGAGGGTCAATTAGCCCCAAATTCATCATTAATTGAACTAATTACTGCATTGGTTCAATCATAAATGCACTTTTGTGCAATTTTAGCCCAATGAACCTAATTGAGAGTATATGATATGATTTGGGGCTCAATATCCCCAATTGCATCATTGATTGAACCAATCACTTAATTGGTTCAATCACATATGCATTTTGGGCCAATTTGAGCCTCATGAACTTAATTGAGATTAAATGATGCAATTTTGGGCTCAATAGGCCCTAACTATGTCACTGATTGAGCCAATCACTCAATTGGTTCAATAGTGGATGCACATTTTTGGGCTAATTTGAGTCATACAAACCTAATTTGATGTAGATGGTGCAATTTAGATCTCAGTTAGCCCTAATTTCATCACTAATTGAAGAAATCACTTGATTGGTTTAATCACAAATATATTATCTACCAATTTGAGCCCTATGAACCTAATTGGGAGTATACGATGTGATTTTGGACCTCAATTAGTCCTAATTTTTTTGTTGATTAAACCAATCATTTCATTGGTTCAATCATGGATGTACTTTGGGCCAATTTGAGTCTTGTAAACCTAATTGGTAAAATATGATTCAAATTTAGGGCTTAATTAACCCTAATTCTATTAATAATTGAATGAATCACTCAATTGTTTCAATCATAGCTGCACATATTTGGCCAATTTGAGCCAATTTGGAGTTCAATTCACCCTAATTTCATCACCAATTAAAAAAATTTCTCAATTGGTTCAATCAAAGAAGCACATATTTGGTTCAATTTGGGGCTTAATTGGCCCCAAATTTGTTATTAATTAAACTAATCACTTAGTTGGTTCAATTGTTAATGCACTTTGGAATAATTTTAGCCCCTTGAACTTGATTAGGAGTATACATTGTGATTTGGGGCTCAATTGAACCTAATTTCATCATTGGTTAAACCAATCACTCGATTGGTTCAAATCAGGTTGCACATTTTTGGTCTAATTTAAACATTATGAACCTAATTTGGATTATACAATGTGATTTTTTTCTTAATTAACCCTAATTTCATAAACTATTAAACATGTCACTTGATTGGTTCAATTATAAATTTACTTTGGGCCAATTTTAGGTCCACAAACCTAATTGGGAGTATACAATGTAATTGGGGGTTAATTGACCCTACTTGTGTCACTGATTCAACCAATCACTTGATATTTTATCTCACATACATGTCTTTGGGTCAATTTTATCCTCATTAACCTAATTGGTAGTATACAATGGATTTGAGGATCAGTTCACCTTAATTTTATCACTGATCGAACCAATCACCCAATTGATTCAATCACATATGCACTTTGTTTCAATATGATCCTTTGTTTCAATATGATCCTTGTGACCATAATTATAACTATATGATGTGACTTGAGGCTTAATTAGCCCTAATTACATTATTTATTGAACTAATCACTCGATTGGTTCAATCACTGATGCACTGTAGGCCAATTTAAACATTGTGAACCTAATTACTAGTATACGATGTGATTTAGGGCTCAATTGAGTCTAATTTTGTAACTAGCTAAACTAATCACTCAATTTGTTCAATCACCTATGCACTTTGGGATATTTTGAGCTTTGTGAACCTAATTAGGAGTATACAATGCAATTTATAGCTCAATTGGCCCTAATTTAGTCATTGATTAAACTAAACACTTTATTGGTTCAATTATGAATACACTTTAAGCCAAATTGAGTCCCATAAACTAATGGGATTATACAAAACAATCCAGGGATCAATTGGTCCTGATTTCATTACTAATTGAACAAGTCACTTGATTGATTTAATCATAGATGGAATTTTATCCAATTTAAGCTCTATGAACCTAATTATAATTATACAATATGATTTGGGGTTCATTTAGATGTAATGTTTTCAAAGATTGAACTAATCAATTGATTGGTTTAATCATGGTGTGCATATTTGGCCTAATTTAATCCATCTAAACCTAATTTGGAGTATATAATGATATTTTTGGCAACCAATTCACCCCAATTTTATCATTTATTGAACCAATCACTCAAATTTTTATGTCACAGACACACTTTAGGCTAATTTTATTGTAGTGTTTTTTTACATTGGGTTTTGCCTACACGGTCTTATGGCCATTCTATGTCAATTAAGATTCCTTAGGTTATTTATAAAAGGGTCACATATGATAATTATATTTTAATGTAATTATCTAATTATAATAATGAGAGGCTTCCTCATGTTGCCCTAATTTCCCTATATATACCCCACTTTTACATTTTGGAAGGTAAGATAGGTTAATGTGATTTTATGCAAGCAGGTAATATTTTTGAATATTGTTGTGTGAAGACAAGCTTCTTCCTCCTTTATAATTTATCTATGATTTCATTACTCCATACATATATTTTCTCAATATTTTATGCAAGGATCTAAGATCATGGCCAATCTGACATGGTATCAGAGCCATTTTTGCCAGTATTGCAGTAATCTTTATGGTGAAGTCTTGCTACATTCACTATTCTAACATAAAGAAGGGTTTAGTGGGATTCCTTGGAGAATCCATGAAAAAATTTCTACTAGAGTTTCATATCTCAAAAATTACTGTCATTGGTTTTATAAGGTGTTAAAACCCTTAGATCGACTATAAACATGACCTAGTTTTGGAACAGTCAATTTTTTCCTCTCTTTTTGGCATCCTAAGGCCCTATTTTTCATTTTATACAAAAATATATACTTCCTGTGTTGTTTTGGAAAAATGCCTTCTAACTTTTCTTCCTTAGGTCTAAATCTCAAATGGGTCTCTTGCAGAATTCCCATTGTTAAAGTATTTTTGACATTTTTAGCTTGCCTTAATTTACATGACATCATACCTCTACATTACTCAGATCTACAAGTATTCATTAATTTAGATTTGTAGGTTTTTGCCTCATTTTCAATGCATTAGAGATTTCACCAACCAATCGAGACTTTTAGAGGGTTGTTACTTAGCTAGTAGACCAACTTAAACTTGTGGAGTTGTTTTACTTACAAATTCATGAAGTTAAGTATGGTACCAAAACTTGGATTGCATGATGAAAGACCAACTCAGACTTATAGAGTTGCTTTACTCAAAATTTTAGAAGTTAAGGTGTCAAAACCCAAACTACATTATGAAAGACTCATACTTTCGAGGGTCTATTGCTTACTCGAGTTTTAAAAAGGCCATTACTACTCAAAATTAGAAGCAAATTAGTTTGGGAAACCTAGATTACTCTTATGAGACCAACTTGAGTTTTATAAGGGCCATTACTACTTGGAGTTAGAAGCAAAAAAATCTAAGAAACTTGGATTACTCTTTCAAGACCAAATCAAGTTTTAGAAGGGCCATTACTGCTCAAAGTTGGAAGCAAAGTAGTATGGGAAACTTGGATTACTTTTTTAAGACCAAACCAGGGTTTAGAAGGGCCATTACTACTCGAATTTGAAAGAAAAGTAGTCTAGGAAACCTAGATTACTCTTTTGACACTGACTCAGGTTTTAGAAGGGTCGTTACTACTCAGATTTGGAAGCAAAGTAGTCTGGGAAGTGCGATTACTCTTCAAAGACTGCCCTAGACTTTCAAAGGGTCATTATTGGTCAGAGTTGTAAGGTACCTCTACTTAAGTTTTTTTACCATTTATATTTTTCTATTTCTATCTTTTAAAGTATAGAAAAAAAAATCATTTTTGAAAAGGGTCTATGAATGTGTAGAAGTAAGAACTTGTAAGGGCCATAACTTTCAATCCGTAGCTCTGTTTTGGGTTCTAGTTTTTTGAAAGTGCATATTTTTTCAAGATCTATGCATTGGTGATATTATTTTAGGCCCTTTATAACATCCATTTTCTTCATGGTATAATGGCTTAAAACTCATTATACCTTTCTTATATGTATTATCGGTTGTTCCCAACATCTCTCTCATACTCTCTCACACTAATTGCTCATAGACACATTCTCGATGGTACTCGACATCTAATATTGAGCATGTATTGTATTGTAAATTAATGAGGGGTCTTGTTGATAATTCAAGGGGTGCTTGTACTATGTTTAATATATTCTTTGCTTTCATCTCAATTATATAAATTATCTCAATCTAATATGTACTAATAGATCTAAACATTAAACCACTCACACCATTTAACTATAGCGATTAAAAGTCTAAAATGTAGCTCACTTTGAGAGGTAAAGGACTCTATCAAATCACTATGGATGAGGAAATTGAGCCATATATATGTGCAAAAAAGGTTAAGTGGTATAATAGATGTGATGAGGATTATGGGTTCTTATGCCTGTTAATGTCTCTTGACCTCTTGTTTAATATTGAATCTTCTAAAACTCCCAATGAAGTCTAAACCATCCTAGACAAGATGTTGGGGGATCAATCCAACAAGAGATTACAATTGTGACAGCAATAAATGTAGAATTAAACCAGATTGACAAGTAATTAGAATGATAATAACAAGAACAAGAGATACAAGAAAACACCCTGAAAACTTGTATTAACAAACTCTTTACAAAAGGAATACAATTGAAGAAAGCTTCTTTCTTCCACACCTCTCCTAGGTGTATAGATCTCTCACTAGATCTCTATTCCTCAAGAGCTCTCTCTCTCAAGAACAATCAACTCCAACAAGCCTGGATTGATTCAATTCTATACTGTTCTTCACACACAATGAATTACAATAATTCACTACAAAACTACAATAAGCTAGGAAGATCTAATTCTACATATAGAATTAGGAGACTTGAGCATGTACACCCAACAAGCAGTTAAGCCACTTGAACAAGGGCTCTAAAAATAGTAATTCCAATAATAGAGACGCGAGCTTAAGTCTACAACTCAAACTTATCATGCAAACACTCACTTTTGTCCACGGAAATAGCTTTCTGGACACGCAGGTAACCGACGTCGGTTCCTGCTACTTATCTGTGACCGCCGACAGCCGACCCTCTACCGACGTCGATGTCTCTGCAACTACCTGTGACCGACGTCGGTCGCTCCTGACCGACGCCGGTGTCTGTGTAGACCTGAACCTGATAATGAATGCTCCTTGGTGAAGTTTTTAGCTCCACACCCTAACAATCTCCCACTTGGAGATAAACAGCTGCACCAGTACCTGTACAACAACATCTTCTAGCTCCTCCATCTTCAACTCAATCATGAAGACCAATAGAAGTTGAATGAAGATTCAACTTCTCCTTTGTAACTAGCTTGGTTAACATATCAGCAGGATTCCTATCTGTATGGATCTTCTCCAGCTTCAACTCACCATCTTCCAATACCTGTCGTATGAAGTGATACCTTAGCTGTATGTGCTTTGTTCTTGAATGAAAGGCTGAATTCTTAGCCAAATGGATTGCACTCTGACTGTCACTATACAATCTGCAACTCTCATGCTCCCTACCAAGCTCATCCATGAACCGTGTCATCCATATCATCTCCTTGCTAGCTTCTGTGGCTGCAATATACTCTGCTTCTATAGTTGACAAGGCAACAACCTTCTGCAACTTAGATATCCAACTAATCGCCGTTCCACCTACAGTGAAAACATAACCTGTAGTGCTCCTCCTGCCATCCAAATCACCTACCATATCTGAATCTACATAGCCATGTAGAGAAGTATCTGAACCTCCATAGCACAAGTGCCTACTGCTGGTTCCTCTCAGATATCTAAGGATCCATTGAACTGCTTTCCAATGTTCCTTACCTGGATTGGCCATATACTTACAACTCCCACTGCTTGGGCAATATCCGGTCTAGTACACACCATTGCATACATCAAACTCCCTACTGTAGAAGAATATGGAACCTTACTCATGTACTCTACCTCTTCATATGAATTAGGACATTGTTCTTTACTCAAGTTGAAATGTCCAGCCAAAGGTGTGCTTACCGGTTTAGCATCCTGCATATTGAACCGTTTCAACACCTTGTCCACATAATCTTCTTGAGACAATATCAACCTGTGATTTTTCCTGTCTCTCTTAATGCTCATGCCAAGGATTTTCTTTGCTGCTCCCAAATCCTTCATAGCAAACGTTTGAGCTAATTTCACCTTAAGCTCTGAGATATCCTGCATGTGAGACCCTACAACTAGCATGTCATCTACATACAACAATAGAATAATATATCTACCATTATCAAATCTCTTGAAATACACACAATGGTCTGATTGACACCTACTATAGCCATGCTCAGTCATAAACCTGTCAAATTTTAAGTACCATTGCCTAGGAGCTTGCTTGAGGCCATACAAGATTTTCTTCAACCTGCACACAAACTTCTCCTTACCCTTGACTTCAAATCCTTCTGGCTGTTCCATATAAATTTCCTCATCCAAATCTCCATGAAGAAACACTGTCTTAACATCTAGCTGCTCAAGATGCAAATCCTCAAAAGCAACCAAAGACAATACAACCCTTATTGAAGTCATTTTAACAACAGGAGAAAAAATCTCACCAAAGTCAATACCTGGCTTTTGTGCAAATCCTTTTACCACTAATCTGGCCTTGTATCTCATCTGTCCATTCTCGCCTTCCTTCAACCTGTAGGTCCATCTATTCTTAAGTGTTCTCTTACCAGCTGGCAATTCAACCAAATCCCATGTTTGGTTCTCTCTTAAGGACTCCAACTCCTCAACCATGCCATGCTCCCACTCACTCTTGGACTCCACCTGTATTGCTTCTTCAAAACTCTCTGGTTCTCCACCATCAGTTAGCAATAAATAAAATAAAGAAGGAGAATATCTAATTGGAGGCTTACTCACCCTTTCTGACCTCTTGATGGGTGTCTGAGACTCGTCCACAACACGCTGTCCACCCAAATCCTCTGACAGTGACCAACCTCGGTCACCTGAAGACCTGTTACTGGCCGACGTCGATTCTGCCTGACTGACCTCGGTACCTATACGGTCGACGTCAGTCTCTGTATGGCCGACACTGGTTTCTGTCCTACCGATGCCAGTTCCTAACCTGCCGACGTCAGTCTCTGTGTTTTCCTGTAAGTGATTATTTCTTTTTCCCGTGAGCTCATCTTGGACTTTCACCTCATCCAATTCACCATTGCTCTGCTCAGACTGATTCAACTTCCTTAGCTGATCACAATACATCACTCTTTTGTTGAAAATAACATCACGGTTCCTGATTACCTTGTTAGTTTCTAGATTCCACAATCTGTAACCAAAATCATCTGAGCCATAGCCAATAAACGTGCATCTCATAGACTTAGCATCAAGCTTCTTTCTATTTTCCTTATCTATATGCACAAAGGCTTCACAACCAAAAACTTTGAGATATGAGAGATCAACCTTTTTACCTGTCCATGCCTCTTCTGAAATACCACCATCCAGAGCTGTAGAGGGTCCTTTGTTAATCAGGTACACTTCAGTGTCAACAGCTTGCGCCCAAAACTGTAAGGGCAAACTAGCATGCAATCTCATACATCTTGCACGCTCCATTATTGTCATGTTCATCCTTTTAGCAATACCATTCTGCTGAGGTGTCCTTGGAACCGTCCTTTGCCTACGGATTCCATGCATGTAACAATAATCTCTGAACTTATGACTGCAGAACTCACCACCATTGTCTGATCTCAGGCACTTTAATCTTTTACCTGTTTCATTCTCAACCATAGCTTTCCAAACTTTAAAAGTATCAAATACATCAGATTTTTTTCTAATACAATAGATCCATACCTTCCTTGTAGCATCATCTATGAAAGATACATAGTACTGTGATCCTCTAATGGAAGCAACTTGAGCTGGTCCCCACACGTCTGTGTGAACAAGCTCCAACTTGTGCCTCTTCTTAGTAGACCCAGTTTTGAGAAAACTAACCCTTTTCTATTTTCCAAATACACAGTGCTCACAAAACTCTAGATCTATGCCTTTTAAATTTGAAAGCATACCTTTGGACTTAAGAATTAACATCCCCTTCTCACTCATGTGGCCAAGCCTTGAGTGCCACAATTTAGCATCCACATCTGAAGTAGATAATACAGAAGGAGATTTGTTAGTAACACAATTACACAAATATAGAGTACCTTCTCTCTTACCTCTGGCCATAACAAGTGCACCCTTGGTCACCTTCCAAGATTCTGCTGTGAGAGTTACTGTACAACCCTCATCCCCTAACTTTCCTGTAAAAATCAAATTTCTCTTCAAGCTAGGAACATGCATTACATCTCTCAACACCCATGTGTTGCTATTCTGCATCTTCAGCTGCACTTTACCTTTGCCAATTATTTTACAGGGCTCATCATCCCCTAGATACACTATTCCAAAATCTCCATGGATATAGTCACTGAAATATTCCCTGTTAGGAGTAGCATGAAAAGATGCACCAGAATCTAATACCCAAGATTCTATATTATTATGCAGAGAGAAAATTAAAGCATCCTGTGCAATACCTGCAATCTTGGCTTCTTCCTTTCCTTCGTGCTAGTTGTCCTCCTTAGGCTTTGACCAAAAATCTCTGCTTATGTGCCCCATCTTTCCACAATTCCAGCATTGTGGCCTTCTGCCATTTCTGGATTTAGATCTGCCTTTCCCCTTTGATTTGGATCTTGATCTGCCTTTCTTGCTCTTCTCTTTCTACCTTCCCCTGCTCTCAAAACTTAAAGCGTTCCCAGATGCCTCTTCTGTGCTTTTCCTGTGTATTTCCTCATTCAAGATAACACTAACAACATCCTCTACTTTCAAAATATTTGATGCAGATGCAGTATTACTTACTGCCATTACTAAGCCATGCCAACTTTCAGGCAAAGAACATAATATTAAAAGAGCTTTTATCTCATCATCAAACACTATATTCACTGAACTTAATTGATTCACAATACCATTGAAATCATTCAGATGAGTAGAAACAGATCCACCTTCATTCATATGCAAATTAAATAACTGCTTCATAAGATATACCTTATTGGAAGCTGAGGGTTTTTCATACAAATTTGCTAACGTAGTCATCAACTCTACCGTAGACTTTGCCTGTGATAAATTGGATATCACAGTGGATGCTAGACTCAGTCTTATAGACCCCAGAGCCTTTCTATCAAGAACTTCCCATTCTTCATCCTCCATGTCTTTGGGCTTCTTTGCAACACCTCCTAATGGTAAGTAGAGATCTTTCTGATACAGATAGTCCTCTATCTGCATTCTCCAGTGTTGGTAATTTTTGCCATTGAACTTTTCCATTCTCAATTTACTTTCATCTGCCATTGCTTCTCCCACTCAAATAGAAATCCCTGCAGAAACTCCTGTGAGAACATGTAATCAATACACACTACACAGATCTGAACCACCTGTTAGTGAACCTGAACTTTGATACCAATTATCAAGCTCTGAACCTGTAACCAAGGCTCTGATACCACTTGTTGGGGGATCAATCCAACAAGAGATTACAATTGTGTCAGCAATAAATGCGGAATTAAACTAGATTGACAAGTAATTAGAATGATAATAACAAGAATAAGAGATACAAGAAAACACCCTAAAAACTTGTATTAACAAACTCTTTACAAAAGGAATACAATTGAAGAAAGCTTCTTTCTTCCACACCTCTCCTAGGTGTATAGATCTCTCACTAGATCTCTATTCCTCAAGAGCTCTCTCTCTCAAGAACAATCAACTCCAACAAGCCTGGATTGATTCAATTCTGTATTGTTCTTCACACACAATGAATTACAATAATTCACTACAAAACTACAATAAGCTAGGAAGATCTAATTCTACATATAGAATTAGGAGACTTGAGCATGTACACCCAACAAGTAGTTAAGCCACTTGAACAAGGGCTCTAAAAATAGTAATGCCAATAATAGAGATGCAAGCTTAAGTCTACAACTCAAACTTATCATGCAAACACTCGCTTCTATCCACAGAAATAGCTTTCTGGACACGCAGGTAACCAACGTCGGTTCCTGCTACTTGTCTGTGACCGCCGTCGGCCAACCCTCTACCGACGTCGGCGTCTCTACAACTGCCTATGATCGACGTCGGTCGCTCCTGACCGACGCCGGTGTCTGTGTAGACCTGAACCTGATAATGAATGCTCCTTGGTGAAGTTTTTAGCTCCACACCCTAACACAAGATTTTTGGAGTGCAGGACGGGGTCATGATCTAGAGAATGAGCTCATCACATTGAGCCCAGGTGACTATGACACCCTAAAAGACTTCTTTACAAAGTTTAAATCATTGAGATTTTAGTTAAAATAATGTGGCATTGAGAAAATAGATGACTAGTTGATTATATTTGTGCTTGCAAAACTAGGTCACAACTATTAATTCATGCTACCAAAAGTGCACTTGGATCCACTTGGAAAATACCATAATTTGATGAGTTTATTGTCAATATAACTTAGGATCAAGATAAGTTGGTTCAAATGGGTGCATGAAGTCTTCAAAATCACATGCCTTGATTGTCAATCAGGAAAAGAAGAAGCCTTCTAGCAATCACAAATAGGAGAAGAAACAGTCTAAACCAGATCATGAGCACAAGAAGAATTAGAAATCAAATTCTAAGTCTAAGTCATCATCAAATGAGTCCTCCTCAAGAGGGAGACGTAAGAAGGAGAAACTCAAATGCAACTTTTTCAAGAAACTTGGGCATGATGGATCTTAATGCATGAAAAATAAGATTGACACCTTGACTAATATGCTTGAGAAGAATAACATTAGTGTTCTTGAATCCCCAAATTAGAACACATCCAAACAATATTATGTAGAGGGTAAAGACAAAAAAAAGGGAAAAAATAAGGGTAAGGCACTTATTTTAGTAGATTCTTAGCCTTTGACTTGGGTTATTGACTCTTGTGCTTCCTATCACATGGCCTCCTCAGAGAATTTGTTTTTAGAAATAGAGCCATGTTATGTGCCTTAAATTCTTATGGGTGATGACACTTTGATAGAATTCAGTGGTAAAGGATTAGTTGAAGTAAGTGATGGGACCTTTAATGATGTTTTGTGTGTTCCTTCACTATCTACCAATCTTTTATCAGTATACCAAATCATTCACATAGATGCAGGGAAGCGAGTTGAGTTCACACCTAATTTAGTGGTTATTAAGGAGATGCATAATGACACCACATTAGCTTATAAGAAGGTTAATCATTAGTCTAGGTTGTATACCTTCTCATAATTTTCCATAGATCAACCCTCATTTGCACTTCTTACTCATGTAGATGGAGTGAGAAAACTATGGCATGAATGGTTTGGACATTTAAACTACTATTACCTGGAGCAACTCAATCATCAAGACATGGTTTTAGGGTTACCTAAAGTAAAATTCTTGAATGGCATATGCAATGGTTGCATTCTTTGTAAGCATCCAAAAGAGAAATATGACAAGGGCAAAGCAAGGAGAGCCAAACAGAAGCTGGAAATTATCTATAATGATAGCAAGTTCATTTCCAAAACCTTCATCCAATAGGACTAAATACGTGCTCACATTCATTGATAAATTTTTGAGGTACACTTAGGTTTTTTTCTCAAAAATAAGTTTGATTTCTTTGATCCCTTCAATGACTTCAAGGTACTTATGGAGAAACAGTCAAATTGTTCCATCAAAATCTTAAGGACTGACAATAGTGAGTATGTCAACAATAGGTTTGAATAATTTAGCACATAAGAGGTGATTCAAATGTAACACATAGTTCCATATAGGCCTTAGTATAATGGTGTGTCTAAATGTAAGAACTATTCCTTGAAGGAAATGGCCAACTACATGCTTCAATCAAAGTCTCTTGCTCCTCAATTTTGGGCTGAAGCAATCAACTATGTGTGCTACATTCAGAACCATGTTCCACATAAATCCTTGAAAATAATCACTCCTTTTGAAGATTGGGATGGTCACAAGCCCATAGTGGATCACTTTCTAGTGTTTGGATCACTAACAATAGCTCATGTTCCCAAGAAGAAACACAAGGTAATGGACCCTCAAAGTTAGTCTTGTATCTTTATGGGGTATCTAAAAGGTACTAAGGGATACAAGATTATCCATCATAAAACTCATGATTTGTTCATTAAAAAGAGTTTTAATTTTTTTGAGGCCCACTTGAACTCGCTAATAACACTCTAAACTCTTCAAAAGTCTTATTGGGCATTGATTCCACCTCTAGCAGTGACTTAGATCTACCTTAAAATCCTCTTGATAAATAGGATGAATCTTCTTCTTCTTCAATTTTAAGTGATGAGCGTAGTGATAAGGATTCTCCTCTTTGGCCTCACACTCACACTTCATATGATGATGACTCACCCCCTGATTCTCCAATCTCATACAATTTTGGTCCCACTTGGGCCAAACAGACACTTAAAAGGGCTGAGAAATGGATTGGAAATCCATCATATATAAGGTGGACACATTCATAGTTTCAAGGGACTTACTTGCCTACCTGACCATTGCCTCAGATCTATAAACCTTTCATGAGGTGACTGGCATTCTAGAATGGGATTCTGTTATGCAGGAGTATAGTTCCCTAATCAAGAACAAAGCATGGGACTTGGTCCCTCTTCCTATAGGAAGAAAATTAGTTCATTATAAATGGGTTTATCAGACTTAGTATGGTGCATATGGGTCTATTGATAAGTACAAATCTCATCTAGTTGTAAAGGGGTTTTCTCAAGTGCCTAGCATAGACTACACCAAGACATTTTCTCATGTAGCCAAGATGACATCTATCAGACTCACTCTAGCCATTGCCACTGTACATCAGTGGGATGTTTACCAAATGGATGTCAAGAGTGATTTTCGACATGGTGACATCAAATAAGAGATCCACATGGATCAACCACAAGGCTTTATATAAGATTCCTCTTTGGTCTGTAGATTCAAGAAATCTATCTACAGACTCATTTAGGCCCCTCGAGTATGGTATGCCAAGATGGACTCCTTTCTCTTCACAGTTAGGTTCACTAGATGCCACTTAGATTTTAATGTCTAAATCTTTCAATAGGATGATTATCTATTGATCCTAGTTCTCTATGTGGATGAATTTTTTATTACAAGGAGCTCATGATCATCCATCTCTACAGTGAAAACTGCACTTTTAGATAGATTTTCAATGACAGACATGGGATTGCTACATTACTTTCTTGGGATTGAAATCATTCAATTAGATTCTAGGATAACTTTATCACAATCCAAGTATTCTCTTTATTTTATTATGAGTTTTAACATGGTTGATTGTAAGCCGGCTCCTACTCCCTTCTTATCTAGTGTGAAGCTTGAGGTTGATTATCCTACACCATTGGTTGATGCAACTCCATATTGGCAACTAGTGGGTAGTATTATCTATCTCACACACACTAGACCTGACATATCTTATGTAGTTGGCATGATCTCATAGTTTATGTAGGAGCCACATGAATTGCATTGGAAAGTAGCTAAGCAGATTCTATACTACATTTAGGGTTTGTATAATTATGGGATACACTATAAAGCAAGAATAGAGGTTGATTTGATCAAATATATAGATATAGATTGGGATAGAAATATTTAGAGTCAAAATTCCACTTCAAGATATATTTTCTCACTTGGTTTGGGTCCAATAAGTTGTTCAAGCAAGAAACAACATACAATTGCTTTATAATCTACAAAGGTAGAATATAGAGGGGCTATCAATGCCACCACTAAAGTAATCTAGATTTAAGGGATTCTCATTGATTTTGGTGCCCAATTTAACAATCCAATAATTATCTACTATGACAACCAAAGAACTATCCATATTTTTAGGAATCTAGTTCTCCATCAAAGGACCAAACACAGAGATTTACATGCACTTCATCAGGGAGCTTATCAATGCACAAGTCATTAATATTTGGTATTATCAAGCATTGGAGTAGATTACAGATACTTTGAACAAACCCTTCATAGAGAGTAAATATGTTCATCTGTGAGCTCTCATTGGGGTTAGGGATGTTCCACCTTCTTCTTCCTCCTATGGAGGTTCTTCACTATGTACTTGGGTACCTCATCAGACTTTCAATGCCAGGACCCAATTCTCATCTCGCCTAAGATATGCTTAAGGGGGGTGTTGTTATAGTTATTTTTCCCATTAGGTTTTGCCTACATGGCCTTATGGTCATTCTATGTCAATTAAGCTTCCTTATGTTAGTTATAAAAGGGTCACATAGGCTAATTATATTTTAATGTAATTATATAATTATGAAAATTAGAGGCTTCCTCATGTTGTCATAATTTGAGATAATTTAAGGTTCATGAACCTAGTTGGAGTATATAATGTGTTTTGGGGATTAATTGGCCCCATTTTTGACATTTAATGAACAAATCAATTGACTGATTAAATCATAGATGCGCATATTTAGGCCAATTTCAACCCAATGAACCTAATTTTCATTATATGATGTGATTTGGACCTCATTTCACCCCAATTTCATCATTTCGTTCACAAATACATTTTGGGACAATTTGAGCCTTATGAACCTAACTAGGAATATATAATGTGATTTGGGGCTCAATTCACCCTGATTTCATAACTATTTGAACCAATCACTCAATGGGTTCAATCACATATGCATGTCTTTAGGCCAATTTAAGCCACATGAACCTAATTGGGAGTATACAATGCAATTTGGGGTTCAATTCACCCTAATTTCATAACTATTTGAACCAATCACTCAATTTGTTCAATCACATATGCATGTCTTTGGGCCAATTTAAGCCACATGAACCTAATTGGGAGTATAAAATGTAATTTAGGGCTTAGTTCACCCTGATTTCATTGTTATTTTTACCAATCACTAAATTGATTCAATCAATAATGCACATATTTGGTTCAATTTTTTCCCCGTGAACCTAATTAGGAGTATAAAATGTTATTTGGGGCCCAATTGGACCCAATTGTTTCACTGATTGAACCAATCACAAAATTAGTTCAATCATTGATGCACTAAGGGACAATTCAAGCCTTGTGAACCAAATTAAGAGCATATGATATGATTTGGGGCTCAATTAGCCTCTATTTTTTCATTTATTGAACCACTCATTTGATTGGTTCAATCACAAACACATTTTGGGCCATTTTTCTCATGTGAACATAATGATGAGCATATAATACAATTTGGGGCTTAATAGGCCCTAATTTCATCACTAATTGAACCAATCACTTGATTGGTTCTATCACATATGCACTATGGGCCAATTTCATCTTGATGAACCTAATTTGGAGTATACAACATGATTTGGGGCTCAATTGGTCTTAACTTCCTCTTTGATTGAATCACTTACTCAATTAGTTCTGTTACATATACACTTTGGGCTAATTTGATCCGTGTGAACTTAGTTGGGAGTATACAATGTGATTTGGGGCACATGAATTGGCCTACATTTTATCACTTATTGAACCATGAATGATTGGTTTAATCACAAATGCACTTTTGGTCTAATTACATCCTTGTGAACCTAATTGGGAGTATATTGTGCAAATTAGGGCTCATAAATTGACCCTAAGTTTTTCATGATAGAACTAATCACTTTATTTTCTCAATCACAGATGCACTTTGGTAAAATTTGAGCCACATGAACCTAATTGGGAGTATACAATGTGTTGTTTTGGGCTTAATTGGCTCTAGTTTCTTCTTTGATTGAGTCAATCACTTTATTGGTTCAATCATGGATGCACTTTGGGCCAATTTGAGACCAGTGAACTTAATTGGGAGTATAAAATGTGATTTAGGACTTAATTGTCCCCATTTAAATCATTGATTGAACTGATTACTTGATTGATTTAATCACAAATGCACATTGGGCCTATTTTTGACACGTGAACCTAATTAGGAGTATACAATGTGATTTGGTGTCATTTTAAGTAGAAATTAGTCTAATAATGACCTGCAAACATGAAATAATGAGAAATGGTGCTCAATTATATGCACTTTTTCCCAAATCCACCCTAATTATATTATTAATTAGGCTTCATTAACCTTAATTTCCCACCTAATAAAATCAATCAAATAATTATGTCAATAAGGTGTGAAATTGAGACCACTAATGACATTGGCTTAAATTTTGATAAGTGGATGATATGCTTTCACTATAAGATTTTAATTATGTTGAATATTTGAGGTTAGGGTTAATGTTTTTTATATATCAAAAAATGTTTTAAAAAAATAAACTTAATCCTAACACATATTGTGATGCAAAAATCATTTTTTTCCTGACATAAATTTTGATAGAATTGCATTATAATTTACACCATTTGAACCCACACATTGAAAAAAGAGCCTCCAAAGTTTTAAAAAGGGTGGAAAGAGCCATTTTTCTATTATTTTTGTGGAAGTGAGGAGGGTCAAAAAATTAATCTTTGCCATTCTAAGTAGTCGACTGTGTGATTTTTTATATTGATCTTGATTGTAAATGGGAGGCAAAGAAAGGCCAAATAGGGTAAAAAGGAAGTAAAAGAAAGGTCAATTTACAAACTAGGAGGAAAGAAACATGAAATATGTTATATCAATTGGTTCATATCCTTATTCTAAGTAAGACAAGAATCTAGTAAGGTGGAACATTATTTTCAAACATAACTCTTGTTTAGTAAGGGTTTTTCTATTTTATAGTGCCATCTATTTTATTTAATTTTAGTTCAATCTAAGGTTGGATTACTAATATACTTGTAGAAAAACACAGAAACCTAATCTAAGTTATAGATAATTGCTTTAGTTGCAAATATAATGAAAAAAATAATGTGTAAGGTTTGGTATAGAAAGCATAAGAGAGGTAGACAAAGGATAACTAAATTGAATATGACCTACCTTTTCAAACCCCCAATGTTCCCAAATCCCACCCTTTGCAACGTATTTGCATGTTCCTAGTACCATCTTTTTTTTATGGTAAATCAATTATACCCTTTTGGTTCAATGAGAGAAGGGAAAGATGGAAGGACGAACATGGTGATTTATTTAATAATCATATTCATCAAGTGATTAAACTCCTTGACAACACCAAATCCCTCACCCACCTTAAATAGCCCCAATTCCCTATTGAAGACCAAAAAACATGCATTTAACCCTTTGATAAATGAATATGGGATGAATCTCATTGAGAGGAGGACACATACTTACATGGGTGAAGAATTAAGAAGGGTAATGAATGAAACTTATATATATATATCCCAATGGAAAAAAATATGTGCCACCGACTATACCAAAGAGGGGTGGAAAAACATGCACTAAAATGTGAGGGATACAAAAAAATAGCTACAAATAAGTGATGAATTAACCCCAATTTTGTCATGATAGAAGTGATCACTTGATTTTATCAATTGCAGATGAACTTTGGGAAAATTTGAGCCACATGAACCTAATTGGGAGTATACAGTGTGATTTGGGGTTTAATTAGCTCTAGTTTCTTCTTTGATTGAGCCAATCACTCGATTAGTTCAATCACGGATGCACCTTGGGCCAATTCAAGACCAGTGAACTTAATTGAGAGTATAAAATGTGATTTAGGACTTAATTGGCCCCAATTTCATCACTAATTAAACCAATTACTCAATTATATTAATCATGGATGTACTTTGGGCCAATTTGTGCCACGTGAACCTAATTAGGACTATACAATGTGATTTGGTGTCTTTTTAAGTAGAAATTAGTATAATAATGACCTACAAACATAAGAAAATGAGAAATGGTTCTCAATTATATGCAATTTTCCCCACATACACACTAATTATATTATTAATTAGGCCTCCTTAACCTTAATTTCCCATTTAATAAAATCAATCAAATAATTGTGTCAATAAGGTGTGTAACCGAGTCCACTAATGACATTGGCTTAAATTTTGATAAGAATTAGATGATATGTTTGCACTAGAAGATTTTAACTGTGTTGAAGATTTGAGGTTAGGGTTAACATTTGCTATATTTAGAAAATGTGAAAAAAAAATCAACTTAATCCTGACACAAAATCTGATGCAAAAGTCAATTTTTTTCCTAATGTAAATATTGACACAATTGCATTATAACTTACACTAGTTGAACCCACACATTGAAAAACAAGCCTCCAAGTTTTAAAAAGGAGGGGAGAGTCATTTTTATATTATTTTTTTGGAATTGAGGAGAGTAAAAAAAGAAGTCTTTGTCATTCTAAGTAGTTGACTATGTGATTTTTTCTATTGATCTTGATTTTAAATGGGAGGCAAAGAAAGGTCAAATATGATAAAAAAAAGAAGTAAAATAAAGGTCAGCTGCCAAACTAAGAGGAGTGACACATGAAATGTGTCACATCAATGATTCAATTGGTTCATATCCTTCTTCTAAATAAGATAAGAATATAGTAAGGTAGAATATTATTTTTAAACATAAATCTTATTTGGTTAGGGTTTTTCTATTTTATAGTGTTAATCTATTTTATTTAATTTTAGTTTAATCTAGGGTTGTAGTACTAAAATATTTATAGAAAAATACAAAAACCTTATCTAAGTTATAGATAATTGCTTTAGTTTCAAAAAGAGAGAAAAAATTAATGGGTAAGGTTTAGTCTAGAGATCATAAGAGAGATAGACAAAGGATAACTACATTGAATATGACCTACCTATTTAAACCCCCAATGTTCCCAACCAACCCCCCCCCCCCTCCCACCCTGCAACTTATTTGCATGCCTTTTGGTTTAATGTGATAAGGTAAATATGGAAAGATGAAAATAGGGATTTTCTTAATAATCATCTTTGATAAGTGATAAAACACCTTGTTAACACCAAATCCATCACCCAATGGGAAAAAATGTGTACCACCCATTATACCAAAGAGGGGTGGAAAATATGCTCTAAAAATGTGAGGAATATGAAAAAATAGCTATAAACAAAGGATAAATGTGGGTATTTTAAGGCCACAAAGAAGAGGGTTAAAACAAACCTGGTTACTCATTGCATAGACCAAAAAGGCATTAAAAGAGTGCTAGAAGAATTTACAAGTTTTTCTCCTCTATTTATTTTCCATATTTTAAATTGAAATTATTATGTATTTATTATTTACTAACTAATAGACTTTTATTTTAATGTTTTTCCAACATAGGGTCTTTGAACACAACCCAGTTGAAGAAGGCATTTAGTACCATAATAAAAATAGTTTACAGCTATATGTTATCATGACATATGTAATTAGATTAATGTCATATCATGGTTTAAGACATTAATTGTTTTTATTCTCTATTATTTAGTTCTAAATGTGAGATTGAATGCTTCTATTTTTTAAGAAACCAACTTCTATATCCCACCACCTGATGATCACATACAAATGATAATGGAGGAAGGATGGGTGATACTCTTAATGAGCATCAACATCATTGAAAGCATATAAGTAATAATTAATTATGTTTCCAAATATATACATATATATAGACACAGACACAAATATGTGTGTGTGTGTGTGTGTGTGTGTGTGTATATGTGTATATATATATATATATATATATATATATATATATATATATATATATATATATATATATATATATATTCCAAGATTGAGTTTTAGCGATATTTAACTTGGATATAAAATTTTAGAATTAGGTTCAATTTTTAAAAATAAAAACACATAATTATTTGTATTTTTTTATGAAAGGAACATCAAGTGCCTCCCGAAGTACATGGGCCTCATGTGTGATATTTAATATTATTATATTTAAATTATATTTTTGAATGTAAAACAAGATTTTATAATATGACATTTATTTTGTAGGAAATGATAGTGCCACACAAGGTGGATGATGATAGTGATGACAGTGATGGTTGCATTAGTGTTGCAAGTGGAGGGGATGATAATTATTATTATTAAAAAAATTGAACTATATGCTTTTAAGATAATTTATAAACTATTGTTTAATAAAAAGATATGACAACCACTATTTGCACATTTTATGTATAATAAAAGCTTGTTCAATGTTCATGGTTGATCATAATTCGAAATTTATTGTGAGTACTTTAAACTTTTTTTAATTAATTTTTAATATGTTACTGGTTGATATAAAATTTAATATATATTTAAATTTTAAATGTTAGATGTTATTAAGAAATAATCAATTTTAGTATATTTTTGTAAATTATTACAATTATTAATTTGTATTCTTGTATATACAATTTAAATGTATTCACATTTATGTATTTAAATATATTTATAGCATTAAAAATATCATTTGTGGCATAACTACATCAACAAAGAAAACTTTAAATTCTTGATATAAAAAAATTGACACTAAACCTAATGCAAATTATTTCCACACAAAAAATAAATAAAAAATATGTGTATGGGCATCAATATTTAAAATTCTAACATAAAATGGTTGATATAGAGAGCATCAGGGAAAAAAACCTCCAAAACCAATGCTAAACCTATTGATGCTTCCTGCAAAGTTACGTCAACCTATTTGATGCTCCTAAGTCAAGATGGTTTTTTTTTGTTCATTTTCTAGTTTTAATTTCCCCTGATTTTGTAACAAAAAGTGACACCAAAGCATGATAATATATTAATACTACAATGGCAATTAGTGGGGGTGGTGGTGGAGTGTTACCATAAATTTGCCATCCATTTAACAATCATAGGTAAGCTGTGCCTTTGAATTTGATATCTATTTGAGCATCATAAAAAGAATCTTCTTGCTTGGAGAAGGCAATCAAAATATCATGATATATTGGGCATACGATAGAGTTTGAAGCCTTTTTTATTCAAAAATAATTTTTTGAGTCCAACATAGTAGTACAGTTAGATTGACACCATTTATTACTAGTATGTATTAATTTTATGGAGAAGGTAATAACATCCTTAATTAGTGAATATGTGACAAATCCAAGATAGAACCTCAAGATTGATATCTCTCAGCATTTTTCCAAATTTGTTTATTTAAGATACTTATACTAATTAGATAATTTTCTCACTCTTTATGCCAACAAACATAATATACAATGGTAGTTGAGGGTGGTGATAAGTTTTAATAGTGTGAGATGTTAATAAAAATGATCCATAATAAATTTAATAGTCATTTAAATGTCATCAGATAGTTTCAACCTTAAATAGGACATCTGTTTGATAGCCATACAATTTTTTTTTCTTTTTACTTGGAGAAGCAATCAAAAAATGTGATACCTTAGGCATATAATGGAATTTGAAGCTCATTTTTTCATTCAGAAATATTTCTTCAAACCCAACACATTTATGCAACTAAATTGAGGCCATCTATCATTAATCAATGAGAAATTTGTTGGGAAGATAATGAAGTCGTTAATCAATATAGTATATGAAAAACCCTTAAAATTAATATCTCTAGATAATTTTCAAAAAGAAATTAATTTATACACACTAGTTGATAGAAAATTGAGTGTTTACATATATATTATGAATTTTTTGCAACTAACTTTGAAAAAAGGTTATTTGAGAAAACTCTATTGAAGTATTTTGGATTTTTTTTTGAAAATCACACTTTTATTAATTAAGAAAAATTAGTGCAATGTTGATCGTACAAAAAATGGATGGAAAAAATGATACTAAAAAATTCACATCATATTGAGTTAAAAAATCCTCCACAAAATAAATTATATCATAACACTAAAATTAAGATTGGATAGTAATTAAATCCATAATAAAAGTGCAATTCAATAAAAAAAAGTGATAAAATTTTGAGAAACATAAATACCAAGTCTATTAGGTAGCAATAGTGCAGATGATAGTCAGAGGAGGCAAGGGAGGGGGTTATCAAAAAATTTCCCCCATCCACTAGTGCTTGGAGGATGTGTAGTGTCAAGTATAGGATCCCTTCCATCATTATACTATTTATCTTCAAACTCCTTAGGTTGTTGAGAGGGGGGAATGAAAATATCCATGTGAGGAAGTTTGTCTTAGGGACGATCACCCCAACTAGGGCTACCACTGTGTCTATGATGGTCAAACACACCACTTCTATGGGGAGGAAAAGGCCTTCAAGAATGGGGAGAGGATCTTGGCCTACTCCTGGATCGGTGACAACAAAAATCTTGGCTTAGGGCCTAAGAGGAAGAATGATGACACAGAGGATCTGATGGCACACTATTTACAACACACAAAGTTCTCCCTAATGGTCCAAGAAATTCTATAGGTGTTCCACCTCTAGGAAAATATTTTCTACCTACACTCAGATTTGAAGCAAAACATTAGAAATGATAGTAACTTTATTAGTCACTAAAATATCTCTTTTCATAGCTTTATTATTAATAATAACATAATATCTAGCTTTTTGTATATGAAAAATAATATCAACACGAAAGATATACCAAAAAAATATTGTATCTTATAGGTAACATCATCAAGTCTCTAAGAAGAACCATTATCCAAGTAACTCATTATGAATCTATTTCTATGTTGATTGAGCATAGGGGCAAAACCTGAAAAAGTGGTTAAAGGTCTTGACCTAATGACAATTACGGCAAGAAGGATTTGAAACTCCATGTAATTGAACTGGTCTCCAACTGGTAGGTCTTGGTAGAGAATGCACCAAATAAAATGACCTTTTTTTTGCTCAATGTGGGCTTTTCAAAGATTGGCAAACATTATATCCCCAAACAACATCCAAATACCTTAACTTTCACTAGTGGTTGAGGGTTTCACTTTAAACAGGCTAAGAGGAAAGAATATGATACCTAATCTGGGGTTTGTATTGGTAGAAAGGAGTAGCCATGGGCCAATTCTAATCTTTATACCATGGGACTCTAGACAAAAATATGATTTTATGAAGATAAACATCATGTATGGAGTTTTTAATTTTAGAAATAGACTCTGCATCCTTAGCTTTGAGCTGATATTAAATTCTAAACATATCCCATGAGAGCCACCCTCAATAATGTTGGAGTGAGCATGTTCATACTCATTTATGGAGTTAAGCTTGATATGGAGTTTTTTATAGTTGTTGAATTGTTTTTTATGTGCATGAAAAACATTTGGTGTGCACCTATTTAGGCAATCTAAGATATATTTGAGTGGATCACAACAACCAAGTGGTTATTGTGAAACCAACTCATTTCCTATTTATTAGGCATTCCTTGTGTTATCTCTTAGGTATTTTAGAGAGAAGCTAATCAAATTGTGTATATTTTTTTGAGGCAATAATATAGTGAGACTATTGTACATAGTTTGATTATTTTGTATTGTATGTTCAACAATGACTTCACTATGGTAATGGTGTACAATATAAATCATGCAGTTGCATGAGTAATTTATACACTCTGATATATTATCAGAGTAGCCTTATACAACCATTGCTCAATGACTTTTCTCTCTCTATATAGGACCTATTTAGCATTTTTTCAAGTCGTACTACTTATTTGGTGGTTTTTTGCTTGGTTTATATCATTATTCAAGCCTACTAGCTATTTTTTGTTCTTTAACAAGAATTTAAAAACTAAATGGTTTAATGTTTGTTTGGATTAACAAATTAAAAATTACCAGGCTTCATTGACCACCATAAACATGTCTATTTCATGCATCAATATGGCATTATCATGTTTTGTGTATTTGGATGAGATCTCTATTGTTCTACCTAACCACATTCCTTCTCACTATTCAAAACTTCTCACCATTTAGAACTTAGTCCATGTCCTACGTAGGTCTTTGAGATTTTTCAAAGGCTTAGTTTTTGAATAACTAACATCGAATCAACTCAGCTCAAATTCTAGCTCACACTCAACATCATAGCATTTCCTAAGTATGACTCTCATTTTCCCTACATGGTAGTGAGTTAGATTCCTACATACTTGGTACTAAATTCTCTATCATATTTAGATCTAAAGGTTCTCTAGCTCTCAATAATGAATATTGTGTTGGACTCATCATTGAAGACCTAGCCTAGACTCACTGAATATTGTTGTCTATACCTCACCCACTATCAATCTCCCTTTGGTCATGATAGTTGCTCCCAATTTCCAATAGTCTGCCACATTTCCCAATAGCCCATAAACTCTAAAAGGTTCATTATTTCTTTTAAATATGTGTGAGTGGTATGCATCATTTTGTGAGGACCCTCAAGGTGAGGGTAAGTCGAGAGTTCGTGTCACACCCCTCCCCAAGCCTACTCAAAAATATTTCTTTTGCTTAAAAATATTTAAACAATTTGGGAAACATAATGCTTCTTGGTACGAATGTGCATGGATTTTATTGATTTGGTGCATAATGGTTTTAGACTCAATATATAAGTGAATAAAAAACACATAAGTGCACGCTCCTATCTAAAAATTGACATAAGGTTGGATCATATCCACCAAATTCTGCCAATATACTTGTTCTTGAGAGGAATTAAGTGTTAATCCAATAAATAAAAGCACATAAAGGTAGAGGTTTTGGCCCCCCTCTATCTCTCAATAACTTATACATGGCATGGAACTTAGAGTGTTAAATCAACTCGGCATTGGTAAGATAATCCACAATAATTAGGGTCTCTTACTCTAAATTTTTTGCATTGGCTTTCTAAATGATCCACAAGTATCAAAGAATACTTGGGAATGATAAAATATCCATCAAATGGATATGAATGAAATTGAATTTTTATGAAATGATCTTGTCCCTTTCACAACCACTTCATCTATCTCTTTCTCAATAAAGTGGAATGTTCGATAAGCACAAGCTCTAAGGACCTATTCGATTGGTTAGGTTAACCATTCAATCATTGTCCCACTGAATAGTACACTTAATTTGCATACCCCACCAGATATTTGGGGTTGGTATGATACTAATAGATGAAATCCTAGTTCAATACACCCATAAATAACTTACGAGGAGGTGATGGACTCCTACTCGCTAAGCCAAAAAAAAAAAAGGGAGAAAGTCTATTCTAGGTCACCCACATTCAAGAAAATGAGGGGAGAGCATACACAACTTGAACGTCGGGAGACAAGGAACAAGTATTTTAGTCATGTTTTTGAGTCACCCTAAGTAGAATAGAGCATATGCATAACTTTTCTAAACAATGCTAAAAATGGAAATGTGAAATTAAAAGTGTGAAAGCAAATTGATTTTAAGCACCAAATGGAATAGTTGAAGGACATGCAAAAAGCCTGAAATGAAAACTTGAAAGCTGCAAATGTTTTAAACACCAAATACAAGCATGAAAAATGTTTTTTAAAATCACCAAAATAAAGTGTGAAATGGTCTTGTTAATGCATTAGGCCTCTTTGCTTTACTTAGTACCCTACAACAAATAGTTAGAGCATTGATTTGTGTTGATTAAGTCGCACAAGTGAAGCAAAAGTTTGAAATTTTAAAGTCTCAGGTTTGTGTCTTAGAGTGAAGTTATTGTTTAGCAGTCTATGAAGTCATTATTTTCTTGAAAACTAAAAAAATATAGAATCTGGCAAAGTCACTATTTAACAATGGCTAAATAGCCAATTATAAGAGTCAAAATCACTATTTTTTGGAGTGGCGAAATCACCAATTTCATAAAATAATTTTACCTAGAAAAGTCACCAATATGTAGGGTCAAAGTCATCATTTTCTAGGATAGGGTCAAAGTCATCCATGTTTAGGGTCGAATTCATCGATATCCAAAAAAACACGAAAAACTAGATTGGCACGGGAACTATTGAAATCATAATTTCTAGGAGCAAAGTCACTATTCTTGTAAAAAACTAGCGTTATCACTGAGACACAGGATAAAGTCATTATTTTATAGGCAAACACAAAAACATGGTAATTTTAGGCAAAAAAAATTTAAAATAAGGTCATTAATGAGCTTTTCTTTATTTTGAAGAGTCCCAAAGTACTCATAGGATGAATGTGGATTGTGTTGTCCCACTAGGCATACCATCATGTAAACATAAGAATCTAAAGATGATGATTAGTCAAATGTTAGTAGATAAATCTAAAAATTAATTCAATACCAACATTATAAGCCTAAGTACTCAACAAATATAAAACCAAGAAGAAGACAAAAGAACTATTTTCACCTTCTTTGAGGGCCTTACTTGCTAATTGGTATGTAAACATGTTTGTGTTCAGTTTGTGAACAACTGATCTTTGGAAATGTTACTTATTTAAGGACATATCTCCCCTTGTTCACCTTGGCAATTGTCTTGGCTTGAGTTTATTTATGAAGCTTCCTTTCAATAATTATGCATTATAAGTTTAGCTTTGGAAGTTTGGATGAAAGTGAGTGAGGACCCTGTTATTTATATCTTTCCAACTGACTCCAACTTATGTGTGGTTAAGCTTGGCTTAGGGTTGGAAGTTTTAATGCATTTATGTATTTAGGATATAGTTTACATTTAAGAATCATGGCTTAACATCCTTCATTTATGTTGATATTTCCAAATTTTTACGTTCAAGTTGATGACATCATATTTATTAATATTTTTTAAAATTTCATTTTAATAAATTAGATATTCATTAATTCAAAATATATTTTTCACTTAAGTATTTAATTGGATTTAATTAGCTACGTGAATGTGATTAGTCTTTTTATAATTTTTCAAAAATTTGATTAATTGCCATACACTATTGGTCCAAAACATCAATTTTCTAGGTTAAAATTTGACTGGAAGTGAATCAGTGATAGGTTATCATTGCATATAGGATACTACCTTAAATATGGAATATTTTATGTGACTCTAAACATTTACATCAAATGTGTGGATGAATTTGGTCATTTCAGTGATTTAAACGTTTAATGTACATTGTTTTCTAGAAACCAGTCTAATGTCTATTTAGACATAGAAGTGGCCAAAAATGAGTGTCTACACCACCCATTATACCAAAGACGTGTGGAAACCATGATCTATAAATGTGAGGGATGTGAAAAAATAGCTACAAATATGGGTATTTTAAGGCCACAAAGAATAGGGTTAAAAATAACCTGGTTACTCATCGCATAGACCAAAAAGGCATTAAAGGAGTGCTGGAAGGATTTGTAAGTTTTTTATCCTCTCTTTATTTTTCATATTTTAAATTGAAATTATTATGTATATATTTTTGAATAACTAATAGATTTTTCTTTTAATATTTTTTAAGACATTAATTGATTTGTATTCTATGTTATTTAGTTTTAAATGTGAGACTGATTACTTCTATTTTTTAAGAAGCCAACTTCCATATCTTTCCACCTGATGATCACATACAAGCAATAATGGAGGAAGGATGGGCAATACTCCTAAGGATCATTGACATCATGTAAGGCATTTAAGTAAGTAATAACTAATTATGTTTCCAAAAAATATATATTATGTTAGAATTTCAAGATTGAGTTTTAGTGATATTTAACCTGGATATAAAATTTTAGAATTAGGTTCAATTTTTAAAAATAATATAACATAATTAATTGTATGTTTTTATGCAAGGAACATCGAGTGCCTCCCGAAGCACATGGGCTTCAGGGGTGTTATTTTTAATATTATCATATTTACATTATATTTTTGAGTTTACAACAAGATTTTATAATATGATATTTGTATTATAGGAAATGAGATCACCATAGGAGGTGGATGATGATAGCAATGACAATGATGGTTTCAATAGTGTTGCAAGTGGAGGGGATGATAATTACTATTATTAAAAAATTTGAGAAATATGCTTTTAAGATAATTTATAAATTATTGTTTAATAAAAAAATTATGACGGTCATTATGTGCATATTTTATGTATAATAAGGGTATTTTCAATGTTCATGGTTGATGAGAATTTGAAATTTCTTTTGAGTACTTTAAACTTCTTTTTTAATTAATTTTTAATATGTTACTTGTTGATATAAAATTTAATATAGATTTAAATTTTAAATATTATACATTATTAATAAATAATTAATTTCAGTATATTTTTATAAACTATTATAATTATTAATTTTTATTCTTGTATATACAATTTAAATGTATTCACATTTATGTATTTAAATATATATGTAGTATTAACAATATTGTTTGTGACATAACTACATCAACAAAGAAAACTTTATATTCCTGACATAAAGGATTTGGCACTAAACCTGACGCAAATTATTCCCACATAAAAAATAAATAAATAATATGTGCATGGGCATTAATATTGAAAAATATAACACAAAATGGTTGACATAGAGAGCATCAGGCAAAAAAACCTCCAAAACCATCGCTAAACATATTGATGTGTCCTATAAAGTTACGTCAACCTGTCTAACACTCCTAAGTTAAGGTGTATTTTTTTCATTTTCTAATTTTAATTTCCCCTGATTTTGTCATAAAAAGTGATACCAAAGCATGACAATATTTTAATGCTACAATGGAAATTATGGGTGGTGGTGGAGTGTTACCATAAATTTGCCATCTATTTAACCATCATAGGTAAGTTTATCCTTTGAATTTGACATCCATTTGAGCATCATAAAAAAAATCCTTCTTGCTTAGGGAAGGCAATCAAAATATCATGTTATGTTGGGCATAAGATAGAGTTTGAAGCCTTTTTTTCCAAAAATATTATTTCAAACCCAGCACAATAGTGCAGCTAGATTGAGGCCATCTATCACTAGTAGGTATTACATTTATGGAGAAGCTAAGAAAATCCTTAATCATTTTAGTATGTGACAAATCCAAGATAGCGCCTCAAGATTGATATCTTTCAACATTTTCCAAATTTATTTATTTAAGATATTTAAATTAATTAGATCATTTTCTCACTCTTTACGCCAACAGACAATCTATAATGGTAGTCGAGGGTGGTGATAAATTTTAATAGTGTGAGATGTTAATGAAAATGATCCACAATAAATTTAATGCTCATTTGAATGTCATGGGGTAGTTTCAACCTTAAATATGACAACCATTTGACTATCATACAGATTTTTTTCTTTTTACTTGGGGAAAGTAATCAAAAAATGTGATACCCTAGGCATATAATGGAGTTTGGAGCCCATTTTTTTATACAGAAATATTTCTTCAACCCTGACACATTTATGCAATTAAATTGAGGCCATCTAGCACTAATCAATGAGAAATTTGTTGAGAAGTTAATGAATCCATTAATCAATATAGTCTATGAAAAATCCTCAAAATTAATCCCTAGATAATTTTCAAAAAGAAATTAATATATATTAATAAATTTTCACAATATAACTTTGAAAAAAAGAATTTTTGAGAAAACTCTATTGAAATGTTATGGATTTTATAATTTAAAAACACACTTTTATTAATAAAAAAATAGTACAATGTTGATCATACAAAAAATGGATAGAAAAAAATCACGCTTTAAAATGCACATCACATTGAGCTAAAAAAGCCTCGACAAAACAAATTATATCATAGTGTTAAAATTAAGGGTGGATAGTAATTAAATCCATAATAAAAGCGTAGTTAAATCAAAAAAGTGATAAGAAAAAGAACTAATAAACACAAATACCAAGGCCATTAGGCAACAATAGTGAAGATGGTGGTTAGAGGAGGCAAGGGAGGGAGACTATCAAAAAATTTCCCCCATCCACTAATGCTTGGAGGATCTGTAGTGTCAAGTACAGGCTACCATCAATCATTCTACTACTTATATTTAGAATCCTTGGGCTATCAAAAGGGGGGAATGGAAAGAGCCATGCGAGGAAACTTGTCTTAGGGAAGATCACCGCAATTGGGGCCACCACTATGTCCAAGACAGTCAAGCACACCACTTATATGGGGAGGAAAAGGTCTTAGGGAATGGGGAGAGGAGCTCTACCTACTCCTAAATTAGTGACAATAAAAACCTTGGCCTAGGCCCTGTGAGGGAGAATGACAACACGGAGGATCAGATGGCACATTATTAACAACACATAAAGTTCTCCTGAATGGTCCAAGAAAGTCTACAAGTGTTCCACCTCTAAGCATATCTTTTCTTCCTACACTTAGATCTGAAGAAAAACATTAGAAATGACAATAAATTTATTAGTCACTGAAAAATCTCTTTCTATAGCTTTGTTATTAATAACAACATAATTTATAGCTTTTCACATATGAAAACTAATATTAGAACGAAAGATATACCAAAAAATGTTGTATCCAATAGGTAACATGGTGAAGTCCTTAAGAAGAACCAATATCCAAGAAACTAATCATGAAATAAAATGTTAAAAAAGGGTATGAATCCATTTCTATGTCAATTGAGCATAGAGATAGAACCTAAAAAAAGTGTTAAAGGTCTCAACCTGATGACAATTAGGGCAAGTAAGATTTGAAACCCCAAGTGTTTGAGTCGGTTTCCAATTGGTAGGCCTTGGTAGAGAATGCACTAAAGAAAATGCCCTTTTTTTAGCTCAATGTGGGTTTTCCAAAGATTGTCAAACCTTCTATCCCAAGACATCATCCAAAGACCTTAACTTCCATTAGTGATTAAGGGTTTTACTCTAAATATGCTGAGGGAAAATAATATGATACCCAATTTAGGGTTGATATTGGTAAAAAGGAGTATCATGGGCTAATTCTAGTCTTTCCACCATGGGACTCTAGATAAAAATATGATCTTATGAAGATAAATATCATGTATGGATATTTTAATTTCAAAAATAGACTCTACATCCTCAGCTTTGAGATAATAATAAATTATAAACATATTCCATGAGAGCCACCCTCAATAATGTTGGAGTGAGCATGTTCACACTCACGTACAAAGTTAATCTCCATACAATTTTTTTTTATAATTTTTGAATTGTTTTCTTATGTGTATGAACAATATTTAGTGTGCAACTATTTAGGTAATCCAAGATATATTTAAGTGGATCACAATAAACAAGCAGTTGTTATGAAACCAACTTATTGCCTATTTATTAGGAACTCCTTGTACTATCTCTTGGGTGTTTTGGAGAGAAGATATGATGATTATGTATATTCATTTGAGGCAATAATATAGTGATACTAATTTACATAGTTTGATTGTTGTGTAATATATGTAAAATAATGGCTTCATTGTGGTAATGGTGTATAGGAGAGATGTTGCTTGAGTGATTTATATACTCTGATATGGTATCAGAGTAGCCTTCTACAACCATTGTTCAGTGACTTGTCTCTCTTTATATTAGACCAATTTAGAAAATTTTGTGTCATACTACTTATTAGGTGGTTTTTTGCTTGGTTTATATCATTATGCAAACATATAAGTTGTTTTTTGGTTCTTTGACAAGCATTTAAAGACTAAAATGTTTAATGTTTGATTGGATTGACACATTAAAAGTTATTAGGCTTAATTGACCTCTATAGACATGTTAATTGCATGCATTGTTGTGGCACTCCTATGCGATGTCAAATAACATTGATCATTGAAGCTCACATGCACCATGCTCCTTAATTGATGCAAATTCTTTAAGGTTGTTTTTTTTTACAAAGAGGTCCACCAACATTTTATAAAGAGGGGGGCATTTTAATAAGTTTTTTTTGGTAAATTGGTGCCTAATTTATTTAAGTGGGGACAAATATTTTTGTGAAGGGCATTTTTTGTATAAGGGAAGGATTATTTCTTGTGCTTAGCACATGATTATTTTTTCCTTTTGTCCTTATCACTTCTATTTTCACTATCATGTGTTAACGACCAAAGGGTGAGGCCTGATCTTGGCAAGTGGTTATATCCTCTCATAAAAAAAATTATTTTTTTTGTTAATATTTGTACACAGATACATTTTTGATATAAGTAGCATCCATTTTTTTTGGGAGGACCTCTTTCTTTTGATTTTGTGCCAGTTGGGCCAAAACTTTGTAAACAATTGTGTACTTATAATCAGTTTAAGATGTGTGTTTTATTATTATTTTTTTATAAGTAAAGTTTTATAATCAAGAAAAAGCTATAAAAATTTTTACATATAACCTAGAGGAACAGAATCTTATACAACAGCAAGGTCCGTATAGCGACATAAGACTAGTAATAGATCATGACATAATAAGCATAGATATAAATGCTTAGCTATTATTCCTCGTCTTCATCTACCTCTTCATGTATCTATCGATCAGCTTGTTGGCTAGTGCTCTCTACACAATGCCAATGATGCAAGTGATACTTTATATTCATGGTATCCTCTGTTATGCTTAATAGTGTATTCTATGCTCCCTCATTATCATTTGTGTTTATTCTAAGCATAGTCAACACCTATATGTGTACCCTTAGTTCCTTCCCACTACTCTCCATGAAATTATTAATATGTGTTAGATTATCATTTATGGCCTCTCTAAGGTTGAAGTAGGCCATAAATAATCTTTGAATGTCCTTACTAAATCTTCCAAGTCTTTCCTTTGTTCTTGATTTTTGTTATTCCATTTTGCCATCAAAGTTTTGATATTATCTATGGCTTTTTTAATAGCACTAACCCCCACAATCAAGTCCTTGATATTCTCCTCTAATCTTACTTCTACATTAGATCTTGTTTTATTCCATAGAGACTCCTCATCGGTGTCGTGTCCTTGGTCTTGTTGGATCTCATCAATCTTGATAGCATATTGCTTTTTTACAGGCCCTTATTGACTCAATCCCACTTTTATTTTGTTATAATCAATGTATTCCTCATTCTCCATCTCAGTGATAATTTATTTACCTCATTCTCACCTCAATTTGTTATCCACTTCTTCTTATCAACTTCCTCCCTTCTTGAATAGTGGCGTAAAAGCACCAACCTCCAAGACTTATTTCCCTTCCTCCTCCTTGGTCACTGATGCCTTCCATGTTACTATCAGTTGCCTTTAGTTCCTTTTGGTGCCTTAGAATTCAAGACATCCCTTCTCTAGCATGTTTTATGACTTTTTCCATACTAACTTGGGTTGTTTGATCAGCATTAGAGGGCCCTTTAGTGTCATTTTTTACCACCTCCCTTCTTGTTTCATACTGAACTAGTTCTTCTCTATCCATACTATGCCCTCTCAAGAGGTCATGGGTTGGATGCTCAATAACAGTTCATATATTTTCCAAGATATTAATTAAAATAGTAATAGCCAAAGTATTTAAAGAAGTACCATGCTAAATTCTAAGTAGATGATCCAACACTGCACTAGTTTGCCAGAAAGGAAGAATTTATTTAACATAATCTTACTCTTTCATGGTTGAAATCTAACCCTGACCACATTCTTCTCCTTTTTTTCTAATTGGAAGGTTGTACCATGAACAACTTGATGCCAACCATGCCTTCCATTGTCGAACTTGTTATAAGCACCAAGGCTATCCCTTCTTATCCTAAATGGAAACTGGTGATAAGCTTTATTACAAGAAATTGTATTAGCTTTCTTTCTAAAAACTCCCATCCTATTCTTACATCATCCCAACTTATTAAAAACAAGTTTAAAAAAAATTGAGTTGATTTCCCCTTAGCACATTGATTCACTCCTCTGCCTCTACTATGTCACTTATGTTGTTACATCACCTTATTGGGCATGTTACCAAACTTTGCTTCTTTCCATAATATAATTTTTTGTTGCCAACATTCATTTTAGCCATTTTATTTCTAGTACATATCATTATTTAAATTAAATTTGACATTATTTTATAATGATAAGTTTTAACTCCCTCAAATCCTCATCTTCTAGAATATTCTTTAATTTTCTTTCTTTTTCCCCTTTTTCAAGCATAACTCTAAAATTCACGAGCCAGTCAGCTGCAATATTACCTTCTTGAAGTGTGTGCATTAGTTTTATCTCCTTAAATGCTTTACACAAATGAATTGCTTCTTCTATTTCCCCTTATAAGTGCTAGTTTAAATTATTATTTTCTCTTTCCAATGCGTTCATTATAACCAACAAATTGCCTTCTATTTCTAGCTTTGAATTTTTCATCAATGACCATTCTTAGACCCATCACTAGCCCTTCTACTTCTGCTACATTATTCATATTAAAACCAGTCAAGATTGCCTTAAAGACTCTTACATGCCCAAGGTGATCCCTAATAAGCACTCACTCCCCCGATTGGTCAGGGTTATGTTTTGATGCTCCATCAAAATTTACCTTACACCAATTCTACTCCAAGGGGTTCCACTTCACTTTTTTCCTCAAATGGATTTTCTTTTCCTTTTCACTTGGCTGACTATTCTCATAGACTCTCTTGGCTTCCCCCTAATTATTAAGTATTTTGACTTCCTCTAGGTTTGCCTCCTTATTCTTACTCTATTTGAGAACTGTAATAACATGTAATATGCTAGCTTCCACTTCCCTCCATATTTCCTTAGTGGTTTTATGTCTTGCCTCTAATTTAAATATGCATTTATTTCTTTCAAACCAAATTTTCTATGTTATAAAAATTGAACCCATATTCTAGATATCATTTAGCAAATTTAACACCTTATTATTGTGTCAGGACTTCAAATGATTACTTATTCTATCATTTATGATTCATCTCAAATTGAATTTGTTTAAAAACATGTTCCAGAGTTTAGAGGTAACATTACAGTGTAGTAAAAAGTGATCTAAACTCTCTTCGCTATTCAAGCACATTATACATCTTGTTGGGCCTTGGAATTCTCATTTTTTTCGATTATCTCCCATAAAAATCTTCTCATTAGTTGCTAACCAGATCAAATATCTCATTTTAGGCCATCCTTTCAATTTCCATACTAATGCCAAAACATCTCTCTTCCCCCCATCCTCATGTGCTTCATATCCTTCCCTCAACAAGTACTCTCCATTACCTTTCCTATTCCATCTGATCTTGTCCAGTTTTCGGTTCCATGGGATCCTAAATCCTTTTAAATTTTCATTGAGATCCTTTTGAGCTTCATTCTATGTACCATCATTATTTTGGAAGCATTTCCATGTCACTATTGTAAACCCTACCATTGTATTCTCTTCCTAATACTCCTTTACTTTTCTCCCCCAAATCCTACTACTTTCTTCTTCGATAGCTAAAAATTTTGAATCCAAATTCAGTGGTTTATATTTCTCTTAGCTATCTTCCCAAAACTCAGTATCATATCCATTCTTAAATTGGTGAAATAATCCTTTCAAAATGATAGCCTTTGCCTCCTTCATATTGTTTTAAATTGGAGCTCCTTTTGGAAGATCTTGGGCAGTAAAAATTCTACTCAAATTCTTGTCATCAAGATACTTTCCTCTAAGGAGTTCACTCCATCTCTCATTCCTTCTCATTTTGGTTCTCCAAACTAGCTTTGCTAGTAAATCAAGGTTTATTCTTTGTAAGTTTCTTATTCTGACTCCCCCCTGCTCTAAAGGCTTACATACCTTATTCCATGCTAATAAAGGAAACTTTGCCTTATCTTTTGTTCCTTGCCACAAAAATATTTTCAATATCTTTTTCATTTCATTAATAACTTGTTTGGTGCCTTTGAAGGGAAAATCAATAGTTGGTGGTAGTTTATAGTATCGACCTAATGAGGGTTAGTCTACCCACATAAGTCAGGTACTTGCCTTTTCAATTATTTATCTTTTTTTTCAACTTCTCAATTATAGTCTATCAGAGATTCTTATCTCCCTTTCCCTTGATGAGTGGAAAAGCAAAATAATTATTTGGCATCACTGCAATCCCGAATCCTAATATTCTTGAAAAGAATCCTTGTAGATTTTGGGATACATTTATGATGAAGATTTTTGATTTATTTTTATTGATGGATTATCCTAATGCCTTTCCATAATTTTCCAAAAAATCCCTTATGACTCTGATTTCTTAAAGTTTGGGTTGAGCGAGTAACATTATGTCATCCACAAACTGCAACTAAGTGTG
The DNA here is from genome assembly GCA_037957365.1 of Torreya grandis. Lineage (NCBI taxonomy): Eukaryota > Viridiplantae > Streptophyta > Pinopsida > Cupressales > Taxaceae > Torreya > Torreya grandis. Next base: position 1,107,904 of record JARHVA010005445.1, on the reverse strand, counting down.
GGAGGTTTTTCCTGTAGTGGCCTATATTCCTTTTATCTTACCTTTTTCTCTGAGTGATATTATCTTTCTTCCCAAAGATTCCACCATGATGATAAATAGGTATGGGGACAATGGGTATCCTTGCCTAAGCCCTCTAGTTGATGTAAAAAATCCTTCAGGTGACCCATTTATCATAACTAAAGACTTGGTTGTTGCATAACAACTTTGTATCCATTTTCTCTAGTCTTCACTAAAAGCAAAATTTTTAAGTATCTGTTCCAATAATTTCCAATAAACTTTATCATTAGCCTTGGTGATGTCCAAATTTATTAACATTCCTTGTCTTTTGCTTACTTATAGCAAATGGAAGATCTCGTGTTATCACAATATCATCAAAAATTTGCCTTCCTTTAACAAACCCCCTTGTTCTTTTGAAATGATTTTTGGGAGGAGCTTCTATAACCTATTAGCTATGACCTTTGAAATCATTTTTTTACTTATATTACAAAGGGATATTGGTCTAAAGTCTTTAGGAGACCTACCTTCTGCTTTCTTAGGTATTGACACTAAAAAAGTAGCATTAATGGTCTTTAACATTTTTTGACTCCTTTGATTCTTGCACCACATCCCTAACCTCTTCTCTTAAGAGGTCCCAAAAGTGCTTTAAAAACATAGCTAGGAATCCATCTAGCTTTGGAGACCTATCTCCTACCATTTCAAACACTGCAATGTTCACCTCTTCTTGTGAGATATCTTCCATTAAACTTCCATTGTCAACTTGAGATATCTTTTCAGGGATATGTCTCATAAAATCCTCTTGTTCATCCTCATTTACCCCCTCTTCCTTCCTTAGTATTCCTTCTAAGTATTTGGTCAGGTGTTCCTTGATCTCCCCTTCATCCTCAATGTTGTCTCCTATTGGGGATTCCAACTTTTTAATATAGTTCTTTTGTCTTTTATTCTTGCATGATAAGTGAAAGAATTTTGTATTTTTGTCCCCTTCTTTCAGCCATTTGACCCTAGACTTTTGCTTCTAGTATATTTCTTCTTTACTATAGATATCCTTAAGATTTATGGTCATTTCTTCCTCATCTCTTATTAGATTAATTGACTCATGCCCTTCCATTCTCAAGCCTTGAATCTCTTTGCTTATTCTCAAGAGTTTTTTGTCTTGAAAGATGTTCCTGAAGGTGTCTTGATTCCATTTTTTTATCCCTTCCTTTAATTCCCTAAATTTTTGTGAGAATTAAACATTCTAGATCCTTTCCTTTATCTTCGTTTAGACCATATCTGAGTGACAAAATTGTCGAAGTCAGAATGCTCCATCCACATCTTCTCAAATCTAAAAGGGGATTTACTAGGTCTTTTCTCAGAGGTTATCTATAGAGTTATTGGCTAATGATCTGAACCAACAAATTTTAACACCTCTATTTCCAAGATATGTTTTTGATATAACCAATTCCTTTGAACCAATAAATGATCTAGCCTTTCTAACATTAAATCCTTACCCCTTCTTTGTTAGGAACCCATGCTACCCCTTCTCTTTACTTTGTTAGTATAATAGTTGCTATGGACGCATATGCTTTGTAAATCATCCAATGACCATTTTATTTTATCCCACATTCATGGGAAGTAGTAGTTGTTTGGATTAGACTTAGTATATAAGTAAATGTTGAGGCCAATGAAAGCATCCATGACTTTATTTTATTGAGCTTGCTCAAAATAGGTTGCCCCCTCGAAAAGGCCAGCGATTCTACAATTTAGCCATTGAAATTTAGTTCTGCTTATTTGAGTTAATATATTTCTAATTTTTATAGTTTATTTCATATATTTGTAATTATCTACTAACTTGTTTAGGAAGTATCCTCTCCTCTAGTATCAGAGCACTTTCTAGGGCCAAATTTTTTTCCTTAAAGTGTTTTTTTGTTCCACTGCATAATTCATTTAAGTATTTTTCTATATGACAATAATATATTTCAAACAAGGGTAAAAACATGTTCACATAATCATGGGAAGTACTTGGGTGAAATCCCAAAAACTCATTATGAGGAGTACCATAGGAACTCCAAAGTAAATAGCCCATTGAGAGGACTTGCCAGTGAAACGGGTAATGACCCCATCCTGATTGACTAGCTCTCATCTGTGAGGAAAGCCAAGAGCTATCATTTAGAGGTAATCCTGCAGCTAAATTTTTTTTAGAGAATGATACTCACGTAGATGACATTGGTGGATAGAGAGATATCTTTAAACCCTTAGGCAGCCTTAAAACTTAGGGCCCATTTTTATTAGTTTCAAAATATTTTTAGTAGACTATCAAAAAAATCAACCAATAGTAAAGTATTCGAAGACTGTTAGAGGACATGTAGCTAGACATTTAATAGAAACTAGAAACTAGAAAATCTTCATCTTATCATTTTCAAAAAAATATTCGTAGAGTATAAGACATCTCTTAGAGGGCTTGCAGCCAAACAGAAAATAGAAAACAAAATCTATAAAGAGGAAAAAAAATTATTTTATGCCATATCTCTTCATCTATATCCCCATTGATCTTAAAACTTTATCCAAACACTTGAGATTCCATTCTCCACATTTTCTTCCTTGTAGTTCCATATCTCAATTCCACTCCTAGTTCCCACAAATCTCAATTTTCCCTTTTTTTAGGTTTTGCCATAACTTCTATTTTTGTCTATTTGCCTCAAAAAAATTCCATAGTGTTCATCTCCTTTTTCTGCTCCTTTGTCATTCTTTGATAAATTTTCTAGTTTTTCCATTTTCACTCCTAAAATTGTCCTCGCCTTCATCAATCATACTCCCACTATGCAAAAAAGCTTGGTAAAAGTACCTTTACCCCTTCTAATTTTTCCAAAATCACAAACTTCCCTTACTAAACGTGTCTTAACTCTAATTTTCCTACCCATTTCATAAAATATATCTTATCTGGGTCATGGTAGTAATCTGAATAGGAGTAAAAACATGGAGGATGAAATTGCCACCCTCAAGACACACATCAAAGCTCTTGATGAAAAAATTATTGACCTCAGTCTTCAACATACCACCTTGAACAATAGATGACATCTAGAGTCCTCTTGAAACTAGATTTTCTTCTTCTAGCAATTTTCATGGGCTGAAGCTTGATTTTCCTTAATTCCATGGTGCAGACCCAACTAGATGGATCTATCAAATAGAATAATATTTTAGTCTACATAATACTTTTGATGCCAACGAGGTTTCACTTGCATCCTTTCACTTAGAACTTGAATCCCTTCAATGGTATAGTTGGTATACCAAGGCTCATGACGAGCCAAGATTGATTGATTTTTTCACCCTCAATTTACAATGGTTTGGCCCTATTGATTTTGATGACTTCATTAGAGCACTCAATAAACTTCACCAAATAGGAACGGTGAGAGAATATCAAACAAAATTTTAGAAAATGGCTAATCACACAGAGGGATTATCTAATGAATTCTTTAGGATTTACTTTATCAATGGACTAAAGGATGTAATTTGATCTGAGATCAAAATGTTCTAGCCCAACACAATGATGGAATCTCTAGGGTTGGATAATTTAGCATAGGAAAAGATTATAGCTCAATAGTGATTCAAATCTAATTTTACTCCATTCATAAATACAACTCCATAATGATCTCAAATAATGCCATTCCCCAAAACCACTCTTATCAAAAAATTTATTAAAGCAGAGATGTGAGCCCATAGAGAAAAAGAAATATGTTATAATTATGATGACAAATTCACTTGAGGACATTGATGTATCAAACAAAATATCTACCTATTAGATGTGGACTCTCTACCCTAAACTAAATATTGGGAAGATGTTTAGGATACAATGGATGATCTAGAATAAGCTCAGTTGATGGTGAAACCTACTTCTCAAGAAAACCAACTAGATATCTATATCCATGCTTTAGAAGGAGTCACCACCCTATAAACTATATGAGTCAGGGGTTAATTCAAGAAGTTCCCTCTCATAATACTCATTGATTCTGGTAGAACTTATAACTTCATTGACCCTCAGATTGTTGAATACGCTGATTATTGTCTATCTTTGCTCTAACTTTGAAGTCATGATTTCCAATGGGGGCACATTACCTTGAAAAGAGAAGTGTCATAATGTGTGTATCTCTATTATGGATTAATTTTTATGCTCAAATAAATTTACCTTGACCTTAGGTGGATGTGATGTTATTTTAGGAGCCCAATGGTTATGCACACTTGGACCCATCTTATGGTATTTTACTGAACTTTGGTTCCAATTTTTAGATAATGGGAAAAAACACACATTGAAAGGCTTGTAACCAAGGTCTCTCAACATCATCAATTCACATCACATGAAAAAACTTCTTAAAAAGAATTCATATGGTGGCATTTCCCAAATCCATTCCATTCAAATGCAACCATCAACAGTCTCCACTCCTCCTTCTGATCTACAAACCATTTCGCATAGGTATGCACATGTCTTTATCGAATCAGTGGGATTACCACCTTCATAGCTAGAAGACCATCGTATTTATCTCATTCTTGTAAGCATTCCTTCCAACATCAGTCCCTATCACTACCCATTTTAGCAAAAGACTAAGATCGAGATACTCATTTGAGACTTACTAAAGAAAGGCATTATTCACCCTAGTACCAGCCCATATTCTTCCCCAGTTCTCCTTGTTCAAAACAAATATGGGTCATGACACCTCTGGATTTGACTTATGTGTACTTAATCACATCATAATGAAGGATAAGTTCCCAATCCCTATTATTGATGGGCTTCTTGATGAGCTTCATGGTGCTCATTTTTTCTCCAAATTGGATCTTCACTTTGCATATCACCAAATCTAGCTTCATGAGGATGATATTCCTAAGATAGATTTTTTCATGCATGATGGCCATTATGAGGTTTTGGTCATGTCTTTTGGCCTTACTAATGTTGCTTCAACATTCTAGCATTGATAAATAAAATATTCTAGCCCTACCTATAGAAATTCATTTTGGTCTTCTTCAATGACATCCTCATTTATAGTAAAACATGGTCTAAGCATCTCCAACATCTGGAGCTCACATTGCAACTTCTCTCTGACCATCATCTTTATGCAAAATAGTCTAAATGTGTTTTTGGCCAAGATGAAGTGGAGTATCTTAGACATATTGTTTCATCTCAAGGGGTTTGGGTGGATCTTGAAAAACTAGTTGTCATGACAAATTATCCTCTTCCTCAAACACTCAATAGCGCTGACAAGATACTATCATGAGTTTGTCAAGGATTAAAACAAGATTGTATCTCTACTGACAGTTATGTTGAAAAATGATGCTTTTACATGGACACAAACTATTGAGTGTGCATTTTAAGAATTAAAACAATCTATGTGTATTATACATGTTCTATCTATGCCATATTTTTCCAAGACCTTCACTATCAAGAGTGATGCTTGTGATAATCGACTTGGTGTTGTTCTTATCTAAGAAGGATGCCCCATTACATTCACCAGCAAAGCTCTTTCTAGTAAGAATTTAGTATTCTCTACTTATGAGAAGGAAATGATGGCCATTTTACATGCAATACAGAAGTGGCGGCCATACCTACTGGGTAATAATTTTTACATCAAAATTGATCACTAAAGTCTAAAATATTTCCTTGAACAATGGGTCTCCACTCCATCACAACAAAAAATGGTTAGTAAACTCATGGGTTATGACTATGAGATCATTTATAAGAAGGGTACAAACAATATTGTGGTTGATGTTATGTCTCGCACATTTATGGACCAAGCTTCCCTTTCAAAATTTTCCATGCCTATTCCAAATTGGTTGGATGAAGTATAGTAGGGGTATGTAAATAATTCCTCATTATCTCAAACCATTCAACAGTTAGCCACTCTACGATACCACATTATTCTTGGGATGGTGCTTCTCTATGATACAAGGGTAATCTGGTGCTTCCCTAGAGCACATATCTTTAAAAGGTTGTATTCTATGAACTCCATGCTTCTCCATCTGTAGGGAACTCAGGATTTCTCAAAACTTATGAGTGAGCATGATGTAACTTCTTTTTGAAGGGAATGAAAAAGGCAATTCAAAAAATAGTGGCTGAATTTGATACCTACCAATGCAACAAGGGTGAAACCACACTCATCCTTGGGTTACTCAAACCCTTGCTCATCCCTACCAGGATTTGGAAAAATATTTCTATAGATTTCATTGAGGGGCTCCCTAAATCAGGAGGGAAAATAGTGATCTTGGTTGTGGTTGATCGCCTCTCCAAATATAGTCATTTTTGTGCCCTCAACCATCCCTATACATCAGAGTGCAGACTATTTTACCAAAGCTTGATAATGAATGATCCATCCTTGTTGAACCAAAGGCAATCTTGGATAGGTGCACATGCCAAAAAATTCCCCACTCCATCATAGAGGTTTTAATTTAGTGACACATAATGCAACCAGAGGATGCCACATGAGAACCATTATTTCAAATTCAACATCAATTCCCACATCTAAAGCTTTGAGGACAAAGCTTTTTCTAATAGGGAGGGGATGTTAGGAACCTATGCTAACCCATATTTTTACTTTGTTAGTATAATAGTTGTTATGGATGCATATGCTTTGTAAGTCATCCTATGAGCATTTTATTTTATCCCACATTCATGAGAAGAAGTAGTTTCTTAGATTAGACTTAGTATATAAGTAAGTATTGAGGCCAATTACGGCATCCACAAATTTATTCTATTGAGATTGCTCAAATGAGGTTGACCCCTTGAAGAGGATAGTGATTTTGCAATTCTACCATTGTAATTCAGTTCTTCTTATTTGAGTTAATATATTACTAATTTTCATAGTTTATTTCATGTATTTGCAATTATCTGCTAACTTGTTCAAGAAAGATCCTCTCATTCTCCTATTGCTCCTAAGAAACCACCCTTGATTAGTTTTTATAACCCATAGATCTGATCTATCAAGGAAGTTTTGAAAGTTGTCATGATCTTTTTCTCTCTCACTTCCCCTTGCTTTTTTGTTGAATCTAGGCGTGCATTGAAATCACCTCGTATTATCCATAACTCTTCTTATCTAGGATTGATGATCTCCTCTAGCTTTATCTAAGCTAACTCTTTTTCATCTTTATTTTGTGCTCCATATATGTTAACAAGAAATAACTTTAGTGTTGTCCTTCTTTCTTTAACTTTACACACTATGAACTGTTTATGAGTCTATAAGGCCTCTATCTTTGCCAGATTATCCTTTCATAGAATGACCATTCCCCCTGATGATCCTTTTGTATTATTACCAATTGTCTCCATTTTTATAACTATATAAAAAAAAATCCTCTATCAAAATTATCTAATTTAGACGCTTGGATCATCATAATCTCTAGATTGTATTGACTAATTAGTTGTCTTAATGATCTCTTCTTATATGGGGCATTGAGTCCCCTAATGTTCCAAGATATGATCTACATTATGGTTGGTCACTTTGCTTAGTGCCCACCAAGAAGTTATCTACCAAATTTTGAGTACCTGCCCTTATGGCCTCCATTGTTTCTTCTTGTCTCTTCTTTTTCTTGTTTGGTATCCCTCTTTTTATTTTTCCAAAGTTTCCTTTATTGTTAAGGTTTGAGGCTTGCTTTATTCCTATCATGTCCTCTTTACTTCCACTTTTTGATTCTATTCCCTCATCTTCTTTAGAACTTATCCAATTTTCTTGATAGTGTTGCCCTTCTCCCTGTCCTTTTACTTTCTATTGCATTCCTTTTTTTCTCAATCTTCTTTTGTTTCTCCTCCTTCCTGTTAGGTTGTGGAGCTAAAAGCTTCACTGATGCAAATAGGGAAGGAGGTTGCAGAAGGGTTGCAGAGTGTCACAGACACCGGCGTCGGTCAGGCCAACTGACTTCGGCATGATAAGGTAGGAGAGCAATTGACGTCGGTCAGTAGTCGGTCAGCGTCGGTGACCCCCAGGCAGACAGGGACCAACGTCGGTCACCTGTGGTTCGAGCTGCGAGTATATTACGGGCAGTTAGTTGATGAACCAAGTGTTTGCATGTTTAGAGCTAATTTTAGACTGAGAGCTGCGAATCTAATTATTGTAATTAGGTGTCTAATTATTGTTTGGATGAGATCTATATAATAGACTCATGGATTGTATTGTAAACTTATGCTAGAGAGTAAGAGAGCAATATTATAAGCTCCTTCTGTGTGTGAGGTGAGCAATGGTGTGTTCCTCCTAGTGCCACAGTACCAAGGTGGGTGCTAGATTGGAGAATCAGCAGGGTTCTTCAGAAGTGTATGATCTTGGTTGTCAGGTGAGCATGGCTTCTATAGGAGATCTACATGGTAAGTAAGATCATTGATATGCAGATGTATGTGTGTGCAAGGTCAAGGTTCACAGGTGTCTAGAACCAGGTTGATTTGTAGGTGCGCAAGATCAAATAGGACAACAACACAACAGGGAGTAGAATTAGGTAGGATCTACTTGGAGTACAGTGTGTACTCAGATAGAGCAAGAGAGGAAGGCAAGGAAGATCCTTCCATAAGTAAGGTCTATTGAGGTGCAGGTTGTTGCAAGTTCAGGGGAGATCTACTTGAAGTAAGTTTGTGTACTTATGGTGTGCGTGGAGCACAGGTATAAGGTGAACACCAACTCAGTGTTTGAGTTGGGTGTTGGGACCTAAGAGAGAGAGCTTTGAGGAGAGAATTACTATACACTTGAGGTGTGGGAAGCCTCTGAAGAGGTGGTGGAGAAGAAGTGGCATCTTCTTTATTGTATTCTTTTCTGTAAGAGTTTTAATACAAGTTGTGTATTGTCTCTCATATCATGTGTTATTTTTGGATTCTAGTTACTTGTTGATTCTGGTTTATTCTGCATATTAAGTTGCTTGTATTTGGTAATCAATTGTGTGCTTCTGGTATTCATATCCCAACACGTGGTATTAGAGCTAAGGTTGTAGGAAGCGGTTTTGTGTTTGGTTACAGGTCATTCTCAAGGGTTTCTGATTGAGTGGGAGTAGAGCAATGGCAGATCAAAGTAAGCTAAGAATGGAGGAGTTGAAAAGCACAAATGGTCACTTACGGTCCTATGGAAAGAAAGAGCAGGTAAAAGAAGATTGTTGGTTGGTAGCAGATCAGCATGAAGGAACTGAAGATGCAGATGTAGCAGGTGTTGTTGCATAGGATGCTCTGAGAGGTTTCTTGGATAAAGTTGAATCTTGGATAACAGATTCAGTTGCCTCTTTCTATGCAGCCCCAGGTAGAGGAGCTGGTGAGCCTTGCCAAAGAATTGGCAAAGGGGAAGTAAAGCTAAAATTGCAGGCAGCCAACACATGGGTGTTGAAGGAGGTCATGCAGGTCCCAGGTTTGGAGATGTGGCTAATTTCTTCAGAAAGGTTGGGTGATGAGAGATGCACAAGAACTCTCACAGCGGATGCACTTGAATTAGCCGGTGGTAAGAAAATAGGTACTCTTTATCTACTTGTTGATATTACTAATTCTTCTTTTGTTGCAGAGACGTGGCTTCGTAGGCTTGGTCACATGAGTAGGAAGGAGATGCATGTTCTTAAGTGGAAGATAGATATATTTGACAGGATTAAGAACTGGAAAGCCTTGGTGTTTATGGAGAAGATGGCAGACAGAGACCAATGGATGGGCTGGATACTAATGAGTTTGTACATGGGACTTGATTCAAAGGAGCTCGCGGATAAAAAGTCATCACTTACAAAAAACATAGGTATCGGCGTCAGCAGGAAGATCGACGTCGATAGCAGGAGACACCAACGTCGACAGGGTTGGTAGTCAGGACAGGCGCAGGAACTGATGTCGGTTGGATGCAGACTGTGTGGTGATCGAGGTCAGTCACTGTAACAAATTTTGGGTGGACAGCAAGCTGTCAAGGAGTCTCAACCACCCATACAGAGGACTGAAGACATAAGTAAGCCTCAAATTCATTGTTCCTCTTCTTTATACTAGTTGCTGACTGCAGAGCAGGAAGGATCCAGGAAACAGTGGGAGCATGGCATGGAAAGATTACAGAACCAAGCAGGAGATTTGGTAGGGTTGCCAGTAGGTATGAAAGCATAGAGACGAATGGATACCTTAGTTGAAAATAGAGAGAATGGACACGTGAGATGGAAGGCCGGTCATATGGTCTTGAGGGAGCTACAGGACAGTGGGACATGACTAACAGGTGGTACCAGGTGGATGACAAAGCAGGGCTTTAGTCAATGTCAGTATAACCATTGTGTTTGTCTTACCAGGTGGATGATGGTCGCAACATCATTCTGTTATTGTATGTGGATAGTATGCTAGCTAGCAAGTTTGTACATACAGGGTTTTGTTGAGCTAAGGGTGAGATTAGTTCAGTGGTTTGCTATGAAGAATCTGGAGCAGCAAAATTCTTTGGCATGGGAGACATGGGAGATCACAGGGTGATTTTGTTTCTAGTGGGAGCTGATGTGAATCAGGTGTTGGCAAGACGCAAGATGCAAAATCAGAGCACACCAAATGCTGGATAGTTCAGTGTCTAAAATCACATGAGGTCTGGTATAGACCTAAGTTTTCCCAAGCAGTGGGAGCTGTCAAAGAGTTAGGAGCCAATTCAGAGAAGTGAGTTCTCAGGGATTTGAGAGGGACCAGCAGCAGGGATTCATGTTATTCAGGGTCAAGACTTCACTACATGTGTTTGTAGATGCGGATGTGGTAGGGTACTCAGATGACAGGAGATACACCACAGGTTGTGTGGTGGGTTGTCTTCAAGATTCATCTTGAAGAGGGATACAAGCCAGGAAATAGATTAGATAGGGTACAGGTACAGGTACAGTGCAGCTGTTTATCTCCAAGTGGGAGATTGTTAGGTTGTGGAGCTAAAATCTTCACTGATGCAAGCAGGGAAGGAGGTTGCAGAAGGGTTGCAGAGTGTCACAGACACCGGCGTCGGTCAGGCCAACTGACATCGGCATGATAAGGCAGGAGAGCAACCAATGTCGGTCAGAAGTCAGCCAGCGTCGGTGACCCCCAGGCAGACAGGGACTAACATCGGTCACCTGTGGTTCGAGCTGCGAGTATATTACGGGCAGTTAGTTGACGAACCAAGTGTTTTCTTGTTTAGAGCTAATTTTAGACTGAGAGCTGCAGATCTAATTATTGTAATTAGGTGTCTAATTATTGTTTGGATGAGATTTATATAATAGACTCATGGATTGTATTGTAAACTTGTGCTAGAGAGTAAGAGAGCAATATTATAAGCTCCTTATATGTGTGAGGTGAGCAATGGTGTGTTTCTCCTAGTGCCACAGTACCAAGGTGCGTGCTGGATTGGAGAATCAGTAGGGTTCTTCAGAAGTGTATGATCTTGGTCATCAGGTGAGCATGGCTTCTATAGAAGATCTACATGGTAAGTAAGATCATTGATATGCAGATGTATGTGTGTGCAAGGTCAAGGTTCACAGGTGTCCAAAACCAGGTTGATTTGCAGGTGCGCAAGATTAGATAGGATAGCAACACAACAGGGAGCATAATCAGGCAGGATCTACTTGGAGTATAGTGTGTACTCAGATAGAGCAAGAGAGGAAGGCAAGGAAGATCCTTCCATAAGTAAGGTCTATTGAGGTGTAGGTTGTTGCAGGTTTAGGGGAGATCTACTTGAAGTACGTTTGTGTACTTGTGGTGTGCGTGGAGCACAGGTATAAGGTGAACACCAACTCAGTGTTTGAGTTGGGTGTTGGGACCTAAGAGAGAGAGATTTGAGGAGAGAATTACTGTTCACTTGAGGTGTGGGAAGCCTCTAAAGAGGTGGTGGAGAAGAAGTGGCATCTTCTTTATTGTATTCTTTTTTGTAAGATTTTTAATACAAGTTGTGTATTGTCTCTCATATCATGTGTTATTTCTGGATTCTAGTTACTTGTTGATTCTGGTTTATTTCGCATATTAAGTTGCTTTTATTTGGTAATCAATTGTGTGCTTCCGGTATTCATATCCCAACACTTCCCTATGCTCCTTTCTTTGAGGATATTTTCAATGTCCTCTTTAAATTCATATTATGTTATTATGTCTTTTCCCTCCTATTTTATGTTGTTTTCTTGTCCCTAATTTTCTAGTATTGTTTTTATTCCTTCCATTTCTCTTCCTTCTTCCATAATAGTTGTCTTGCTCTTTTTTGGCACATATTTTTTGATCATTTTGCTCCTAGTTTTGATGTTGTGTTTTTTCTTAGGTTTCATGAAACCCTCTGCATCCTTTTCCATTTCTTCCTAGGCTTTCTCTATTGAATAATTTTCTAGTTTATAGGGCATTGATTAATTATATATCCATATTCATGGCATCCCTTGCATCTGAAGGGGATGATTTCATAATCTAAGTCCTGTATCCATTCCATCTCCCCTGATTTCAATGTAACCATTTTTTATAGTGGTCTGGTAAGGTCTATTTCCACAAATATCCTAGCATAACTAGATAATCCTTTTCCATGATGGGGTTTAGTAACATCAACAGGTCTAACTATTATATGAGCAATTATTTTGAAGGCATACCTTGACAAAAAATCTTATAGAAGAGCATATATTGGGATCCACACTTGTACCATTGTTGGTAATTCCTCTGATGGCTTAAAATTCATATATCAGTGCTTCAAGAACAATCCCAAATTTTGAAAAAAGTATGGTCTTCCTTTAAAGACTTTAACTTGATCTAATTCATTCACAAATAATCCAATAAAATATCCTTTGGTGCATGTTCTCAATTTTTATTCTCTATTCATTTTATAGTTCCTTCGAGTCCATGCATGCAACTCTTCCAGAGTTTGTTGGGCTCCCATAAATTTGTAAATTAGGTTCCTACTATAGATTCCAAGTATGTTATTTTTAATTTTTTATAGATATAGCAAAGTAATAGGATTTTATTCTATTGTCTACATGCATGTCCTCCTAGTTCCCTTTGTTCTATTCTTTGGATTATTTTTTCTTGTAGCTTTCACCAAAGCATTAATCTTTATTTACGTAATCGATGAATTTGTTCCATAACCATCTACTGAAAGGTAAGTCTTTGGGGGTGGAAAATATCCCTCCCAGGTCCAAAAATTCTATGAAAAAACTTTTAGTAGCCTATTTCACTACTCATTAGCTTTTGTATAAAAACCTTCTTTGTAATCCTTAACCCTTCAAACCCTAGCTCTTTTCATCTCTCTAAAATCCAAACCTAGTTTTGGTGGCAATGTGTGTGTTCTATTATCTTGATTTTTTTTTGGTGTGAGGTTTATTTTTGCCTTAGTTGTGCATTCAACAATGGAGACATTTCTCTTTGAGGTCCTAAACACCTCCAAGTACAACACATGGAAAACAAAAATGATAATATTTTTTCATTGCAAAGGTTTGTGGTGCATCAATCAAGATAATGTTCCTACATTAACTTCAGATAAAGATAAGTCTTGGCTTGCATGCATGTAAAAAGAGGCTCTTGATATGATCAACCTCAATGTTTCATAAAGTTTGCACTCATATATTACAAATGCCACATCACCAAAAGAATTTTGAGACAATTTTTTGTCACTGTTTGAGGAGGCAAATGAGGCTTTTGGGCATTATAAAACCATTATTCCCTCATTTATTCCACCTCTTTATATTTCACTTCCTCCTTATTCATTTATTAGTGAGGACTTATATTGTCAAGATGCACTTTCACCATCTTTTATTCATGGCATAAAAAAGAAACACACATCTATTTTTACTACTCATACTGATGTGCATTCTAACATTATAATTATTTCACCTATTGAGCCTTTCGTGAAGGCTTATTATTTATCACTTCAAGAAGAGAATATGATATTTTTTGAGTAGAATGCCTTTTTGTGATCTATTATTCATAGTAAAGACATCCTCATTCACTCTTTGAAAATAAAATTGATAGCATGCAACACCAAACTAGAATATTGGGCATTCATGCCCCTATTTATAGTCCATCATGTAATCCTAAATCTAGAATGCATCCACTTGATGTGATTTTACAATGTCACTTACTAGATCCTAAATAACCCATTGTTCTTATTGCTCTTATTGTTTTAGCTAATGTTTTTGTGCCTTTTTTTTTTGCACACTTTGTATATACCACTCAAGTTTCACCTAAATATATACCTGCCTCTTTTGAGAATCATACCACTACCTTTAGATCCTTCATGCTCATTTTAATGGGTCACACTAATTGACTTGTGAAAATTAGTTAGCATCTACAAGGTATTTCTAACCCTATCTAGCCTGTTAAGTGAATTTCTAGGCATGGAATTGGTTATTCAACAAGTGTTTCATATTCGATTGGATCATTTTATAGAGTTTCATCCTTTGTTTCCTCCACTCTTCATGAGGACATTGAGTTACATATAAGCTATACTACACTTTCATGTTAATCAGCTTAACACCTTTTTGGATATTCCCTTGCATCCTTATATTGTGGAATTTTCACCCACTCATATTCAGACATCTTCATCCACCAATTATATTCAACTAAGGTGAATTTATAATAATTATTGGAGGTATCAACAACATTATTTTTTATGACTCTATAAGTGAGGTTTTTCCACCACTTAGCTTCTTCAATTGCATATTAATCCTCATACCTTTTTATGTTCCTTAGTTGTATGATATATTTTATTCAAATTTATTTTTCGGAGCATGCATTTCTCATTTCTTAGTTGGCATCTTCTATAGATTTTCTACATTCTATAGCCTATTGCATCACTTAGTGATATTGTTTTTTGGATGGGGCCTATTTTTATAGTCACACTGAGAGTCATAAAGTTTTTCCTGCATTTGTGTGTTTTCCATGATGAACACTTTATTATTCAGTTACATGCCTATCTAATCCCCGCCAGGGACACCTTCTTGAGATATTTTATATTTTTATCTTTGATGTTGACATTCTCCTTCAGATTTATGGTGGATATTTTTCTCTTTTTTGAATAGTAGATATTATAATGAAGCCCAATATTAATGTTTATTGCTTGAGTATTAATATTTTTCCACTCATACAGATATTTTGAGTCATTACACCCATTTCAGCATTATGGAGTGTGTGCATATGTTGTTTCAGGTGTCATCCAAGATTGGTGCACAATATTTTCTATTGGAAGCAATGGATTAAGTGAAATTTTTTTGTATGGGTTTCACTCCATCAAGTACACCTAATTTAGAATTGTGTTTTATATTTGAGTCATTCTTATTGGGATGCCTTATCACATAATTTATCTCTTCATTATCATTGTTGTTTTACTAGTTTTTTGGTAGCTTGAGGTGACATATTTCATCATTGGTAACTTTTTTTCCCAATTTTGTGATCAATGTTTTTTTACTAAGTGAGACTCATACAAAATACCAATTCTTATTTGACTTGGTGGTTATTATAACTCAACAACCATATATTCTAGTAATATGTATTGGTTACCATAGGGACACTTGTATTTTATTGTGCATTTGTATATGGGTATCTGATTAGACCTAGTTATTGAGACCCATAAATCACTTTGCTTCCTCTTTTCTCACTCCCTATTTTGTGCTTAAGGGAGGGTTTGGAGTGAGTGTATTCACACTCAGTTATGGATTTAAGCTTGATATGGAGTTTTTTATAGTTGTTGGATTATTTTCTTATGTGTATAGACAATATTTGGTGTGCACCTATTTAGGAAATCTAAGTTATATTTGAATGGATCACAACAACCAAGTGGTTGTTGTGAAACCAACTCATTGAATATTTATAAGGAACTCATTGTTCTATCTATTTGGGTTTATAAAGATAACTTATGTGCATTGTGTATATTAATTTGAGGCAATAATACATTGAGACTGTTATGCATATTTTATTTGTTGTGTACTATGTATAAAACAATGGCTTCATTGTGGTAATGGTGTGAAGGAGAGATCTTCTAGTTGTATAAGTATTTTTTACACTCTAATAGATAAAAATTTCAAATATATCATTGATAGCCTGAAACCCCTTTTTAAATAGCCTAAGACTCTTAATCCAAAGAACCATGGAAAATGGCACATTATGAAAATTAAGAATGGGATACCACAAGAGAGAATGAGAATTAAGAGAAGGTCTATTTATGAAACCATCCCCTACCCAGATGAGGTTGGGTTTGAGTAATTCACAAGCTTTCCATATACTTTTAACACAAAATTGACACTAATTTGAACTGGCTTAGGAGAAATAAGATATTTTTCAAATCAAGACTCTTCAATGCCTTTCTACCAAGAGGGATTCCTTGGGAAATGCATTGTCTTAACATAACCTTCTAGGTCTCGTCCCCTTATAAGACTATGATGATCCACTTAACACTTAGGGAATATCCTTGGAGCTTGATGTCAATGAGCCCAAGGCCCCCAAATTATTTAGGCCTACAATAGATATCCTAAAAGACCTTGTGGAAACCCTATGGAATTTTAAATTACCCCAAAGAAAATCTCTAAATAAATTTTCCAACTTACCATAGGAAAATTTAAAAGGAAACCAGTAAGAATAATAATATACATGAGTAATGGCCAACACTTTTGAGAAAACTTTTAACTTCCCTGCTAAATAAATAGGTTTTGTGATCCAATAAGAAATATTTTTCATAACCCTTTAACCAAAATATGACCAAAGCTCAAAAGGAGAGGTTAAAAAAGAAAAGGGAATGGCTATAAACTTAAATTTAACACCTCGATGAATCTATTACCAATGGGTAAAAATAATTCTATAGCATTAAGTCTTTCTCCACTAAATAGAGGACCCTGATAAAAGGCAAAATATGTCAATCCATTCCATGGCATTCTTAACTTAATCTTCTTCATCAAAAAGGGTAAGAAAATAATCGTCTATAAAATTACCTTTGATGAGATATTGATAAAAATGGGGATGAGAAATGCTTTTCACCAAACCTCTTTAAGATTAGATGGCCAAAAGGAATTTAGACCCTTCTGCAATAAGCATGTAGATAGAGGAAGCCAAGGGAGAACCTTGCCTAATACACATGAATAACCCAATTGTGAGTGATTCCACTCCATTAATGGTAATACAAGCTATGGCATATTGAAACAACATATTAACAGTATGGACAAATCGAGACCCAAACCCAAAGCTTGAAGCATGTAAATGATGAAGGGCCACTCAATCCTATTAAAAGATTTCTCAAAACCAATCTTTACAAGCATGTATTTTTTACAAGAGAATGACCCATTTCATACACTCCCAAATTTCAATAACATTGTCCATAATATCCTATGTTGGATAAACTATGTTTGTTTATTTTAACAAAGGAAGAAGATGTCTCAACCTGAGGTGAGGGCTTTAGCAATGATTTTATAAGAGACATTCAAAAGGGTTATCAACCTCTAATTGATAATAAGCGTAGGAACTATAGTGTTCAAGATGAATTTGATATTACCCTAATTAATTAGGGATCTTAGGGAGTTAGACAAAACAAGTTTAAAATATATTTTGAAAATCTATTATCTAATAGTATCTCGGAAGACTTGATAAAATTCATAGGGTAAACCATCAATGTTAGGGGCTTTGTCAAAGGCCCTTTGCATGATTACTTCCTTGATATCATTTAGAGTAAGATATTTATCGCTACTACACCCTTAATCTATGGCATGTATAGGGATATGTGTGGTTGACTTGTGGCTTATGTACCTCTTATAATATATTGATGCATTTCTCTATGTTCTTAGTAAGGTCAGCCTATGGAATAACCATGAATAAATAGACTATATATATGAGGGAGTGGTTAGTATTTGATCAACATATTATGAATTCTACTCTTATTACATCATTATGGAGGTTGCCCCCTCAAAGTGGCTCAATTACATTTATCAAGCATTCTACTCTTCTGTCAATTATTATTGTGGATATACATATTATGTTCTAATTTCTATGATATAATATTCTATTGTGCAAACATCTAAGTAATTACATTACAAGTGGTATCAGATCTTCAAATTGGAAAAGTTTATGTGGCATATTTTTTTTGGGTTTTGATATTGCGAGTCTCTTACGAGTAGAAGTATTAAAAAAATATAACTTGTGATTAGGGAAGCATTTAATTTTTTTGTCACTGTAATATTGTTTGAATTAATTTTTTGAAAAAAAATAGTAAAAAAAGTCTTAAAAAAAATTCACCTTATGCAAATTATTAGTCATTAGATTCATCTTGGTGAGATGATCATGACAGAATAATCTATTGGTAAAATTTTTCGTCTAAAAGTTTTCACCCTTGTCTACATTAACAATCATTAGATTCATGAGATGCTCATAATGTTATAATCCATTGATACACTTTTTGGGGGGTTATAACCCTCCATCCTAGGGTTTATGCATAGCTAGTCCTAACATTTTTAGACATGATAAAGGGAAAGAAACTCCAAAAAATCCTCACAATGATGACATGGATTCTATCACTTTTAATCCATTTTTTTATTTAGTTCACCAACTTCAGTTAGATTTACAAAGCATGGTGTAGAAAGATGATATTGATGCAGTCAAAAGGGACATCATTAGAATAAGATGGGACCTAAATGTTTTCAAGGATCAATTAATACTTATAATTGGGAAATTTTATAATCTTATATCTTAGCCTTCTCAAAATAATCCTTCACCACTCCAATTCGGTTATTTCCATTCAAACAATCACACCTCCAATCCTGGTCTAAAACAATTATTGCCAAACATGGACTTGTGCAAGTTTGATGGTAAGGATCCACTTACTTGGATCAATCAAATCAAAAATTTATTTAATCTACATTAGACTCCATGTTCACAAAAGGTGGTCATGGTGTCTTTATATCTAGAACCTGAATATTTCATTTGGTATAGATGGTTGTGTGCTCAAAATAAAAATAAGGGCCTACAAGTTACCTAATCTATATTTTTAGAGGAGATGCAACTCCATTATCACAATAATGTCTTAGAAATATACTTCAATCAGCTTGCCAAAATGCATCAAATAGGGACTACAAAGGATTATATTCATCTTCCATAATCTCTATTTACATGTGGATGACATCACAAGGCAAATTTGACTAACATGTTCTTGGGTGGCCTCAAAGATAGAATTCAAATCAAGGTTCACATGCTTAGTTCCAATTCAATATTTGAAGCCATACCAATGGTAAGCATGGTGGATATAAATATTTGGTCAAGTGAAGGCCTTTCACTAATGTTCGCAAACATAATTTCCCAGCCCCATCATTTCTTTAGCCCACAAGATTGGCCCCTCAAAAAATTGAAGATAAGTTTGAAAAAGGGTTATGTTTTGGCTCTGATAGCAAATGATCAAAGTACATAGACATGTTGAAAAGAAGTTATTTTACATTGAATGCATCAATGAGGATGAATAATATGATGATGCCTCATGTGTAGGTTTGGAATAACTCGATGATGAATCTGAAGATTCTCAACCTATTATTTATTATCATGCACTTTTAGGTATTATTACTCTTCAAACTATTAATGTAGTGAGTTTTCTTAAGAAAAAAAAGGTGACTATGTCAATTAAATATAGAATTACACACAACTTTATCAACTATAAGTTGGCTACTTATTTGAAATTTTTCATTTACCCAGCTCTAAAATTTTAGGTCATGATTGTATATGGTAGTACAATTAATTATTTTAGTAAATGTCATAATATTAAGCTTATTATGGGAGACTACTTATTATATTATCCTATGTTTTTATTTTCATGGGTGGGGATGACATTGTTTTAGGCGTGCAATGGCTCACCACTTTGGGCATAATTGAGATGAATTTACAAGAACTATTCATGTGTTTTCATTCAGAAGGTAAGACATTTGAACTATGTGGTTTACGAGTTAAATCTTCATAATTGGTTAGTTATCTCTAGATGATGAAGATGCTCAGAAAAAGTGCGTAAGGATTTGTTGTGTGATTGTTTTCCATAGAAGTTCAACCAACTGAAGAATATACCCACCTTAATTTACAACTGGTGTTGGATGACCATTATGTTATTTTTGGTGCCATGCTAAAAGGACTTTCACCAAGCAGAGCACATGATCATGTCATCAGACTACTTCCAAATTAGTATATCACCCAACACCAGACCCTATAAGTACCCCTATTCCCAAAAGAGTGAAAATAAAAAGATGGTACAAGAGATACTGGAGGGAGGAATTATCAAACACATCCAAAGCAAATATTCCTCCTCAGTGGTCATGATGCATACGAAGGATGACACTTGGAGTATGTGCCCAAACTATGTAGAACTCAACAAGTACACCATCAAAGGTAAGTTTCCTATTCTAATAATTAATGATTTGTTAGATGAATTACATGGTGTTGTTTATTTACTAAATTAGATAGTCACTCTAGGTATCATCATATTAGAATCTATGAAGAGGACATACCTAAAATGGCTTTCTAAACAAGGCCATTATGAGTTTATGGGCATATATTTTGGCCTCAGAAAAGTACCATCTACATTTCAGAGTTTGATGAATACTATTTTTAGGTCATTTTTGATAAATTTTGTGTTGGTGTTTTTTATGACATTATCAGTTACAATAAAAATTATGAAGGCCATTTGAAGCATGTGAAATAGGTAATTTATGCCAAACCTTACAAATGTGCTTTTGGCATTAGAGAGGTGGAGTACTTGGGTCATATTATTTCACATGAAGGTGTGAAAGTTGATCCTAAAAATATACAAGTGATGATGGAGTGGTAATTATCTATGACCCTCAAAAAACTTTAGGGATTTTTGGGGCTAACAAGTTATTATTACAGGTTTGTCAAAATTTATGGCAACATCGCAGCCCCACTCACATCTTTGTTGAAGAAATACTCCTTATAGTGGATTGAAATAGTTACCAAGGCAATTGAACAAATTAAAATGGCTATGTACACCACTCTAGTTTTGGTTACTCATGATTTTTTTTAAACTTTTGTTAGTGAATATGATGCATCAGGATATGACATGGGGGTTGTACTTATGCAAGAAGGCAGACCACTTGCATTTGAGAGTCATCAATTGAAGGGAAAAAATAGGCTCAAGTCAATCTATGAGAAAGATATGATGTTTATTCTACATTTAGTTAAGTAATTGAGACCATATTTTATGGGTCAATACTTTTAGCTAAAGACTATTCATGATAGCCTCAACTAATTTTTTTGAACGATGATTGTCATCAGAATAACAACACAAATGGATGACTAAAACATCAGGATATGAATTTGAAATAGTATATAATAAATAAAAATTAATATTTAGTGGAAGATGCACTTTTTAAATGGGATGAATTAGTTGAGGCATTTTTATGCATAGTGACCTTTTGGAAGGAATATTGGCTAGAGGAAGTAAGATCGAAATGGGAGAATGATAAGGATACCCAAAATTTGATTCAAAATATTCAAATTCATTCTGGAGAGTCCACAAATTTTGCATAAAATGGGAACACATTATGGTATAAAGATTGATAATACCTCTATAAGCATTCTCTTCTCAAACATAAAATCCTTTAGGAACTTCATGCATCTCCAATAGTATGCAATTCAGGGTTTTTTAAATCATATAATCAAGCAAGATTTATTTTGGGAAGGACTCAAGGGGGATGTCCTTAAATATGTGGTTGAATGCATGGTATGTTAACAGAACAAAAGTTAAGCCATTAAGATCTTGTATGCACACAAATTAGCACATGTTAGTTTGTGCACTCAAGTCCCCAAGGTTTGGTCAAGGTAGTTGACGTAATGGAATAACTAGGGGTTTGGTTGGTTATTTAGTGGAATGGGATTTGGGATAGTGGTAGTAATGGATTATCATGACAGAACTAGAATAGCTTAGTAGTGTCTTGATGCCCATTGAGAGCATCAAGTTATGTGTAAATAGAGTTCCAAGGCCCTTCGATCTTTGATATCATAAGAAGGTGGAGTTATTGATCAATGTTAGGCTCAAGGAAATAAGGAAGATTGGGTTAAATGACTCATAATAAAATATTTGCTCTGTCAAGTTGACTTTGCCTAGCGAATGTCATCTACTAAGTGTGAATGATATAAGATAAGGCTAGACTTGAGGAGAAAAATAATGAGATGGATGGGTAACTAAGCTAGGATAATGTTATATTCACATCTCTTTCTCTATGGGAGAATAATGATATGTGGATTAGGGATGTACTATTATTTTTTTAAATTGGATAAAGCTCTACGATGAGGTGGGGAATTGGAGTGGAATCGAAAAACCTCATGTCTCAACTCAATACTAAGGTCACATTGTGCAATAATGTTGGGACCAAATACTCTAACTCTAGGTAATCAGTCATTCCAAAAAAGATCTCATGTCTCAATAAGGATCATCCAAAAGAGACTAAGCAAAAATTAGGGAAAAGTGTATGAGCTTATTTAGTCAATAGCTTGTGAGGTATGTTTGCTAGAATGTTGAATCAAGGCTTTGATATGTATTGATTGCATGAATAACAAGGCTTATGTAGGATATGTTTGGTTCATGGATGGGCAAGGCTTTTGATGTGATGTGATTAGTTTCATGAATGGTAAGGATTTTATTGTTA
Organism: Torreya grandis; assembly: GCA_037957365.1. Lineage (NCBI taxonomy): Eukaryota > Viridiplantae > Streptophyta > Pinopsida > Cupressales > Taxaceae > Torreya > Torreya grandis. The sequence goes on along the minus strand of JARHVA010005445.1, from coordinate 1,085,389 downwards.
TGTTTTCTTGCTTTAATGACAAGGCTTTTGTTGTGATATGATTGCTTGCATGAATGACAAGGCTTTTTATTGTTAACTATTTTTGGGTTTTTTTAGGTTTTTAATAAATGAATACTTGCTGAAAATAAAGAGAAAAAATTAAATAATAATAGAATTTAAAACAATTGAAATCAAAACTATTTTTTTATCCTTTTAAATATTTGGGATGCATATAAATGAGAGAGGGAAGAAACTTATACTATTATGCAAGATGTTGATTTCTTGTAGATCTATTTGCATGAAAATTAGATGTAATGTTTTTGTTTGTGTTTTATTATTTTATGTAACATGGAATAAATTCATTAATTAAATTTATTATACACAAGTAATATGATAATAAATTTAATCTAAAATAGAAGCAATGAAACACTTTCTATTAACCTTGTAATCAAACTAGGTTTAGCTTCTCAACCTTTCCAACTTGCTACCAACAATTATTTTCCTAATTAATTGGTTGGGTGAAAACAAATGATATAGGCTCTAATTTGTTATTCTAAAAGAGATAAATTACAATGATTTTAACCCTTTAAAACAAATAAATTTACCAATCTACAACCTTCATACATTCACCTACAATTGCCTATGTTTTTGCATTTACCTACGTGATTGTTTTAAGTGCAAAAGTTTGTCTAGATCTTGAATGAAGAAAAGTTATCTTGCCTAGAAATTAATTGAAATTTTATTAATATCTATTTTTAGAATTATTGACAATAGGTGTTGTTAATTTAAAACAAAACTAATCTATTGAATGCAAACATAAATCAAAACTAATTATGTTTTTAGTAGCAAAGACGTAGATTTGTTTCACTATCAAATTTGCTTCTTTTCTCTTATAAATGAGAAAATAATTTAAACATAATAACAAAATATATTAAATATAATTTAATAAATAATAAATATTGGAAATCAAAAGAACCCCAACTTGATTCTGGAATAAATCAACTAAAATGCAAGCAGTGTGTTGATAGAAGAATCCTCGACATGTTAGCTCTGTATGCTCTTATGTAAATTTAAAAAACTTTATATCTAAGGGATAGACAAACTCTATAATAATATATAAAATGGTATAAGACACAATCCAAAAAAATAAGAGAAGCTGAACTGAGGTTGGCTAATGTCTTGGCTTGCAAGGTCTGTGTTACTCTCACTAATGACACTTCTTCATTTGCAACTATGTAGTCGACTTCAAAATACTAGGGTTTGAATCTCCTAGCAAGTGTAGCAATGTTTTGGTAACAAAATATTCTTGATAATAATATCTAATGATAATTTTTAGATATAAAATTAAGCCAAAATTAGCCTTCTTGTAGGAAGAGAAGGGAGTTTGCATGGGAGAGTTCAACTAAGTGTGACAATAAGTTCAATTTAAGATGAATTGAAGAAGGCTGAAATTAGAATAGTGAGTGATTTGGGCATAATTGGAAGTGAATACAAGTGGAAGGAACAAGAAATATGAAGCTGATTGTGAAAAATGCATGAAAATGAGAGTTATAAGAGCTAATTTTGGGAGGCATTTCCATTGTGATGCAACTATCACTTTATGCAAGGGAGGTTGTAGAATCATCACTTATTTTGTCAAAACTACCCTATAATATAATTAAACTTCCCTAATTTACTGCATAACCACCCTTGTATAGTAAAATAACCTCTTGTTTTACACAACCATTATTGTGGTTGTGTAAATTGAGGGGCGATTTTACAACTATATGTGGTAGTTTTGTTACCTTGGGCGGTGGTTTTGATACTCTTGGTCAATTTTTAAAATAACTAATAAATGAATAGGATGTTCATGATCAAGGGGGTCAAAAGGGGTCAAAAGAGGAATGTATAATCATAAAGGGGGTTTAGAGCTAAAGAGTTCCCTATGGAGCACAAAACAAGAGGTCATTGCATCATTATCAAAATTGTATTATAAATGTAACACTATGTAATTTTTAGGTCCATACATATTGTCCCCTCAGGAAAGCATATTTTCATGAATTGGAAAAGTGTATTCCCTGATAAGGTGTACTGAAAGGAAATGAAAGTTTAGAGATACTTACCTTACTTACCTATATGAAGGAATGAAGCCTAACAGGACCCCATGCAACCTATAGATGGAAGATGAGATTCAAGTGTGACTTTCAAAGAAGAACAAAAGTAGGATGTGTAATCAAAATAAGGGGAGAATATGTACCATGTGTGTAGGTAAAATCCTACTACCTAGACTATCCTGTCAAGAGGCTAAACCTGGTGTGGAGCCATGTGCACCTGTAGAACCATAAAAATGTGCTACAAAAGAGAGAAGTGTTGTTAAAGTGTCAACGATAAATCATTTATTTAAAATATATAAAAAAATAACACATATGTACATACGAATAAATGAAAAATCATGATGTATGCAATCAGAATTGCATGATGTACATGAATTAATCTTAGATCGGATAAGATAGGCCACACCTACACTTCTGATTAGGGATATACTTGTTAAGCAGGAACATGACCAATATGGGGATCTGCTAGACCTGATTATGGGATCACTTGTATCACATGTCACAACATATTATGCTAAGAAGGGTTCCAAATCCTGTAGTCTAACATAATCACACAACCCTAAAAGAGTCATATGATTTGATGTTCACTTATGTAATAAACAAGAAAGTAAATTATTTTAATAACAAGAAAAGTAAACTAATCAAGTATGCACCAAAGCTTGTAGCACAATGTCAGGGGTTAGATGCAAAGAAATCAAATATGTATAACGAACTTCAAATAAAGTAAGTATGAGTAACACCCTAATACATAGAATATGAAGAGTAATATTATTCAAGCCAACACTTATGCTACGTCTATCTATTAAAAGAGATGAGAACAAAGTTAGAATATACTTATCTGAATGTGGACCCATTGTGATTCAATCTCTCCCTTGGCCAATGGGATTTTACAAGAGTTTGGTGTGGTTCGTAAGGATCACTTTGTTAGGCCAAAGCATCCAAGACCTATCCATAAGACTAGACTCTCCAAATAAGAAACCTAAGCTAAGACTCCTCAAGTAGAATGGTGGAAGAGAAGATTGTGACGAAGCATGATAGAATAATAACTCTTTATTGCATATTTTTATAAATGACCAAAATGACCTTGTCTATATAGAAGTATCTCACCCAAAAATCATTTGAACATGTTAGTTGTGCTAGGTCGATCAGGTCGACCTAGTACATTCTCAGGTTAATGCCTAAACTCTATGCTAGGTCAACCAGAAGGCAAAAAAATCAAAAGGGCTAAAGTGACCATAGAATGCACTAGGTTGACCAGGTTGACCTATTATACTGAATAGGTAAAAAGGGTGTAAATCAAGGAGAAGAAGGATGGAAAGAGGAAAATACTATAGGAATGTGCAAGGGAGGATAAATAGCTTAGGGAAAGGTTTTTAGAGTTGAATGGATTGGGAATAATGTGGAAATAAGGGACAACAATCTTGTGAAGCACCAAATGTCTACCAACCCCTTTCTTGATGCACCCCTTAAGCCATGAACTCAGAGAGATTGGGTCACGACAGGGTCCTACAAGATGTAAAGTGTCAGTATTTGATAAAAGTTAAAAATACTATGTGTATACATATGCCCCACTCAAAGTTCATCATGTATCACTAAGGTGTAATAGGGGATGGTGCTTCAAGAAAGAATATAAGTACACACACTATACTAATACCCAAAAAAAGTTGTAGTATTTTAAAAAGCATAAAATAATTTGAAAGTAAATGATGAAAAGGGAAACTAATCTAAAAAGGTAAATAACCAAAAAGTAAAACTGATGTGTACCATGACTTACATTTTATCACGAGATGGTTGTTAGCTATGTTTTTAGTTTTGATTGTGTCGGGTGCAGAGATTGCTTTTGAGAAACCCAAAAATACAAAACTAAAGAGCAAAAACAAAGAAATCCAATAAAATCCAAGATAACTGGTGCTATGTGGATGGGACATACTTGGGAATTTGGCAAGATGGGTGATAGGTGCTATGTTAGAGTAAATGACCAAGTCAAATAAGAGTAAATTAGGTAACTGAAAATCCAAGGTTACTAAAGATTGAAAAAATCAAACAAGTAAACCTCAAATAAGAAAAGGCAAACTCACTAATTGAAACTAAGGATACATGTTTAAAAAGGAATAATAATCAATACAAATCAATGGTAAAAGGAAAAACAAAAATGGTAAAACAACATTGATGAGTGAGCAATAACAATCCACATCTCACTCAACAATAGAAAATGGGATGCATAGAAGGGAAAACAACATTGATGAGTGAGCAGTAACAAACCACATCTCACTCAACAATGGAAAAAGGGGTACGAACTCAAGTATCTATAACATCATAACAACAAAAGCATGATAAATGGAAAAATGAAAGTAAATTAAGTCTAGTAAATTTAAAATGAAGTGAAGAATATGATCCAAAGTTGCTCAAACATGTTGTTTTACATCTAAAGATAGATAAAACTGAAACAAATTAGTGCTAGCATGTTTTTAAGAAATGAAGAAGAAGGAATTTAAAGAAGAGGGAAAACATATTTGGAATCACAATTTGTCTATCAAGGGGGGAAAATGAAATGGGTGGAGGGGAGAATGAATGAAAAACCAAGGTAGAGATAACTCTTTATTGAAGTCAAGACACTCAAATTAGGTTTATCAAAAATAAGACTTTCAACCTTAGGAAATCTGAAGAACTTCTCTTAGCTACACCAGTCTTGGGTCAACAAATAGAGTATATAGATCATCCCATAAAAGCTATATGCATGAAAAATTAAAATGGGCCTACCTCCCCATGATGTGTTCCCTGATCTTTAGGACCCCTTATAGAGTTGTCGGTTTACTTTGAAGATTGGGTACTTGCATGAAAAATTAGGTAGCACATTGATTTTTTTGATATCCCCTATTCCAATCTACTGACCTACTACACCCCAAAGGACTTCAACTCTATGTGAAGCCAACTGTGGAGTTTGAGCTTTGATTAGAGATAGGAGATGTGCTTTTAATCACATCTTTTGGTGTGAATTTGAATTTTAAGATTTGTATGTTGCCTTTTGATATCATTACCTTTTGTTTAAATGCTTTGGCTTTTAACTTTCTTGATGGATTTTTTTATTCTTCCTCCATATGTATTTTGAAAACCAAACATGGGTGCTAAAGATGACTTTAATTTGAAAACTTTGGGACAAGGTTGGTAAAAGAGAGAAACTTCAAAGAGCATGGGGTCTAAGAGTCTCGTAAATCTAGGTAAAATAAAAGTGATATCTTGACTTCAACCTTGTTTTATCTAATGAGGAAATGAGAGAAAGGGGAAATCAAGAGGAATGCCACATGGAACAATTTAAATTGCTTCAAATTGAAAAAATATGACAAAGGGCAAAAAGAAAAGATAAAATGACAGTAAAGGTGATTCCTTATCATAATAATGAGCGAAATGGAGGAAAACATGTTAACATAGATTATTTGAAAATTTCATCGCAATAGAAGCAAAAACTAAAGTTTAGGAACAAGAATCACAAAGAACATGAAAAGAATGGTAATTTTATGAGGAGGGTTGGGTCCTATCCATAGTCTTACAAAGCAACTCATAAAATAAAGACCCACGAGGGTGATAATAATCAAGAGAAAAGAAAAAGTGAGGGAGCCTTTGTATAAATCACCTCACAAAAGAAAAACCTAAAGGATGCCAAAGCAACATTGAAAAGCAGCAAAAAGAGAAGGGAAAAAAGTGAAAGATGGTGGTTCTGTGAGGGATGTCGGGTCTTATTTGTGGTCTTACAAACCAACTCACAAAAGAACAACCCAAGGCGTGATAAATCAAAATTAGAAAATAGAAATAAGAATGAAAAAAATAAGATAATTAAGGCTATGGTACATCAAGAAACCAAAAGACCAAAAGGAAGGACTAAAGGTTTGTGAACAAGAGGGAACTACTACAGAGGGAGAGATATGTGCTTAAGTAACATAAAAAAAGTATTAGATAGATATAAATAGAGAGCATGACAATAAAAAAAAAGGATTCTACATTAATGGCTATATCACAGATGAGCATGTGAGAGACAAGCCTAGGTATCTTGAAATGTTTCTTGAAGTTGAATTAGTTTGGTCGCATGAAAGGTAGAATAAGAGTGGGCATCACAAGATGCCCCAAAGTCTAAAATGATTTGTGGGTGGGCATCACAATATGCCCCAAAGGATATAGTAATGTGTGGATAGGCATCGCAAGATGCCCCATCATATAAAAAGAGACAAAATATAGGAAAGGATAAGAAGCAAAGAGAACCCCTTAGATTGTCTATATGGATTCAAGTTGTCCAAGAAGATTCTAATGAGGGATATGATGCTTAAGGAAATAAAAAGAATGATAAGTAATAAGAATAATAAATATATATAAATAAATAAACCAAGCATATATATAACTAAGTCAAACATATAAAGAATGTAGAAAGCTAAGTTGGAAAGCAAAGAAGGCATAAAACTATACTAGGTCAACCTGATCGACCTAACACAAAAACAAGGACTGTAAAATTATACTAAGTCGACCAGGTCAATCTAGTATAATGTACTAAAGCTAGAAAAGAAACAAAAGAATTTGTAGATAGGACTAGGTCAACCTAGTATAGTGAACAGAGGCTAAAAAAGATACTAGGTAGACAGAGTCGACCTAGTATAGCAAATAGATATAGGGATTTTGTTTTGCCTATATCTTTAGTTCTACTCGTCTATTTTACAAACCACAAAATGCATTGGATTAGTGATGAAGTAGATATTTCAAATAGGGAAGAAATAAGTGATAAAAAATGATGATACAATAATTAAATCAGAGAAATAAAAGTGAATAAATCTAATAAGGGTTGGATTCACGTCAGGTTCACCAGAATGTATGTAATCAGAATTGCATGATGTGCATGAATTAATCTTAGATCAAATAAGTTAGAGCACACCTACACTTTTAATTGGGGATACACTTGTTAAAAGAGAGCATGACCAATATGAGGATCCACTAGACCGAATTAGGGGATCACTTGTATCACTTGTCACAACATAGCATGCTAAGAAGGGTTATAAAGCCTACAGTCTAACACAATCGCACAACAACCCTAAAAGATTCCTATGATTTGATGTTCACTTATGTAATAAAAAATAAAGTAAACTATTCTAATAACAAAAAAATTAAACTAATCTAGTGTGCACCAAAGCTTGTGGCACAATGTGAGGGGTTAGATGCAAAGAAATCAAATGTGTATAGGGAACTTCAAATAAAGTAAGTATGAGTAACACCCTAATACATAGAATATGAAGAGTAATATTATTCAAGCCAACACTTATGCTAATTCTATATACTAAAAGAGAGGAGAACAAAGTTAGAATATACTTACCCAAATGTGAACCCATCATGATTCAATCTCTCCCTTGGCCAATAGGGTTGCGTAAGAGGTTGTTGTGGTTTATAAGGATCGCATTCTTAGGATAAAGTATCCAAGACCTATCCACAAGACTAGATTCTCCAAATAATAAACCTAAGATAAGACTCCTCAAGTAGAATGGTGGAAAAGCAGATTGCGAAGAAGTGTGAGTGAATAATAACTTTTTATTGCATATTCTTATAAATGACCAAAATGACCTTTTATATATAGGAGTATCTCACCTAAAAATCATTTAGACATGTTAGTTGTGGTAGGTTGATCGATTCGACCTCGTACATTCTTGGGCCAATGTCTAAATTTTGTGTTAGGTCAGTCGAAAGGCAAACAAGTCAAAAGAGCAAAAGTGACCACAATATACACTAGATCGACCAGGTTAACCTAGTGTATTGAATAGGTAAAAAGGGTTTAAAGCAAAGAGAAGAAGGATGGAAAGAGGAAAATACTAGAGGAATGTGCAAAGGAGGATAAACAACTTTGAGAAAGGTTTTAGGAGCTGAATGGATTGGGAATAATGTGGCAATAAGGAACAACAATCCTGTGAAGCACCAAAGGTCTACCCACCCCTTTCCCAGTGCACCCTTTAAGGCATGCACTCAAAGAGATTGAGTCACGACAGGTTCTTGCAAGATGTAATGTGTCAATATTTGATAAAAGTTAAAAATATTATGTGTATAAACATGAGATTATGCTATAAAAGGAAAAATTGTAAAATACAATAGCTAGTTTGGGGCCCACTATATTCAAAGACTCACAAAAAATAATTCATTTGTGTCATTTGCATTGAAGGATATTTTTGAGCTCTATATTGGCAGTGACCATTTTGAGTGCAAAAATAGTCATTAGAGAGAGGATGACACAAGGATGGTGAATGTGCCAATAGGAGGCTTAGTCGAGCACAATTAGGTTAGTTTTTACTAACTTTTCATTTTTACCCTAATTTTAGAAATTTATTCAAAATTGGGCTAATTTGTAGCCAAATTTAGAAATTTTTGCTTTATGACCATCATGGGGGAGGGTATATTAAGATTTTACCACATTTGTTAGTATTTATGGGTTTTTTTGTTGGGGATAAACCAACAAACTTGATTATTTTTATGTAAGCAATTAAACACAGAATTAACCAGAATGATAAGTAACTAGAATCAGAAATAGCAAAGAATAAGATATACAAGAAACCACCCTGAAAACTTGTATTAAACTCTTCCAGAAGGAAATACAATTGAAGAAACTTCTTTTCTTCCACACCTCTCTTAGATGTACAGATCTCTTTCTAGATCTCTTTCCCTCAAGAGTTCTCTCTCTCAATTATAATCAACTCCAACAACCTGGATTGATTCACATATACATGTATGTTCAATATTGTTCTACTACTACACTTCCAAGCTATGAAGATATATCCCATTATATAAGATTAGGGATCATGAGCATACAATCACAACCATTAGATGCACCTCCTAATCAAGGGCTCAAAACAGTCCTACTAAAGATAGAGATGCAGACTTAAGACCAACACTTAATCCTATCATGCAAACATTCTATTATGTCCATAAAAATAGATTCTGGACGCACAGGTGACTGACGTCGATCCCTACCTATTTGCCTATGACCGATGCTGGTAGCCTCAGGTCCATTCCTGACCGTCATCAGTGACTGTGTGACTCCTACAACTTCTGCACTCACTCATTTGGTGAAGCTTTTAGCTCCATAACTCAACAATCTCCCACTTGGAGATAAACAGCTACACCAGTACCTGTATAGCAACATCTTCTAGCTTCTCCATCTTTAAACTCAATCATGAATACCAACAAAAGTTGAATGAAGATTCAACTTCTCCTTTGTTACCGGCTTGGTTAACATATCAGCAGGGTTCTTATATGGATCTTCTCCAGCTTCAACTCACCTTCCTCCAATACCTGTCTAATGAAGTGGTACCTTAGCTGTGTATGTTTGGTTCTTAAATGAAAGGCTGAATTCTTATCCAAATGAATTGCACTTTGACTATCACTGTATAATCTACAACTCTCTTGCTCCTTTCCTAGCTCTTCCATGAACCGTTTCATCCATATCATTTCTTTGCTAGCCTCTGTGACTGCAATATATTCTACTTTTGTAGTTGACAAGGCAACAACCTTTTACAACTTTGAAATCTAGCTAACCGTTGTTCCACCAACAATGAAAACATATCCTGTGGTGCTTCTCCTGCCATACAAATCACTTGTCATATCTGAATCTACATAACCATGTAGAGAAGTGTTTGACCCTCTATAACACAAATGCCTACTGCTGGTCCCTCTCAGATATCTGAGGATCCACTAAACTGCTTTCCAGTGCTCCTTCCCTGGATTGGCCATATACATACTAACAACTCCCACTGCTTGGGTAATATCTGGTCTAGTACATACCATTTCATACATTAAACTCCCAACTGCAAAAGCATATGGAACTCTACTCATGTACTCTACCTCATCATGTGAATTAGGACACTGTTCTTTACTCAACTTGAAGTGTCCTGCCATAGGTGTGCTTACCGGTTTTTCATCCTGCATATTAAACCTCTCCAACACCTTGTTCACATAATCCTCTTGAGACAAAATCAACCTGTGATTTTTTCTGTCTCTCTTAATACTCATGCCAAGGATTTTCTTTACTGCTCCCAAATCCTTCATGGCAAATGTGTGAGCTAATTTCACCTTAAACTCAGAGATATCCTGCATGTGTGATCCTGAAACCAACATATCATCTACATAAAATAACAAAATAATATATCTACCATTATCCAATCTCTTAAAATACACACAATGGTCAGATTGACATCTACTATAGCCATGCTCAGTCATAAACCTGTCAAATTTCAAATACCATTGTCTCGGAGCTTGCTTGAGGCCATACAAGCTTTTCTTCAATTTGCACACAAGTTTCTCCTTACCTTTGACCTCAAATCCTTTCGGCTGATCCATATATATTTCTTCATCCAAATCTCCATGAAGAAACGTTGTCTTAACATCAAGCTGCTCAAAATGCAAATCCTCAATAGCAACTAAAGATAATACAGTTCGTATAGAAGTCATTTTAACTACAGGAGAAAAAATCTCACCAAAATCAATACCTAGTTTCTGTACAAATCCTTTCACTACCAACCTGGCCTTATATCTCATCTGTCCATTCTCACCTTCCTTCAATCTGTAGATCCATCTGTTCTTTAGTGTCTTTTTTCCCGCTGGTAACTCAACCAAATCCCATGTTTGGTTCTCTTTCAAGGAATCAATTTCCTCATTCATGCCTAGCTTCCACTGATTCTTGGATTCCACCTATATTGCTTCATCAAAACTCTCTAGTTTTCCACCATCAGTGAGCAATAAATAGAATAATGAAGGGGAATATCGAATTGGAGGTTTACTTACCCTTTTTGACCTCCTCAAGGGTGTGTGAGACTCATTCTCAACACACTGTCCACCCAAATTCTCTGACAATGACCAACCTCGGCCACCTCCAGGCCTGTTACTAGTTGACATCAGTTCCACATGACCGACATCGGTTCCTTCCTGGCCGACGTCGGTCACTGTATGACCAACATCGGTTCCTGTATTGTCGACGTCGGTTCCTGCCTGACCGACATCGGTCTCTGTGTTTTCCTGTCTATGATTATTCTTTCCTGCGAGCTCATTTTAGACCGTCACCTCGTCCAAATCTTCATGGCCCTGCTTAGAATGATTTAGCTTCTTGAGCTGATCACTATACATCAATTTTTTATTGAAAACAACATCATGGGTCCTAATTATTTTGTTAGTTCCTAGATTCCAAAACTTGAATCTGAAATCTCTAGATCCATAACCAATAAATGTGCACCTCATAGACTTAGCATCTAGCTTCTTTCTATTTTCTTTATCAATGTGCACAAAAGCTTCACAACCAAAAACTTTGAGAAATGAGAGATCTACCTTTTTACCTGTCCATGCCTCTTCTAGAATTCCACCATCTAGAGCTGTAGAGGGTCCTCTTTTAATCAGGTAAACTGCAGTATCCACAGCTTCTACCCAAAACTATAAGGGCAAACCAGCATGCAACCTCATACACCATGCATGCTCTATTATTGTTTTGTTCATCCTTTTAGCAACTCTATTTTGCTGAGGTGTCCTTGGAACTGTCCTTTGCCTGCGTATTCCATGCATATAACAATACCAGTTGAACTTGTAGCTGCAGAACTCACCACCATTATTAGATCTAAAGCACTTCAATCTCCTACCTGTTTCATTCTCAACTAAAGTTTTCTAAATCTCAAAAGTGTCAAAAACATCAGATTTCTTCCTTATACAATAGACCCATACCTTTCTTGTAGCATCATCTATGAAAGAAACATAGTCCTGTGATCCTCCAATAGAAGCAACCTGAGCTGGTCCCCACACGTCTATGTGAACAAGCTCCAACTTATGCTTCTTCTTTGTTGACCCAGTCTTGAGAAAACTCACTCTCTTCTGTTTCCCAAAAATACAGTGCTCACAAAAATCTAGATCTATGCTTTTCAAATATGAAAGCTTACCTTTTGACTTAAGAATAGTCATTCCCTTCTCACTCATGTGGCCAAGCCTCTAGTGCCACAACTTTGCATCTACATCTGAAGTAGATAATACAGAAGGAGAATTATCAGTAATATAATTACATAAATAGAGAGTACCTACTCTCTTACCTCTGACTAATATAAGTGCACCCTTGGTAACCTTCCAAGATTCAGCTGTGAGAGTTACTGTACAACCCTCATCCCCCAACTTTTCTACAAAAATCAGATTTCTCTTCAGGCTGGGAACATGCATGACATCTCTCAACACCCATGTGTTGCCATTCTACAATTTTAGCTGCACTTTTCCTTTGCCAACAATTTTACAAGGCTCATCATCCCCTAAATAAACTATTCCAAAATCTCCATGGACATAGTCACTAAAATATTCTCTATTAGGGGTTGCATGGAAAGAGGCACCAAAATCTAAAACCCAAGATTCTATATTATTATGCAAAGAGAATATAAGAGCATCTTGTGCAACAATACCTGCAACTTTTGCTTCTTCATTACCTTCATGCTGATTGTCTTCTTTAGGTTTTGACCAGCAATCTTTGCTTATATGCCTTATCTTTCCACAATTCTAGTAGGCTATCCTCCTGCCATTTCTGGATTTAGATCTACCTCTCATCTTTGACTTAGACCTTGATCTCCTATGCTTGCCCTTCTCTTTTTGCCTTCCCCTGCTCTCAAAACTTAAAGCGTTCCCTAATGTTTCCTCTGTGCTTTTCCTGCGAATTTCTTCATTCAAGATTACACTAACAACATCATCTACTTTTAAAATATTTGAAGCAGATGCAGTATTACTAACTGCCATTACCAAGCTATGTCAGCTCTCAGGTAAAGAGCATAAGATTAATAGAGCTTTAATTTCATCATCAAACACTATTTTGACTGAATTTAATTGATTTACAATTCCATGGAAATCATTTAGATGATTAGATACAGATCCACCTTCCTGCATTTGCAAATTAAATAACTGCTTCATAAGATATAACTTATTTGAAGCTGAGGGTTTTTCATATAAATTTGCTAAAGTAGTCATTAACTCTACCATTGACTTTGCCTGTGATAAATTAGATATTATAGTAGATGCCAGACTCAATCTTATAGATCCAAGAGCCTTTCTATCAAGAACTTCCCATTCTTCATCTTCCATGTCTGTGGGCTTCTTTGAAACCCCACCTAATGGTAAGTATAGATCTTTCTGATATAGATAATCCTCTATCTACATTCTCCATAATTGGTAATTCTTACCATTAAACTTCTCCATTCTAAGTTTACTTTCTTCTGCCATTGCTTCCTCCCACTCAAACAAAAACTCCTGTGAGTAACCTGTAATCAACACACACTAACCAGATCTGAAACACCTGTTAGTCAACCTGAGCTCTGATACCACTTGTTGGGGATCAACCAACAAACTTGATTACTTTTATGTAAGCAATTAAACACGGAATTAACCAGAATGATAAGTAACTAGAATCAGAAATAGCAAAGAATAAGAGATACAAGAAACCACCCTGAAAACTTGTATTAAACTTTTTCAAAAGAAAATACAATTGAAGAAACTTCTTTTCTTCCACACCTCTCTTAGATGTACAAATCTCTTTCCAGATCTCTTTCCCTCAAGAGTTCTCTCTCTCAATTACAATCAACTCTAACAACCCGAATTGATTCACATATACATGTATGTTCAATAATGTTCTACTACTACACTTCCAAGCTATGAAGATCTATCCCATTATATAAGATTAGGGATCATGAGCATACAATCACAACCATTAGATGCACCTCTTAATCAAGGGCTCAAAATAGTCCTACTAAAGATAGAGATGTGGACTTAAGACTAACACTTAATCCTATCATGCAAACATTCTATTCTGTCCATGAAAATAGATTATGGATGCACATGTGACCGACGTCGGTCCCTGCCTGTCTGCCTGTGACCGACATCGGCCGATCAATGACCGACGCCAGTAGCCTCTGGTCCATTCCTAACCATCGTCGGTGACTGTGTGACTCCTACAACTTCTGCACTCGCTCATTTGGTGAAGCTTTTAGCTCCACAACTCAACATTTTTATGGGTTTTGAGAGAATTTTAGGGAACATGTGGGTGACTAGCTAAATGATTATTCAGGGTATAGAACCATCACATGTTACAGGTAGTGGTTACATAACCATCATGGTAGGTTCAAAACCACTATAGGGTAGTTATGATGTTGTTGTTGTTATTCAATTGTGTAACTAAATGAGGTGGTTATGTTTATACCTTGAGGAAATTTCATAACTACCCTAGGGTAGTTTCAAAACTACCCTTACAAATAGGGGTGATTTTGAAAGTGTAGAAGGAAGTTAAGATTTTTGGATTTGTTTGCATTTAGATATAGGTTTTCTTGTTTGATTGACTAACATGAGGTCTCTTTGCTTATTTAAAGGGGCCTATATCCAATGGAGAAAATCTTGGGAGTAGGAGTAGCTCCCTCGAGTCTTATCACTTCTAACTACTAATGAGTTGGCCTTGCTTGATTAAATAAGTATTCTTCATATTGCATAGGTGGGGATCACCCCTTCTTCCAATTGACTACTATACAATATTTTAACATATTGGGACACTAATCAGAACACCTTTATGATCCCTTAGGCCCTAAGAGAGTGGATAATTACTCTCATATATGTATATCAGATCATCAGTATTCTTATGATTAGGTGTCTGATGTCTATTTATGATGTTGATAGTCACCATGAGGCTCGTAGTTGGGCAGAGCATTTTGAAGACATTGATGCACCCAAATTGAGTGTGAAGTGTGATATGAGGCTTTTTCAGGTAGAGAGATCATTGATCCCCACTTTGAGGAAGACCATCATTGGTATCCTTACCTCTTGATTAGTGAGGGACAAGGGTATTGATAGGATTTTGTACATCTAGTCAACGATCATTCAGTGTATATAGGAGAGGAAACCATGTTATGCTTGGGGCTAGGAGGTGCTAACATGGACCTATAGGGACCTATATTGAGTGGCTCACTTGGGAGATCTCTCCATCATCCACCTAACTATCATTATGGTTGGGTTTATGAGAGGATGATTCCCTATTAGAGGGGAGTAGTGATCGGGGCACCAGAAGACATCAAGGCCACTAGGTAAGCATATGTGGCACCTTTTCATGTTTTGCCCCAAACTATGGGGTCTTTAATAGTGGTTGATTTGACTTCCCTACCCTACTATGACATGGCTTGGTAATGGGATACTGAGGGATCCTAATTTGTGGTAGTCACATGAGCTACATAGGTTTGAGATAGACTGTTACATGTCAAGGCACATCTTATGGATCAAGTACCCTAATAGTTTGGTATGCCCTATGCAGGTAACCACCCTATCCTTAGAGTTGTCTATAGGGGGACTCATGAGATGAGATATGCAAGGTTGGGGTGAATTTTATGGAATCTATTAGTGAGGGGAATACCCATCACTTGACTAGTTTTGTAGGCAGCTAGAGGAGGAGGGTAGGTTGGCGCGGGTTAGCAAAAGTAGATGGGTCCACTACTGCCACTACCACCACCATTATAGGGGCATGTTTAGCAGTAGTACTTAGGAGGTGGAAAGGGTTATGGTGAGGTCCTAGTACATGTTGAGATGGAGGAAGACTTAGACATTGATGAAGAGTAGGTCATAGGTGATGACTTTGATCTTGAGCGACAGGAGGGATATCTAGGTAAATTTTTATTCTTATTCATTCATGAATATAACTCATATTTAAATTTTATCCTAGTTATTTAATTTTATATATGTTGTATATTTTGCATGCCAGCTAGATCTAATGCATCTTGTGTTCCTGATATTATGGGTGTGTGGAGGAGGATCAAAGATACCCTGATCAATCCATTCTAGTTGAGCACTAGCCAGACATGGGATCAAATACTGGTGGATTTTGGGCTTTTTATATGGATTGGGTTCCACATTGATGTATTTACCCCAACATACCATGCATAGACTATGCTAACCACATTAAGGATAGATAACAACACTCTATTAGCCAAGATGAGGAGAGCGAAGGCCTTGGTGGATACCATGGTAGGGGGAGAAGGAGGTAGAGCCTCTAGTCATAATAATGGGAGGATGACATTAGAGGGAGAATCAGATAGGGGCCACCCTCTTGAACACATACTGATAAAGGGTGTAGGAGAGATAGTAGTGGAGATGAGTTGGAAGCATTGTTAGAGCAATAGCCTTAGTCTTTCTACTACTTCAGCACCCTCTTAGAGGAGGATAGATTTTTGAGATTTATTTTGCATATTGTTTTGGTAACATCAATGTATATCTGATGATTTTTACTATTCCTTGAGGCACGTTGGTCCTCTATGGAGGTGTTTGTATTAGACATTTTTATTGTATAAACTTGACATCCCATGTGGTGCATATATATATATATATATATATATATATATATATATATATATATGAATGTTTTTGGTGCATCTCTTATTGATCATTATGTGATGTGATTTATTTACCTCTATATTAGCTTCTCAGTTTATGCACTCTAGAGGGCTAGACATGCGAAGATGTATGGATATATGTTTTTTTTTTTTTTTTGATATGTTATGGTGTAAATGCTTGTGCATGTGGAAAAAAAATGTATTCAAATGTTTCAATTATGATAGACATTCATATGTGACTACAAAGATGTTTAAATTTGATTTTGTAAGTGATTACTTAATCACTTTATTTGCACAATATGCTACTTCCAATTTGCAACAAGGGATGTAAAGAAGCAAATAGAATAGATGTGAGGTGAATCATGACTCAAAATTTTATAGTATAGAGGAAGGTGACCTCATCCTTATGAGCAAAGGGGGATGTGTACTTCTTGAAAAACCTATAGAATATTGACTTTATGGGCTTCATCTAGAGGGAACTTGCTTTGGTAGAGATAGTGAGTGGTAAAAGGTTACCTTGTTCAAACACAAACATATAGACAAGCCTTTCTAAAGAACTTTCTTTCTAGAGACTTTTTCTATTTTAATATTGCTTTTGTGTTAATCTCATATTTCTCTGTGGGACCCCCTAAACCTAGTCTCATGTTACTCGTAAGACACATGGGCTCATCACCAAAGGCTATATGTAGGCAAGTAAGGATATAGCCCCAATGCCAACCCCATGCAACTAGTAAGATGTGAGGGTTCAGCGCCAAAGGTTAACAAAGGGTGAGAGATGCATGATTTTTTTAATTTTACATTCATTTATGTATGTATATGTAGATCTAAATCAGTTGTCAATAATTTATTTATACTTGTTATTTCATTGTTAAATAAAAAAGAACACATTAAACATGTGAATTATAGTGGGATTCTCATAGAGACATAAGCCTCCATGAATAAAAAATAAAAATAGAGTACAGGTCTTACATATTTCAAAGATTCACATGGTCTAGATATCATATTAATTCAAACATATGACAAATATTGACACATTAATGTAGAGTACAAGGTCACATCATGCATATGCATTCCTTTTACAAACACTTGAGCACATATTCATACACACTTGGGTGCAAATGCATGGCCACATGCACATTATTTATGAGAACAATATTATAGGTTTTCATGTACATGTGCATTTGAGATATACATTCTCAAATTCAACATATAAATACATGACATCTTATATCAACTAGTAGAGATTTAGAGGGCATGATATTAGTTCATGCACATACATAGTAGCATAATTTACTATTGAATGGCATATGTTTGCCATTCCACTTCACACTAATCGAATCTGCAAACATGGTGGAGGCATGGACATTGTTCATTCTCTTTTGATCATTGTCTATATCATACATTGAGAGAAACTACACAATCAAACATGTGTACATGATGGGGACATCAACATTGTTAATTCCCTTTTGATAATGATTTTTTGTTTTACGTGGATCAAACTTTATTGAACTAGATTAAAACATTTCAATTGAATCTATAAGCCATCTGCAGTGGTTGATTCATTTTGATTAAACCTTGCCTAATCAGTTCTCTCATTTACCTGTATAGAGATTTCTTTGAGTTGAACCTAACCACATGGTTCTATCTCTTTTTTATTGCATAGTTATTTAGTTTAGTATATTTTATACAATTCCTCATGTTTGTAAGGGTTGGGTCATGTTGCCTTCCTAACCTAGGATCCTGGAAAGTTTCACAAGTTTGGGGTATTATCACCCTAACTCTCCATGTGCTTTAGCAAGGAAGCACAATCTTTCAAATGATTAAAGGAAACATCATCTCCAAAAATATACAAGAGTAACACAATTTTCACCAACATGCATGTAATTCTCAATCTTATATTTTAAATTTCACATATGGATATTGACTACTTCCCTCTTATTTCAAGTTTCCATGGAGCGAAATTATACATTTGGAACTATCTCCCATAAGGAAAAGTGTGTTAAATTGACTTAGATACATTTTATACTTTTTTCTCTAGAAATTAAATTACTAGAATAATAGGGGGACATTTATATATACTAAAATTTGGTTTTCAATACTTTACAATGACAAGCTTGACACACATCTACCATGCATAACTTAAGCACTCGAATAAGGTCTTGATTCACCAGCATCTCATATTTTCATGTCATCTTATGAGTCAACCCTTCTATTTTGTTGTTAAGTAAAGACATGAACCTCACTATATATTTAAAACCTACTAAATATCTTGCATAAACATTACTAGACTCTCAGATCAATTCACTTATACACAGGCTAGTTCCACTATTTATAGTCGTTATGACTAATTAATGATAACCTACACTATTCAAAATAGATCTACTCCTAGAAACAATGTTTTTTTAAAATTAGACCCATAATTAGGGTTATCTCATTAGCCTAACATGTTGGTGACATGATGAATTATTCAAATGGATACATATATAAACAAAATCAAGGTCTCATTCAAAAAGGGACTTGACACTTATTTGATTATACAACTATACTCTTTTTCACTCTAAGCAAATCTACCTTATTCTTCACAATTTACATACATATCACTAGGATAAGTTAAAATATAAGTCAAATCAATCATTATAAAGTATAAAAGCTAATCATTAGTTTCATACATATAACAAAGGATCACTATTGCATAATCATAATAGGTTGGAAAACTATGTGTGGATTAATTTCCCTTATTAGAGTATTGAAGCAACAAGTAGTATTTAATCATCATGTGGGGGTGATTTGGGTCAGCCCATCCCATGACACATTCACCCATTTCTATATGTTTTTATCCCTCATAAGCACATATGGGTTTTAAAGCGAAGGAGGTTTATTTATGGATCTGTGTGCATCATCAGGGTTTAGGATCTCAAATAAAGAGCTACCAAAGATACTCTTAGATGATCATACAATCACTATGTCACACCTCAGCACATGTTAATACCAACCAATAGGTTAGTATGACTAGTGATACTGACCCAGATCTGTGGAACTAACCCATCATAGACAAAGATCTAGTTCAAAAACTGAACAAACCATAAACCAACTTTATCCTAATTTTCACTTCCATAATACAATCACAGTCAAATAGTCAACCAAAAAGCTAAGTATCATGATTCCTTTAGTAATTTCTATATTTAAAACATGCCCTGATAAAATAAAAAGAATCAATCTCAGTCATTTACATTTAGATGTATGCTTAAATGGCATATCTATTGATCTGAATTATATTTGAAAGTTATATCTTAATTAGATTAATCTTATTGCATTGATCCAAATTAGGGTAAAATAATTTCCCCTTTAATATCAATTAAGGGGGGTGTTAGTGTAAATAATTATTTTCACATTATTCTTAAGTTCACTTAGGTTAATGATATACAAGATTGTTTAGAATAAAGTTATTTCCCCTATTTAGAAAATGGGAAAAGGCACCTTTTTAAGAAACCAATAGTATTTCACTGCTCTTCTAGCCAATCAGGTTTTCCACTTTATGATCCAATAGGAAAAAAAGGAGATAACCTTTGAAAAACTATAAACTGGTCTCTTTTCCTCACCTAGAATGTACTGTAAATTTGTACATAGTTTGTAGAGGAAATTAGGAATAGATTTCCACTAAATATGGGTAGTTATTATATCACAATTCATTTGGTATTCTATTGTAATTGATCTTTCATAATTTAATACATATTTCATGTTTATGGTTTATGTGTTTTATGATTTGTAAGGTTCTTTTGCACTAGAAAAATATCTTGGCATGTTTTTATGCAAGTAATGAAATTTATTCAATATCCCCATTAGTTTCTTCACAATATTAAAGCTCTGACATTTTCCACATGGTTTCAAAGCTTTTCAGACCTTTTCACATGTATATATTCTTTCCCTTACCTCTAGTTTGCATCCATGTCATGTAGCTTAATTAAACATAAAAAATAAGGTTAGCAATGATTTATATTATTGCAATCATCTCTTCAAGATAAATCTAATGACTGCTATATTTTCCAAGGGTATAGAACCCCAAAACCTATGAAACCTAAGAATATGCTAAAACAAAGGGTTATTGGAGATGTATATCATTGTGATCACCTTGTTAGGACAAATCCAATGACTATTATATTGTCCAAAGGTGTTTTTTAATGCGTGAATGACTAGTGTAGATGAAAACCTTAAATTCCCATTCGATGAAAAGTTTTTGATTTTGACCCTCACAAAGAGTGCAACCAATTCCACAAGGAATAAATCTAAAAAAAATTGTAGGAAAATATTAACATATTTACTTGAATAATTTGCTTTTCCACATTGATACCCTAATGCATCACATATCTTTTCCTATCTCGAAGATTTGATACCACTTTTAATGAACTTACTATATCAAATAACTAAAATCACATAAATATATCACAATATAGTGAGTCACATAAGTAGAATAATAAAAATCACTTGTAATAAGATCATATCCACACAATATAAATATAATGTATAAAAAAATACTAAAATACATGACTAATCCACTTCAAAGTAACATCGTCTATGATCGTTACAATAAGAATAAATTTTGGAATATATGATGATTGTTATCCTAACACTACCTCCTATATATATCATAATTAGGCTAAGAGAATACCATAATCCAATTAGGCCAACTATTACCACCAATATGTAACCAACATATTATTGGATGATTAATTAAAGATTATGAATGCCAAATATCTACCACACATATCCCAATACATGCCAAAGGTTAAGGACATAACAATATGATTATGGAGAAGTAGAATAGGTGATGGTGGATGTTGGGGGTAAAGATGTGTAAAATTATTGTTGGGAATGAATAGATTGGTGTTGGGGAATGGAAAGGTTTGAAAATATATGATGATTGTAATAAAATTGAGAATATCTTAGAAGATTTTCCAGCTTTAGAGAAAAGTGATAATTTTGGTAAATTTGAGGAAAAATATGTAGATTTTGTAAAACTTGAGAATAAATTAGAGGATTTTGTGAAACACGAGAATAAATTAAAGGATTATGCAAAGCTTGAGAATAAATTAAGATACATTTAGCAATAAAATTATACGACTTTGGGAAATAATAGAATTGGAAGGATTTTAAGAAATGATAGGATTAGATGAAATTGGGAAACAATATGATTGGACAAAATATGGGAAATGACTACATTAAAGGACATGTCTTGAAATGTAACTTATCCTTTAACATTCATCAATTTGATAATCTCTTGAGGATTATCTATCAGAAATATTTGAAATTGGTCACTAAGATTCCCTTTTGAAACACCTTAGGATGTGGATGATTGACTATTCTCAAGATTATTATGGTCTCTAATACTTGAATATCTATTATCTACATTAAAGGGTGTATCATTGACAAGTGAAGCATCATTATTCAAAAGCATGTCATTCACACTCATATCATTTTCCAAATAAACAATAATTTTAGAAACATTAGACACACCATTACAATCCATTATCTTTTTAAAACCTAACTTAAGTCTAGCAAGAGATTTTTAAACAAAATAGAGACTTTTTTGCCTTATTCTAGCACTTCTTCTAATTAGAAAATCATATCTACTAATGTTAGTGTCATAGATAAAACGTGAACAAACACACTATGGTTTGAGTAATTTTCATAAGAGAATGACTTAGGGTTTGAGATCTAGCACGTCAAACATAACATTGGTTTAAAATTTCAAATCTAAAAGCATGCAATAAAATTAACCCTATAAATATGAGATTCAACATAATATGAGATAACATATAACCCTAGGATGTGTAAGACAATGCAAGTTCACCAAAATGTACTTAAATAAATTAATATATAATTTGATTAAATAGTACAATACATGAGTTTAACCCTAAAATATAGATATGGGGAATCTAGGATTAAAGGGGTAGAGATAACCTAGGGCACAAAGATGGTAGACTATTTGTAAAGTAAGCTAATTATTTGTGAAACTTAGATAAACATATAATGAATTTATTATGCTAAGATATACTAAAGATATAAGTACAACTATGATAGATATTTCAATGATAATGAAAACAAGATACTTATTTGGTTTTGATGCTAATACAAATCTAGATCTGGAACAACCAAAAAATATACTAAATCTAAATTTTCGATCAATCCCCTAATTATAGAAATTTGCCACTATAGCTGTGAACACTTACATTAACCTTGGATGATTGCGTCAAAGATAATATCTAATTCAAATTTAGGTGTCTAATATAAAATGCCTACTAAAACTAGATGCTTATGATTTCTGTGTCACCTTTGCTCTAGTGCATTCAGATATGGGTCATGGACTATCATTCTTTATCACCTAATAAAACCCTCTATGGAAAAAATGGGTTAGTAGTCACATAGTGTCGAGCTACCCCAAATACCCTTTTTTTAATGAGTGTTACCTACATAGTCAATACTCTGAAGAGGGACACAGACTTATGTAGTTTTCCCATACGTGTTGGCTTGTGTGTGAATCATGCAATGTGTGATAAGCAAATACAACAACGACCTATCTTATAACTTAAAAAATGTGGCTCATGGAATGCCCATTTAGTAATTCAAACATGTAGATATGTTTTCCCCATGACTGATAAGTAAATAGAATACAATAGGGAAGCTTTGCTCACTTAAGTGTTTGATAGAATTATTTTAGTAAGTTGCCTTGTGAGAGGTAAAAAGTTGTCAGGTGAGGAATGATTGAAGATTGATTTCATATTTATGTCAATCCCTTTGGAGAATATCTCACATAAAATCACTTAGGCTAACCATAAGTATATGTTTCACTTTCAAATTGGATGTCTTTAGTTCACTAGACATTTGCATCGATGTAGGCATCTGATCGGGATGCAAGTGTTTGGGCAGTTGGAAAATAGGTGCAAGTCCAAAACTTGCAAAAATGGAATATAAGAAAGTTTATAACATTTTGGGCATGATAGAAGGTATGAGTCAATAAAATAGCATTGGTTAGACTAAAAGATAATAAATGAGGCACAAAGAGATAGTGTATGCTAGCCTTTTGGCAGTGGTAAAGGTCTAGAAGCTAAAGGTACAACCATGATATGTGTTTTCCAAGTGTACAAGACTAAGGTGATATATAATTAATAAATGATGTCTACATCCCCATCCCCCCTTTAATATAGTAATGAAATTGTTGGTTTAAAGGAGAAGAAATGCATACTTAGGTGTCTATAACACACCTTGCCTTTGATTGAGTCCAACTTGAGTGATTTGATGGTGATTGGCCTGCAACCAAGAGCATGTTAAAATATATAATCAATGCATATAAATTGAAATTGAAAGCATTGAAATGATTAAAATCAAAAAAGAGCAAGGTTTAGGAGTACCCATGTATATCAATGAAACCGTCTTGCCTCTTAGTGATTTGATTTGAAAAGATATATCAGTATGAATCATTAGATCTAAGATTAGGAAAAATATAAAATTTGGAAAGTACATATATCTCAATAAATAGAGATATATTGGAGAACACATGCCCCCAACCCTGGATAAAAGGTGAGTTGTCACCCAAAAATTGAGATTAGCTCAATCATGGAACCCAATCATATTTATAACTTGGTAAGTGTGAATGAACCAGGTTAACTCACATTCTAAAATTGGTGAGGTTGGATGATGTAATCAAGTCCAACCTATAAACTTGGTAATATTGATTGATTTAATCACCCCAACCATACCAAAAAATTAACCAACTACTACAATAGATTGGCTCAATACAATCCATAAAAGTCCAACCTGGTGGGTTATGACAGTCCCTAAAAGTGTTTAAAATCTAAAATTGATTTGATTTTGTACTTTAAGTTCCCTTTGCATAGCATATGCACCTTAAATATGTCTCATGTTGAAATTATGTATAAAAATGGTACTAATGTATAGAATTTTGCCACAAATGTGCATCTAAATCATATAATTATAAATTTGACCAATTTGAAACTATGTAAGTGTGGATAGCATGTTTCTAAAACATCCCCCCACTATAATATGAGATTGAAAACTAGTGTAAGTGTGGATAACATGTTTCCAAAGCATGCCCCCATTATAATCTGAATATGATAACTGGTTTAAGTGTGAAGAACATGTTTTCAAAACATGCCCCCACTATAATTTGGGTATATTGAATATTGAATAAGTGTGCAAAACATTTTTCAAAGCATGCCCCACTATAATTTAAAACTATGAAAAATATGGAGAACATGTTTTCAGAACATGCCCCCATTGCAATATGAATCTGTCAAGTAATGTGAAAGTCATGCCTCCATGGCATGCCCCCACTAATATGCCCCCCCCTGAGATGAGAGAAGTAGAAACTTGTAGTTACCTTACTTCAAAAGGATAAGATAACCATGTAAATGGTGAGTGTACCATGTATCATATAGGAGGAACATGTCTAGGTAGATAAATCATTTAAGCATGAAGAATGTGATCATACCAAGTCCTAAGATGAATGATGTTAATCATGAAAATATATAGATAGTATCAATACAAAATCAATACGAAACCAAGCACACACACAAGAGCACTCAAAACCAAATCAAAATACAATGGACCAAAGAAACCTCAAGCAAGGGTCTTGTTTAAATGCCACACAATCAAAGGGACATGACTTAGTCAAATGTCCACAAAAGCAAGAATGACATATTCAAAATGTCAACATACAACAAACAATGACATATTCAAATGTCAAAGAGATAATTAGAAGCACAAGGATTGAAAATAATGGAGTATATTCAAATGCTCAAAGAATCAAGATAATTGCAAGTCAAGACACTCAAAGAAGTGCATGAATGAAAGTATAAGCAACTATCATAACATATCATACTATTCCATGGATATATGTGTTGGCAAAAACATTAAGTACATAACATATCAAATACACTATGAAAGATATAAGCATGGATAAAGGCACATGTAAGTACATATAAGAAATCAAATATGATAATTTAAACTGACCATAGAATGATGTAACGTGGATGTATCATGATCATAGAGGTGGATGCTTCTAACGTCCTAGTGACATGATTAGAGGAAAAACCCAACATCCAAAAGTGCATAGATCATGTATCTATGTATACTCGTATCACACTTAAAAGATGTGTGAAACATATGTGTATATATAAAATATTGATATGCCATCTACCAACATGGAACCAACAACATATATGCCAAGAAGCTAATAGAACATGTAAATGTTGAAAATATTTTTAAATTTTTGGATTTTTTATTTTTTTTGTTATTTTTGGAATATGTGAAACCTTGCAAACTTAAGTTGGATCATGGTTCGATAAGTGTAAATGATACATAACATGTTCCTCCTCATGTTTTACATGTGCAATAGAATAATCCTTACTATCATTCAGAATATGGATCAATTTGTCTTCATGAGAGAAATAAATACCTTGTTGATTTTGGTCAATTTTTGCTTCCATTTAATATAACAAAAGAGTGCCAAATATAAATGCATATGGATATTTTTGTGGAATAACCTAAACCCATGTTTGAATCACTTTAAGACCACTAGCAATTAGTAGTGTTATGCTTCCCAAGGAGTCCTTCCAACTGCATTTACTTTTTAAGTCTTTTAGATCAAAGCCAATCTGTTGTCAATGTCTTACATTGCAAGTAGTTTTATTTATGTAGGATCAATACATTTATGCCAAAAATAAGCACCACCCATGAATAATGTGATTGTTAAATATTTTTTGGTGTGGATGCTTTGTGATTTATTTGATTTGAATACTTTTTTGTTTATTGTATGCCATTTGCACTTATAGTTCCTTTTCAAGATAATCGTGTAAGAGATTATTAGATATTTTATATTTCTAGTGATCACCAAGTTCTAAAATTGATTATTTTGGAGGATCATCAAATATAATATTTTCGTAATCAATGAGGTCTTAGATCTTATGCTTCAAGGGAAAACATTAATTTTTAGAATACCTAGGGCCTTGATGATAGTCACAATAAGCATTCACACCATACCCTTTGGTAGAGATCTTCTCATATCAACGTCTATAGGATGAGGGAGAGATATGAGATGATGTTCTAAAATCCATAGGAATAATGAAGTAGGATACTCAGGTAAGCATGTAAATTATCTCTTTGGTGTATTGGAAAAGACAAGCTAATTAGGATTTTGTAATAGTGTATCAACTGATGTTCTGTGTTACCTTCAAATAGGGACATCCATATTGAAATGCATAGATGTAGGATACTTTGGTGATGTTATTGGATCTCTTAATTATGGTATGTTCAGTATTGTCATTGATGTCAAAGGTGCATCTTGTGAAGGTTGATGTCAAAGGTGATTAAAGACAGTTGTCAATGTGTGATGTGATAAGATGCATGAAAGAGTCTTGTCATGAGGAAATAGAGCATTTGAAGACAATTAATGTCTTATGTCTAGATGATTTATATCATTATTAATGTCAAAATGGAAAATACAGGTCACTAATGTCACGTGCATAATAAGCATAGTCATGACATGAAGAGGTATGTGCATCATGAAATGAATAAACATATGAAGGTTGTATGGAATTGTTTGAGCATGTGAGTAAGGTATAGAAGCATTCATGAGAGTTTCAGGGTGAGCCTATAGGGGTAGGACCCTTAGTTTAAGTCTACACCTAGACCATTCTTAGGCCCTACATGGCCTAGTAAGGTATGAAGATCAGATTTCAAGGCAAGTATGAACATGAGATCATGGACATAGGTGAGATAAGTTTTTTTAGGCATGATCACAAATTTTGAGGTCAATATTTGAAGGAAAAGTGCATGAATCACTATTTTAGGCCTTCTCAAGCTCACATAATGAGGTACTCAAACTTGAGAAGCATTTTCAGACATTATTTCGCACGTGTAACCTCTACATGGGAGTCTACGTTATTTAGGAGAGATGGGGAAGGGTCCTAACTAAGATCTTAGGTATTAGTTTTGGATTCAAGTGGCAGTCCTTTATGAACAATTGTTAACATTGATGAGCCCATAAATGTCATGTTCTTATGTCCATCTATTGTACTCATCCTACTTGTTAACCATGCTTTTGAACAGTTTTCCATACAGTTTCCTACTTTCATAAGCCATATAACATTATGTTTATATACTCTTGAAATAGTTAAAATTATGTATTGGAATTAAATATATGATGTTTATCTATTGCTATAGGGCACTTTTTTCTATAATGTGTTTTAAGGATGTTTTAGAGAGATAGGTATATAGCATGAAACATCCTGCAACAAAGGAATCTCATTACATAGACCATCTTGTAGCCACTACATGACCAAATTCACAGATGAACAAATTTTTATTATCTTCCAACTAACTCATATAAATGACTCTAACCTCCATGGATCTCAATAAGGAAGTGGTTGAAGAATGAAACAACCTTGTTTATCCTATGGTAATATTGCAAAATTCCCATCAATGATGACTATATTGAAAGGAACCAATTTCAATTATCCTAAATCAAATGTATCTTAGAATAGAATAAGTATATTTTTTTGCATAAAATATCTCCTCTATGATATATAAATATGTAGCAACAGAGTGGAGATGTAGTAGATGTTGATTAGAGATTATCATAAGTACATTTTGTTAAGCAACAATTATTGTAACTTCCTGCAGCAATTCATTACTACAATTTTTTATTAATATGAACAAACATTTATGAGTTCAATTAAGTGTTTTGAGATGAAGCATTGAATCTAGAAGATGTAATGAGGAAATGCCCCCTTTTGAAGCCTTATAACAACAATCCAACCCAATTTAATAGATAAGCATGTTATTTGATTTGTTTATGCATTGTGTGATTTAATTATGAATTATGTGATTTACATTATTGTTTAGACTTATTTAAGGAAGCTTTCAACACATAATAATTTATTTCATAGTAATCTATTCATGTTTTATTTCAATTATTTCATTTACTACACTCCAACATCTTAGATATAATTAGCAGAATGTCAAATTAGAGATTAAGTGTGCACATATAATGACATCATCGTATCAAGTCTACATACTCAAGTTGACATCTAAATGAGGTAGAAGGGATAGGTCCATGGTGACTCTCCTTTTCCATTTTGGTCAAGAGAAGTACATCCAATTGTGAATCAACTACTAGTTATTTTTAGTGTTGTTGTCGAGGAAGGGTGTCACACACTTATAAGCTTCAATCTTGATAGCAATTATTTTTGGATGCTTATTATTTTTATTTTCAAAGCTTCTTATTTTTTAGATTAAATATTTCCTACTTTCATAGGTTAAATTTCTCTTTTTTCAAGTAGGATAATGAAAATCTCAAAAACCTCATATTAGTAACCTTGTGTAGGCAGGGTGGGCAAAAAGTAAAAAACACAAAAAAGTGGTTAATGTATGTAAAGAGAAGGGGACTATATAGGAATATTTTTGATTGAATCATTGAAAATTGCTACAATATAAGATATTCATCCTACAAAAATTAAATAATATGAAGGAATTCTTGAAGATACTCATAA
This sequence comes from Torreya grandis, assembly GCA_037957365.1. Classification (NCBI taxonomy): domain Eukaryota; kingdom Viridiplantae; phylum Streptophyta; class Pinopsida; order Cupressales; family Taxaceae; genus Torreya; species Torreya grandis. The sequence goes on along the minus strand of JARHVA010005445.1, from coordinate 1,056,364 downwards.
TTTTCAATAGAAGAGGTAGAGAAGGAAGAAATTTTTGCTAGACTGGTAGCACAAGTTGGAGACCTTAAAGAGGTTCATACCCCTGGAAGAGACCCACATGTACCACCTTTGAAAACTCCCACCTTATCACCTCATACTCAAGAATATAATGTTTGCTTCCCTTTGTCACCCAAATTTCTTGCTAAGGAGGCATTCAAAGCTAATCTTATCCCTAGAACAAACACTAGGCCAATAGAATCTTCCAGTTTAGAGAGACTCTTTGTCGTGACACTAGCAAAATCTTCTAAAACCTCCACACCATCCCCATTGTATAGGAAGCCATACATTCTTAAGGAAAAATATAAAGTCTCCATCTTCTACAACCCAAAAAATAAAAGAATTGATAGGAATTTTGAGCATTGAGTAGCAACAACCTCTCATCTACCAACACAAAGAGTATTCATGGGGGATCACCAAGAAGAAAACACTACCAATGAGTCTACTACTTTCAAATTTTCTATCTTTACTCCTAATGGAAATGCATCCATGAAGAATATCCCTCACTCTACCTTCCCTACCTTAAGAGGAAAAGTATTTGAGGATCCATATATATTTCTTTTTCAGTTCAACATCTTATGCCGTAGCTATGATTATAATCAAGACGCTCAAAAACTCAAACTATTTCTAGCAACGCTCAAAGATGAAACACTTAGATGGTTCATGGGACTTAGAAAGGATGCCATTTCTACTTGGGAAGAAATGAAGGAGAAGTTTTTGATGAAATACCAAGACTATTGTAGGGGCAAAAACTACAGGAGATGACATTTTCAGAATGACACAAGATGATGATGAGTCATTCGAGGAACATATGGAAAGATTTTTGTTCAACTTACAAAAATCCAAGAAAACTATAAGGATAAAGAATAGGTCAAGCTGATATTCCTAAATGGAATTAGAGATGATTATCTAGAGGCACTAGATCTAATGTCTAGTGGTGATGTTTCTACACTACCATTTGATGAACAAACAGTTTTATGTACAAACTACTCCAGATCAACCATAAATAAAAGCAGGGGAAAAACCTTCTTGTAGCATTTATTTTAGGATTGTCTAAGGGTGAAGTTAGCAACTTGATCTAGGACATGAAGCACAACATCATCAGTCACCGAGATACTCAGCTTGATACATTACATACATGAAAGAAATAAGAAGAAATCAAGAAAGCCTTAGCCGCCTATTGCCTTAAATGCAAAAAGAAGAAGGCAGATTGCACATGCCATTCCATGAAATCTTGGGTAGCCAACACAACTGAAGAGAATCCTAAAATAGTGGAGTTGCATGCCATAGGAAAAGATGAGAATCAAGTGTTTTTTGTGGCTCAACAGAAACTATGGGTACAAATATCAAGTATCCCATCAAACTCTATGTTTGTAAATTCTCAATTCTCAAATAATCCTTAATATAGTTCTTGGATGAATATACCCAATCAAAATTGGTCTCAAAAATTTTGGAAGCTACCCTAGAATTAGTTATGGATGCAATAGAATAGACAACAACCTCAACCAGGGCAATTCCAAAACCAATAATGGTTTTATCCCTCTAATCCATATCAACAACAATGGAGAGGTAATCAAGGCTTTCCCCAACAAATGCAACAACCACAACAACAACAATCCATAATGTCAAACACTCAATAGCCTATTTGAACCACTCAATTACCCACCCAACCCATCCCCAATCTTGCCAATAAATCGGTTCAACTAATACAATCTATTGAAATAATGCAATATCTAACATACATCTTGGATATTAATCAAGTTTAACTTTGCTCAGGTCATGTTCTTCCACAACCCACCTCACCCATAATCATAGAACACTTTGAACCGGTTCCACTCCATACTAATCCACAGCCACCCATGGCCAATCCTGAGCCAAGTTCATCTAAAAATTTTTAAAAAAAATGATAATCCTCTTTTTCAAAAAAGATTGAACATATCACATCCTGAACCAGAGCTCAAATTTGATATTTTAGGACAACTAAAGAATGTGTGCATAAAAATCCCACTCTTTCAAGCAATAAAATATGTTCCTATCTACAATAAAGATGTTAGAGAGCTATGTTTGAAAAAACTAGGAAGAAAGAAGAAAGATCCTCAAATAGTCCAGGTCATTGGCCAACTAGTAGATATTATGTTAGGAAATATAGTTCCCCCAAAATATTCTAATTCAGGAAGTCCTATAATTAATGTTAGCATCCACGACCAACTCATCTCCAATACTTTAATTAACTTGGGTACAACCATCAACGTGATGATCATGGAGACCATGCAACAACTGAAACTTACCACTCTCTATCCAACACCCACCATCATCCAGATGGCTGACAGATCAATTGTTAAGCCTAAGGGGATTGTTGAGGACCTTGTTATCACTATGGATTCTTGGCAATATCCAATAGAATTTATTGTCCTACAGCTAAAGAGCAATTTGGGGGGTTATTATCCTCTCATCCTTCGTTACCTATGTTTGGCTATCACCAATTATTTTATTGGTTGCAAGTCAAGAAAAATGTTAATTTCCAATGAAAATGACACCAAAAAATTGGTGTTGTATCCACCAGCTCAACATTTCTAGAATGATGGACCAACCCCTTGGATTGATGAATTTTAAGAAGTTGTCTCCTTGCAGACTCTCCATTTAATTGATTAGAGTCTAGCTCTGTAGGTCTAAGAAGAAGACACTATCCTCATTGGTATCCTACAAAATACCTATCGGTAAGATCCTATAGCCACCAACCTATTGGAATTTACACCTTGCCCTCTTTAGAATACCTATCCTGAGAATGATTTTGCTAAAATTGCAAGAGATATTTGAACATTTCATCAATTACTTTTTCATCAATGTAATTATGCTCCTTTAATAATCAATATAGAGACCATGCTTTATTTAACAAATCAAGTAGACATCCTGCCAAACAAACCTCTCAACATTAGCACTTCTTTAACACCCCAACAAGAAAGTTAGTTACTTACAATACTGAGAAGACACACAATAACATTTTCTTGGGATTACTATGACATGAGAGGAATACCCATAGATTTATGTATGCATCACATTTACATTAAATAAGAATGCAAACCTATTCACCAACTACAATGATTAATGAATCATACAGTCAAAGACATTGTCAACATCAAGTTGAAAAAACTCTTGGATGTAGGATTTGTTTATCTTATTTTGGACAGCCAGTGGGTCTCTCCCTGGTCATTGTCTTTAAAAAAGGGGGCAAATGGCATATTTGCATTGACTATCAAGAGTTGAATGTTGCTACCAGGAAGGATCACTTTCCCCTTCTATTTATTGATCAAGTGTTGGATACATTAGCAGGGAAGAAGTACTTTTCCCTTATAGAAGCCTATAGTGGTTATAATCAAATATGAATTTCTCCACAAGACCATGAGAAAACCAATTTTACTTGCCCTTGGGGAACCTATGCCTATGTTGTCTTGCCATTTGGTCTTTGTAATGCCCTAGCCACCTTTCAAAGGGTTATTTTGAGCATATTTTCTGATCTCTCTCATGATTGTGTTGAAATATACATGGATGATTTCATTTTTTATGGATAGACATTCAAAGAAACATTGACCAATTTGGAGAAAGTTCTTTAATGCTATTAGGACCGCCAATTATCTCTAAGTAATGAAAAATGTTACATGTTTATGACTGAAGGGGTTGTGTTGGGACATCACATATCCCCTACTAGAATTCAAGTTGACCCAGCAAAGATAAGTATTATTAAGGATCTAATTGCACCAAAAAATAAAAAAGATGTTAGAAGTTTTTTAGGACATGCTAATTATTATAGATGATTCATCAAAGATTTTAGTAAAATTGCAACCCCATTGCTTGAATTGCCTGCTAAGGATGTTGGATTTACATGGACTAATGATTGTCAAACTACCTTTCAAAAACTCAAAGACATTTTCATAACAACTCCTATTCTAAGAGGGCTTGATTGGAAGAAGCCTTTTTACATTCATACAGATGTATCTGACACTACTTTAAGAGTTATCTTTGGCAAAAAAGATGAATCTCTAAGTTATGCAATATATTTTATCAAAAAAAAGCTTCAAAGGGATAAACTTAACTACACTATATCAGAGAAGGAATTTATTGCCTTATTTTATGCCATCAACAAATTATGACACTACATTATAGGTTACCAAGTATTCATCCACATTGATCATGCAACAATAAGGTATTTAATGAACAAACCTGTCATAATAGGTAGGACAATTTGTTGGTTAATTTTGTTGTAAGAGTTTGATATTACCATTATGGATAGACCAGGAAAGGATAATGTATTAGCAAATTTTCTATCTCAATTGAAAAATTCTGAGTATAATCTTATTGTTGATGATTATTTTCTTGATGTATATTTATTTTCCATAACAATTCAATATCTTTGGTTCATAGATATTTCTAACTATATTGTTGTAGGATCACTACCACAACATTTCTCACCTAGGGACAAGCAACACTTGATCCAAAAGAGCAGACATTATTCCTAGATTGAAAGATATCTCTTTATCACTGGACCAAATTTAGTTATGAGAAGATGTATCTGAGATGATGAAGCTTATGACATTCTCAGAGCTTGCCATGATGAACCCTATGGGTGTCATTTTATTGCCAAATAGACTGCCATGAAATTACTTACTACCAGCTATTATTGACCTTCTTTTTATAACGATGTCATGATGTACACCCATAGATGTGATCAATTCCAGTGTATGGAAAATCCCACTCGCTCTAATGAAATGCCATTATAGCCACAACTGGTTATGGAACCCTTTGACAAATAGGGACTAGATTTTATAGGTCCCATTGATTTTAAATCTAACAGCAAAGAATACATACTGGTGTGAACTGATTATGTTACAAAATAGGCAAAGGTCAAAACCTTAACCCATGCCCGAGATGAGATAGTAGTTGAGTTCTTGTATGAAAAAATCTTCACCCGCTATAGAGTACCAAGAGAAATAGTCACAAACCAAGGCCCATAGTTCACATTAGACCTCATAGTTGTATTGGTCAAGTAATATGAAATAAAACACAAAAATTCTACCCCTTACCATCCTTATTCAAATGGTCAGGTGGAAATGACAAACTGAGAATTGGAAAATATCCTCACTAAGATTGTCAACCTGCATAAAAAAGATTGGTTAAATAATCTTTTAAAAGCAGTCTGGGTTTACATAATCACATGGAAAACCAAAATTGGTCTCACTCCATATGAGCTAGTTTATGGTAATAAGTCTATTCTGCCCATTGAGTTTGAACATAAGACATTAAGGACAACACTTGATTTGGGTTTGGATCTTTCCCAAGCTCAACAAGACAAGATCATGCACTTGATGAACTAAGAAAGGAATCACTTCATCATATTGAAATAGTGAAAAGACAACATGTGGAATGGTATGACAAGATCATCAAGACTAATAATTTCCAACTAAGATACTAGGCACTCCTTTTTGACTCTAAATATAAGGATCATAAAAGAAAGTTGTAGTCTAGATGGCTTGGACCTTATGAGATCAAACAAGTTTTTGACAATGGAGTTGTAAAGCTCATGACCATTAACTCTATTTGGTTCTGACTGCTTATTAATGGCCATATGTTTAAGCTGTATAAAAAACCATTTTCCAAAAAAACTCTCACTCACAAACTTCTTGGAGAACAACATCCATCTCTTCTTCATGAAGCAAATCAACCTGTTCCTGTAGTCAAAGAGTATTTCTATCAACCCTTCTCTAATATTTTCTAAGAATAATAAAGCTTCCTATAGCTAAGAAAAAATCATTCACAATGGCTTGATTTCGGCTAAATAAAATCTTACCTTATGGATTCTTGTGATTCAAGTTGAGTTTGGACCAAAAAATCTTTTAACAAAAATAAAATTTAGCAATGAAAACCTTCAAGCATTGCTGACGAATGTTGTCCCAGAAAACCAAGTCACCAACTGATTGACATTCATTAAAAAGAATTGAAAAAGAAAAAAATTACTAAAACAATAAAACTTTTTGTTTTTATCTATTTTTGCTTACAGATTCATTCCCTTTGAGCATAAATGCATTTTCCTTCTTGCTACAGGATGGAAAACTTGTTACTACAGGATAAAACTTGTTGATGTAGGATAAACTTACTGCTATAGGAAATATATCTTGCTACAAGATGTATTCCTACATTCCATCCTATATCAAGCATTTTTTTCCACTCAAACACCATCATCCGTCACAACTATCACTTTGAATTAGCATTTGTACATTTATAAAAGGTATTTCATGTCATACATTTTAATTATTTCTAAAGATGAGTAGACTTAATGCTCTTAATGTGCCACCATATCCTCTCCTTATCACGCCCACTTACCATCTCCTTCATTGATTAATGTGAACATAGACATACTACTATTACCACCCGTTACTCTTACCATGAGTGTTTTGTGCATTTCGGCCTTGTCCCTCGAGGACAAGTAACAAATTAAGTTTGGGGGGAGATTTTCCATTAATTCAAATGGATTATTTTGATCCCAAAACAAAAGTCACAAATCATTCTACAATAGCCCAAAACCCTTACTACAAGCACCCATACCTACAATTCATATTTCATCTCAAAATATGGGAGAAGATTTGTTGAAACATGAACTGCTTGATATCATCCCTTTGAACAATAGCTCAAAAATCTTGGCCTTGTTCTAGCACATAAGATGGGCATAGTATTTTGAGAAAATACAGGCCCTGAATGAAGGAATTGTGGAAGAATTTGTTGGTGCATTGCATAATAACTTGGCAATGGTAAAGGGGATGGAAATAAAGCTGATAAAAATTTCCATTAGTAGATTAATGGGACTACCAAGAATAGGGTAGGAAAGGCAAGACAAATTTGATGTCGAGGCCGAGAGACAAAAAATCATCAGAGGAAATGAATGCTTAGAAACTTCAAAGCAAAGGACTACAAGGTTGTCTCTATCGAGAAGATGGGCTAAAGTTGCTGAGTTTATGTCCAAATATTTCATTTGTGAAGGGAGGTATTCTATATGGCCTACACTTCAAGCTCATGAATCATTTATGGCATGTAATAGAGAGAAACATTCCTAACTTCTTGCTCTACATGATCACAAAAATGTTGGAGGCATTTCAAAAAGGTAATTTTAAAGCTCTTTCCCGTCAATGCTTAATCTAGTTGATTATTCAAGACTGTTTGTAAAGAACTAGACCCAACATCAGTTGTGAAGAATTTTTAAAAAAACCAAGAAATGCAGAAAGTGATAGAGAAGGAAATGAAATAGAAGAGGAATTGGATGTTGAAGAACAAATATCAAAAGAATCCCTTCGTACATATCTATAAGAACCTGTAGTAGAAAACCTTCCTACAACCACACAAGAACTTGTAGTAGAAAACTTGCCTACAACCACACAAGAACCTACAGAACAAGGTTTTCCTACAACAACACAATAACCTATAGTAAGGACTAAAGAAAGGACTTCCATAGGCAAGAGATCTAGAAAGAAAAGGAATAAACTCATTCTCTGGCCTGATTTAGATGAATCTAAGGAGGAACTTCTACTTTATCCTAAAAAGGCCAAGGTAACCTCTACTCCTCATAGATCTCACAGATTGAGAAGAAAAATGAGAACTAAACCTTCTTTTATTATTGAAATAAATGAAGAATCTAGAGATGAACAGACTGCTAGTACTGATGAATCTATAGAGACTGAAACAAATAGGGAAGAATGTTCTCTAGTATTCAATCAAAAGTAGAACAAGAAGAGTAAAGCTATAAAGAATTATATGAAGAACCCATGCAGGATGAAGTAGAACAACTTGACCACAATTTCAAAGAGTTGCATGAGGAACCCATGCAGGAAGAAGTTGAACAATTGGAGAAACCGACTGTATAAATGAAATTATCCACTCTTGATCAAGCCTTGTAATAAATTGAGAAACTAAGGAAGTAGCTACAAGATCAATCTGGTGGAGGACTGCATGCACTTGTTGTAGTAGCTTATCATTTGTATCCCTCTATCGAAGACCACCCTATATTCAACATTCCAAAATCTTCTATAAAGGTATATCAATAAGAAGAACCTAAAGCTATCCATAGAATAAAGAATCACTCTTTAGTTGTAATATATTCTAATTGATGAATTGGATGGATAGTTAGTCTAAAATTCTGATGGAATTAAAAAAAGAAAATAATAAATTAAAAAAAGAGAGTAAGTTGAAGGAAGAGAGCATCACCAAACTGAAACAAAAAAATGAACATTTGGTTGGCCTTACCCAAGAGCTCTTGGACTGCAAAGCTCTTGCTAGAGTATATTTAGTCTACCTTGAAGAGCAATGGTACAAGTTCAGATTTATGAGAATTTATTGTGATATGCCCCATGAATTTTTTGATCCCCTCTCCTTATTTTCTATATATAAAGTAAGTTCACAGGAAGAACAAACACAATTATGCAAGTTTTACCTTCATAATTATGTTGTTCCATATGATAGAGAGTGGAACCTTACTCCATATGTTGGAGATGTTCAACTAAAAGCATTTTCATCATATTTATTGAATGAGAAAAGAAGAGGAAGAGAAGTAGTTGAATATAGAAAAAAGGAGAATGAAATCCAACTATTTATCAGGAGTGAATCAATAGCACTTGATGTTATATTCACTGAATGGGATGATATCAAGTTGAAGAAAGAAGTTAGAACTTGGTTTGGTAAAAAATGTGATGAATCCCAAGATTTTTACTTAGGATTAAAAACTTCTACTGGATCTTCAGCCAAAGATTCTTGTATCAAATGATAGAATGAGTTCACTCCTACATTGAAGAAGAGGGAGCCCTATTCCCCTTTTATTTCAAATGCAGCATTTAACAAGATCAAAAAATATATTCTTCTTGCAGGTGACATGGGATTGTAATTGTTGAACCTCAAATTCAATCCCTCTCTATTTTGGTATCTTTCTCCAAATTGGCAAGACAAAACCCTGGTGGATGAAGCCAAAGAAGTCAAAATTTGGAAACTATTTGAACAAAGATGGGGATTTTACGCTCACCTTGCCAAGGGTGTTGTAGATCCCATGGATTTTAGATTTTTTTGTGAATTTGGAATGAACATGTATGTTGCTCGAGGTCGAGCAAGATCTTAAGTTTGGGGGTCTGATGAGCCCCATAAATGTCATGTTCTTGTGTCCATCTATTGTATTCATCCTATTTGTTAACCATGCTTTTGAATACTTTTCCATATAGTTTCCTACTTTCATAAGCCATATAACATTATGTTTCTATACTCTTTGAAATAGTTAGAATTATGTATTAGAATTAAATATATGATGGTTATCTACTGCTTTAGGATGTTTTTTCCTATAATGTGTTTTAAGTATGTTTTGGAGAGATAGGTATATAGCGTAGAACATCCTATAGTAAAGGAATCTCATTACATAGACCATCCTATAGCCACTACGTGACCAAAGCTATGGATGAACAGATTTTGATTCCCTTCCAACTGACTCGTAAAAATGACTCTAACCTCTATGGAGCTCAATAAGGAAGAAGTTGAAGAATAAAATAGCTTTGTTTATCCTATGACAATATTATAGAATTCCTATGAATGATGACTATAGCGAAAGGAACCAATTTTGGTTATCCTAAATTGAATGTATCTTAGAATATAATATGTATATTATTTTTCATAAAACAATCTCCTTTGTAATATATAAATATGTAGCAGTAGATTGGAGATGTGGTGGATGTTGATTAGAGATTATCATAAGTATATTTTGTCAAGCAGTAATTATTGTAACTTCCTACAACAATTCATTGCTGCATTTTTTGATTAATATGAACAAACATTGTTTAGTTCAATTAATTTTTATGAGAGGAAGGATTGAAGCTGGAAGACAAAAGGAGCAAGGGCACCCTTTGGAAGCCTTACAGTAACAATCCAACCCAATTTAATAGCTAACCTTGTTATTTGATTTATTTATGCATTACATGATTTAATTCTGAATTATGTGATTTACATTCTTGTTTAGATTTGTTTAAGGAAGCTTCCAACACAAGCATTTATTTCATAGTACTTTTTCATGTTTTATTTGAATCATTTCATTTACTACACTTCAACATCTTAGATACAATTAGCAAAATGTCAAATTAGAGATTGAGTGTGTACATATAATGATGTCATCCTATCAAGTCTACATTTTTAGGTTGACATATAAATGAGGTAGAAGGCACAGGTCCATGGTGACTCTCCTTATCCATTTCGGTTAAGATAAGTACATCTGATTGTGAATCAACTGTGATTCAAACACCAAAACCTATGTCAAACCTCCATAAAACCCTAATAAGGACCCGATGTGAAAGATTTTGTTCAAATCAGATCAGGATGGATTCGAATGCCTAGATAAGCTATTGGATAATGTATTCAATTATCCCAGGTACCTCTAGGTGGTGTTGGTTAGTCAAATGAGAGATAAAATCTATAAATATAGTATTATTCATCAAAAATTTATTATAGCTCTCAAAATTTGAATTGGTCAAGAGTAAATGGATGGTAGACGAAGATAGAGACTTATTTTACATTTTTATGATGTTTTATGGATAAGTTATAGCATTTAAGTGCTCTAATTTGGTCATCCAAGTAAGCCATTCATGGACAAACCCAATGGTATGGATAATGTAAAACCCAAGCAGAGACAAAGAGATAGATTTGAGGGTTTATGCATGATATAATGATGCAATAAAGTGCATGAAGATGTTATTTATGACTTGTGTTTCATGATCATACTTTGGAGAAGATTTGGAGGTCAATGTATGTGGTGAAAATGTTGCTCACAAAATGGCTTGTTTGGTTCAAATAGGACTATGAGACAAGGTTAAGAAATTGGTCTACAAGACCAATATTTGCCATTAGACCATATGACTTTTCTATCTTAAGATGTTTTGGATATCTCATAAAACTATTTATATTTATTAGGAGTTATGACAAGTGTTTACATAGGCATTGGAGGTCTATTTCATCATGACTAGTTTTTCAGGTGATTTGGTAGTTCTGAGTAAGTGAGTTGCAAAGATGTTCTTGAGCCCTTATTTCTTGAGTGAAGGTGTTCCAATCATTTAGTGATGACCCTAAGGTCATGGAGAATATATCTACATGTTTCATTTATCATATTTGAGTAGCTTAAGGGTGTTTAAGCTTTATTGTTTTAAGATAGACTTTTGAAGTATACAGGCCTAATAGGGCAATTTGTCCTAAAGGAGATTTCATGGTATGAACAAAGGATGCAAGTCTAATCAAGCATGGATGAGGTTAGAAGAGTTAATTGGATAAGTCGTTAAATGGTTTTTGATGGTTGGAGAAGGCCATATGGGTCCAAGAAGATCAATTTTTAGTGTTACGAGGGCAGATCTAATGCAATTAGGTCTCCATGAGACCTAAAGGAGGAGTAAGGCCTAATTGAGATGTGGCAAACCAAAAGGGATTCAAATTGTGATTGAAACATGTTAATAAGATGTATTAAGACCTATTTAGTTTTTTAATTAAGAGGTTAAAGGTGTGTGGTCAACCAAGTTATGTGTGACCATGAGACTAGTATATATACAAGACAGTTTAGGCATATTTAAGTGTGCAAAAAAACAAGGAAAGAAAATTATGCACGATTGAGAAGAAGGAGGTTTTGAAATGAGGTGTATACCATAATGGAATATTAGAGGTGTGGTAACTAAAATTTTATATGAGGTGATTGAGTTGGTGTTGAGTCACTTAGGGATTTGGTGCTTCTTTGCAAGTAGATGCTTGTTAAATCCTAGTCAAGTGGGTGCTTGACTTTATTGGGTTTGGTGCTCCATGTTGAGTTGGTGCTCAAGTAAATTTGGTCTTTTGTTTTATAGGACATTAGTCCATTTTCATATATCATAGTGGGTTTTCTTCCCCTTGATGGTTTTCCACTCATATATGTGTTGTCTTATTTCATGTTCATCTGAATGATTCATTATGTACTGATAGATCACTATGTTGCTCGCATGATTCATGAATGATTAAGTATAATTAAAAGAAAGTTTTAAATCACTAATTCACCCCCCCTCTCATTTATTATGATTCCAATAATTGGTATCATATATTGTTCCTTTAAAGTAGGCATAACAGCTTAAAGGAGATCCTAGAAGCACAAGCATGTCTAGTCATCAAGTACAAAGAGGTTTCTCAACCAACAAGGCCCCTCTCTTTTGTGGGACTAACTATGCATTTTGGAGAATCATAATGAAGACCTATCTAATGTCCTTGGGATATTACATATGGCAATATGTTATTGATAGATTCAATCCACCTCCTACACCACCAACTGATGCAACAAGAAATAAGGCAAGTAAAAACAAATCTAAGGCAATGAGTTCCATCCTATGTGGTCTTTTAGAGGCAAAATTTGTAAAGGTCATGCATTGTGATACAACCAAATAAATTTTAGAAAGTTTCAAACCATCTATGAATGAGATACTAAAGTCAATCTGGAAAAATTGCAAACCCATCGAAGGTAGTTTGAAAGTCTGAGAATGAAGGAGGATGAAAACATTGCATATTATCTATTAAGAGTAGATGAAGTGGTAAATGTCATCAAAGGTCTAGGAGAAAATTTGGAAAAATCAAAATTAGTACAAAAGGTATTAATATCCCTGACATCCAAGTTTGATTCAAAAGTCTCTTCTATGGAGGAGATCAAATATCTCAACAAACTATAGATGGATGAGCTTCATTGCATCTTTATTGCCTATCAAATGAGAACAAGTGATGGAAGACCTTCCAAAAAGGAAACTGCATTCAAAGCTGATAAAAATTAACAACGTAAAAAGGTAAATGATGATGTTGATACAGATATTGATGATGATAAGATAAAAGCCATGTTTGTTAGAAAACTAAGTAAAGGATCAGGTAAGTATAAGGGCAAGTTACCATTTAAGTGTTTTAATTGTGGTAAGATTGGTCACTTTGCATCCAAGTGTCCTAACAAGGATAAAAATGGGCATGATGGAGTCAAGTCATATAAGCTTGACAAGATCAAGAAGAGTTTCAAGAAGTATGAAGGTAGGAAAGGATCATTCAAGCATAGGAGAATTTTTTATAACAAATAAGATAGTAGCTCCTCTGATATTACTGATACAAGTATATTTGATAATGATGATGGCAGTGTTGATCATGATATCAATGAAACTCTATTCATGACCATAGAAACAAACAATGAAGGTTGTTTAAAAGGTAAAAGTTTTATAGAAGATGAAGAATCAAATGAAGAATAGGTTGAAGTGAACCTTAAGGTAGAATTGGTGAGTACTCTAGAAGAGTTAACGTTCCAAAGAATGAAGAATCAGAAAATGAGATCACTGGTTAAGATTTATGAGGAAAAAATCAATTTGTTTGAAGAGAGACTAAATAAGAACACCAATAAACATGATGAGATCATTAAATAGTTGGAAACTCAAATTGAGATTGTCACTACAAGTCTTAAGACTAAGGAGGAAGAATGCATCGAGTTCAAAATAGAAATTGAGTTCTTGATGATAGAATTAGATCAGGCAACAATCAAATTGAAGACATGTCAAAAATTTGAAAATATCACTAAAATCCTTGGTGATATTTTGAATATTCAACAGTCTCCACATGATAAGGCAAGACTTGGCTTCAATAAAGCCCAAAAGGAAAACAAGGAGAGTCAGAACTCAAAGGATAATGGATTATCAAGAAGTGATGGTACTAATAGAGTAAAGATCTATGCATAAACTCTCAAATTTGAGACCCAAATTGACCGTCAATAAGTCAAGAAGAATATAACTCCTTCAAGAGACAACAAATATAAAGATGCATCACTCAATAGTCATCAAAAGATAATTCTTATTAGATAGACAAGGTATGTGAATTCATTCAATGGTTATTGTTTATCGTGTACTTAATATGGACATAGAGCTATGGATTATAGACATCATGATAGAATCAATTCCTCATGGAGGAATATGATGAATGCTTATTTCAACAATAAAATCAAAATCATGTGCTAAAACTATGATCAAAGAATACATATTGAAATGGATTTAAAGATGAGGCATATGAGGAAGATCAATCAAGACAATAAGGTATATAGTCATACCACTGAGAAGTGATCAAGAAATTAGACCCTATGGACAAGGTGAAGGAGCAAAAGACTAAAGGAGAAGAATCTATGCTAGCTCAGATGACCTTTAACATCCAAGATGAAAGCATGAAGTGGTTTATAGATAGTGGTTTCTCAAGCCATATGATAGGGGATAAAAATAAGTTCATTTTATTGAAGAAGAATATTGTAGGGATAGTGAGATTTGGAGATAACATAACTGCCAATATTGTTGGCAAGGGTATCTTGAGTTTGGACAATGGGAAGACCAAGATAGAGAATGTGTTATATGTGGAAGGATTGAAACATAACTTGCTTAGTGTAATTCAAATGTGTAACCAAGGACACACACTAACCTTTCATGATAGAGGGTGTGATATAAAGAGAGCCAAATTAGGAAGACTAATCGCTAATGCTAAGAGGACTGAGAATAATCTGTATGTCTTGAAATAGATAAAAAAGGAGAGATGATTTATAAGAAATATGGATGAATTTTGGCTATGGTACAAAAGGTTAGGCCACCCAAATTTTGATAATCTATTCAAGATAAGCATTAAGAAGTCCGTGAAGAATATGCCTAAAACCACCAAACCTTCAAATACACTTTATAAGGCATGTCAACATGGTAATCAAACTAGAAAGAGGTTCAAGTCTAAGGAGTATTATACTATAAGACATTCAGATTTAATTCACACTTATCTTTGTGGACCTATAAGAATCCAAAACATTCAAGGAGATAATTATTTCATGTTACTCATAGATGACTACACAAGAATGACTTGGGTAGCATTCTTGAAAGAAAAGTCAGAAGATATTTATAAATTCAAGGCATTCAAGGCTCTAGTTAAGAATTAAAAGAATGTAAAGATCAAATGCATAAGATATAATAGAGGTGGAGATTTTTTATCCCATGAATTTGATGACTTCTGTGAGGTCCATGGGATAAGGAGATAGTTCTCAACAACTAGGACACCTCAGCAAAATGGGGTAGTGGAAGAAAGAATAGAAAGTTTGAGAAATGGTAAGGACTATGCTAAATCAATCAAAATTATCTAATGGATACTAGAGACATGCAGTGAGCACTATAGTCTACATTTTGAATAGAGGATATATTAGGATTAATGGTAATAAGACCCCTTATGAACTATGGAAAGGTAGACCTGCTAATGTGGAACACTTAAGAGTGTTTGGAAGCAAATGCTTCATCCAAAGAGATGAAGAAGACTTAAGTAAGTTTGATTCAATGTATAATGAAGGAATATTCTTGGGATACTCATTATATTCTCAAATTATAGATGTTATAATAAGAGGTTATGGAAGATAGTGGAAAGCACCAATGTGAAGATTGATGAGACAAGTTCTAAGAAGTCACGCTCTCAATCAAAGGGTGCATTAGATAAATTAGAATTCAGTAATGAAGAAGTAACAATAGAGATAGATGAGGAATAAGAAGAAATTGAAGAAAGACAAGACTCAAAAGGCCCCTCAAGATACATTCAGAGAGATCATCCTAAATCACAAATCATTGGCAACAAGGACATAGGTATGCAAACAAGGATAAAGTTGGTAAGTAACCTAAATCAAGAGAATGTTGCTATATTGTCTAAGATTGAACCTAAGAACTTTGTAGAAGCAAGTAAAGAAAAGTTTTAGATAGGTGTTATGAATGAGGAGTTAGACCAAATATAAAAGAATAAGACTTGGGAGCTAGTTCATAGGCTTGAAGACAAGAATGTCATTAGCACAAAATGTGTGTTTAGAAACAAGTTGAAAGAAAATGGATAAGTCACTAGGAACAAGGCTATATTGGTATGCAAGGGGTATGCACAAGTATAATGGGTAGATTTTAAGGAGAGATTTATTTGAGTAGCAATATTGGAATCTATCAGATTATTTCTAGCATATGCAAGCTTCAAAGGGTTCAAGGTGTATCAAATAGATGTCAAATCAACTTTTCTGAATGAGAACTTGGAAGACAAGGTGTACATAAAGCAACCTAAGGGTTTCTCATTATTAGGTAACAAGGACTATGTATGTAGATTGAAAAGGGCTCTTTTTGGTCTAAAGTAAGCTCTTAGAGCTTGGTATGCTAGATTGGACAAGTATCTATTAGACCAAGGATTTGAAAGAGGAGTTGTAGACAATCATCTATACATTAAGACATAAAATAATCATCAGTTGATAGTTGTTGTCTATGTGGATGACATCATATTTGGTGAAAACAATTAGAGTATGACTAAGGCCTTTACAGATGTGATAAAGAAAGAATTTGAGATGTCCATGCTGGGAGAACTATCATTCTTCCTTGGGTTACAAATCATTCAATTAGAAAGAGGTATATTCATCTCACAAGTTAAGTACATAAGAGAGATGTTGAAGAAATTTGAGATGGAAGATTGTAAGGCAGTTAACACACCTATGGTCACAAGGTGTAAGTTAAGCAAGGAATATGAATCTCTAAAGGTTGATCAGACATCGTATAGGTCAATGATTGGAAGTTTGTTGTACACTACTACCTTTAGACCTAATATCATGCAAGCAGTAGGTCTTGTGAGAAGATTTCAAGCAGACCCAAAGGAAAATCATTTGCAAGAAGTCAAAAGGATACTTAGGTATCTGAAGGGGGATATAGAGTTTGGATTTTGATATCCAAGGAGCAATGATTTTAACTTAATAGCCTATACAAATGTAAACTAGGTAGGGAGCCTAAATGATATGATGAGCACTAATGGAGGAGCTTTATTTTTAGGAGAGTTCCTAGTGTCATGGATAATCAAGAAGCAACCATCAGTGGTATTATATACGTGTAAGGATAAGTACATTATAATAACTTCATGTTGCACTCAAGTCTTATGGATGAGGCAGACCTTAAAGGACTACAAAGTGGAGTATGATAGTCCTAATCCTATCTTTTGTGACAATACACGTGTCATAAGTGTATCAAAGAATCTAGTCATGCACTCAAGGACTAAGCACATTCCCATCAAGTATCATTTTCTTAGATAACAGGTAAGTGGATGAAATGTCAAGATTGAGTATATATCTACTAAGCATTGGATTGTAGATATTCTAGCCAAACCACTTCTAAAGACAATATTTGAACCTTTAACATAGGAATTGGGTTAATTCTTGCCCCTGTCAGTCATTAAGGAAGTCAAGCGCTTAGGGGGAGATAATCAAGTGGTTTATTAGCTCCAAGAATAGGTGATTGAGGTATGCATGAAGATAGGGGGAACATGTTTGTATGATGCTTCATATACTCATAATCTTGTGTGTTGAGTTTTTTGGTTATAAGAGGTGTGATCCAAATAGTTGAAAGTACCTCTTTATCACTTATGTCAAAGGGGGATAAAGTTCATAAGGGAGGAGAAATAGAGAATTTTATGAGAGTGGTTACCATCAATGACAAAGGAGGAGATTATTTCATATTATCATTGATGTCAAAAGTGCATCTTGTGCAAGTTGATGTCAAAGGTGATTAAGGACAGTTGGCAGTGTGTGATGTGATAAGATGTATGGAAGAGCGTTGCCATGAGATAAAGAGAAATAAATCATTTGAATACAACTAATTTCGCATGTCTATATGATTGATACCATTGTTAATGTCATAATGGAAGGTATAGGTCATTGATGTGAAGCACATAATAAGCATAATCATGGCATGAAGAGGTATGTGCATGGTGAAATGAATGAACATAGGCATGTTAAGGTTGTATTTCATTGTTTGATCATGTGAGTAATGCATGTAATCATTCACAAGAGTTTTAGGGTGAGACTATAGGGGTAGGACCCTCAGTCTAAGTTTGCACCCATACCACTCCTAGACCCTGCCTGGCCTAGTAAGGTGTGAAGATCATATTTCAAGGTAAGTATGCACATGAGAGCATGGATAAAGGTGGTATAAGTTTTTTTAGGCATGATCACAAATTTTGAGGTCAAGATTTGAAGGAAAAGTGCATGAATCACTATTTTAAGCCTTCTCAAGCTCATAAAATGAGGTACTCAAACCCAAAAAGCACATTTAGACATTATTTAGAATGTGTAACCTCTACATGAGAGTCTGAGTTTTTTATGAGAGATGGGTAAAGGTCCTAGATAAGATATCTAGGTATTAGTTATGGATTCAAGTGGCAGTCCTTTATGAATAATCATTAACACCAAAATTGGTGTTAAACCTCCTTAAAACCCTAATAAGGACCTAATGTGAAAGATTATGTTCAAATCAGCTTAGGATGGATTAAAAAGCCTAGATAATCTATTTTAGTATGTATTAAACTCTCCAAGTACCTTTAGGTGGAGGTGGTTAGTCAGATGAGAGAGAAAATGTACATATACAAGCTTATTTGTCAAAAAATTATTATAGCTCTCAAAAGTTGAATTGGTCAAGAAGAGTAAATGGGTGGTAGAATACTATAGAGACTCATTTTACATGTCCATGATGTTTTATATATAGTTTATATCATTTAAGTGAATTAATTTGGTCATCCAAGTAAGCTAGTTGAAGACAAACCTAATGGTGTAGATAATGTAAAACCCAAGCAAAGATGAAGAGATATATTTGAGGGTCTTTACATGATAGATTGATGCAATAAAGTGAATGAAAAACTTATTTATTACTTGTATGTCATGATCATTATTTGGATTAGCTTTTGAGGTCAGTGTATGTGGTGAAAATGTTGCTCGCAAAATGGCTTATGTGGTTGAGATAGGACTGTGAGACATAAGGTTAAGAAATTGGTCTGTAAGACCAATATTTGCCATTAAACCATATGAATTTTCTATCTAAGGATGTTATAGAGCTCTCATATAAACTTTTTATGCATCAAGAGTCATGACAAGTGCTTACACAGGCATTGGAGGTCTCATTCATCATGACTGGTTTTTGAGGTGATTTGGCAATTCTGAGTAAGTGAGTTGCAGAGATGTTCTTGAGCCCTTATTTACTGAATGAATGTGTTTCAATAATTTGGTGATGACCCCAAGGTCATGGATGATATTTCTAGATGTTTCATTTTTCATATTTGAGTATCTTAAGGGTGTTTAAGCTTCATTATTGTAAGATAGACTTTTGAGGTACACAAGCCTAGGCAGTTTGTCCTAAAGGAGCTTTCATGGTATGAACAAAGGATGTAGGTCTAATAAAGCATGGACTAGGTTATAAGAGTTCATTTTCTAAGTGGTTTAATGTTTTTTTTATGGTTGGATAAGGCCATTTAGGTCCAATAATATCAAGTTTTAGCATTGAGAGGGTAAATATAATGCAATTAGGTTTCCATGAGACTTAAAGGAGGAGTAAGGCCTAATTAAGATGTGGCAAACCAAAAGGGGTTAAAATAATGATATAACCATGCTCATAATATGTCTTAATACCTATAAAGTGGCCTAACTAAGAGTTTTAAGGTGTGTGGTTGACCAAGTGGTGTGTGACCATGAGATTAATATATATACAAGGCAGTTTACACCTATTTGAGTGTGCAAAAAAACAAGCAAATAAAATTATGCATGGTTGAGTAGAAAGAGGTCTAAAAATGAGTTTTATACCATAATATAAGAGTAATTTTGTGGTAAAAAAGAATTTAGATGAGGTGGTTGAGTTGGTTTTGAGTCACTTAGGGATTTGGTGCCTCCTTGCAAGTAGATGCTTGTTAAAACCTAGTCAAGTGGGTGCTTGACTTTATTGGGGTTGGTACTCCAAGTTGAATTGGTGCTCAAATAAATTTGGTCTTATGTTTTATAGGATTTTAGTCCATTTTCATAGATCATAGTGGGTTTTCTTCCCCTTAAGGGTTTCCCACTCATATATGTGTTATCTTATTTCATGTTCATATGAATGGTTTGTTATGCATTGTTCTATCACTACGTTGCTTTCATGATTCATTAATGATTAAGTATAATTTAAAGAAAATTTTTAAACACTAATTCACCCTCACCCCCTCTCATTAATTATTCTTTCAACATGGTACCCTTGGTATATCAATTGAATAACTTTGTTCATTCACCTTTAGTAGAGATATCACAATTGGTATTAGAGGGAGCTTTTATAAAGGCACCTCTTTATCTTCCTTAACATGTATCAAAACATCTCTTGAAATGGTGGGAGCATGGACCTAATTAGAGGGATGGTAGATACCCCCATTAATATATTTGAGATTGGATGCTTTAGCATTTGGAAGAATACAAGCGAAATCAATTTTTACCCCTTCTTTGATATAAAGTTGGAGAGTTTCATTATCATAGTCATCAAAGCAATAAATGTCATCCATGATAATATAGATAAATAACACAAATATTGGGACAAAGCAAATAAGAAACATCTTATATGGTACAATTAGGCAAAAATGATGTTTAAATATTGGGTTCACCAAATGTCTAACCCTAAAATCTAGATATGGAGAATCTAGGATTAAAGGGGTAGAGATAGCCTAGGGTAGAATAATGGTAGATTATCTCTAAAGCATACTAATTATTTGCAAAACTCATATAAACATATACTGAATTTATTATGTTGAGATGTGTTAAAGATAGAAAGTAAGACTATGTTAGATATTGCAGTGATAATGAAAATAAGATACATAGTTGGGTCTAATGCTAATACAAATCTGGATCTAAAATAGGAAGAAAGTAGACTAGATCTAGATTTGATTTAGGTAACAATTCAAATGACAATTCAGGTGACGGTTCTACCCCAATTGATGATGAAACTTCTGGGAGCCATAACTTTTGCACCATAGCTTTGATTGACTCCCCATTTGAACCGTTCAATAGCTAAGAATGAGGAGAACGTGGTGAGATGGCATGAAGATCTACTCAGTGTTTTTTTACTCTCAAAAACCTAATATAAGTGCCCTAAATTTCAATTTTAGTAATGCAGTCTAAAAATAGTAAGTTTCTAAAAATTGTAATTCCTTGAATTTTGTATTGTTGTAAATCATAGAAGTTGAACCACTTGATCTCCCTCAAGATTGGTGACCTTCCACATCCTCCTCCTACATTCAAAATGTGTATAAATGAATATGTAACCTGAAATGGAAATGAGACATCTCTTCCCAGAGATAAGCATATGGTTGTATTGCAATCTTGAGTAATAAAACATATCTTCTTAGAGAAATCATTGTTATTATGTTATTTTTGTGTTCTTAAAATATCTATCAATCAAAACTTATGAGTTTTGGATTAGTGGTATCAGAGTGATTTGTCTTGAGAATGTATGATCTTGAGGATGAGGTCAGGCTACAAGAAGCTTGGGTGAAAAACAACAGAGCTTCCAAACTATCCACCTATTCACTCCAAATGACTTCAAATGGTGGATGACATTGAGACATCTGATCCCTTCAAGGAAATGGTGAATGAATCCCTCCAATGGCAACAAGTGTAGATGGTGCAACAATTCACCCAAATTCTCCAACAAATCTTGATGGGAAATTTTGGCTCCTCATTTACACTTCTTAGCTCCTCATATATGGAACATCCTTTCAGTGCCCCAACACCCTTCAAGGTTTAGTTGAATTTTGATATCCCTACATTTGAAGGCAAAATCAATGTTGATGTAGTAGAAAATTAGTTGGATCTATTGTCTTCCTATTTTTCTATAAATAAATTCATCGATGGAGAAAAGATCACTTTTTCTCTTTTGAAAGCATCATTGCCCATGAAAAACTGGTGAGAAGTGTACAAAAAGAGGTTCATTATAGATGACATTAGCCTTGAGGTGGAACCTACCTAGGATGATTTCATGGAAGCGGTAAAGGAATAATATTATCCCATTGAAGCATATCATGATATGTACATATAGTGGAAACAACTTCACTAAGGTAAGGACCAATCTATTCAAGATTAACTGACATTTTTCATTCTCTATTTGTGAGAGTGGGCATCCAAGAAAGTGAAAAACATAAGACTCTCAAATATCATGGTGGACTACAATGGTACATATGGGGGGAAATAGAACTCTTCAATTTGGAAACCCTTAGTGAGGAATACAAGTTCACAGTGAAGATTGAGTAGAAGCATGGAAGAAAGAATATATAGAGTCAGCCTTCAAAATGGAAAGGTGACAAGGAAGGTCAAACATGAGGCCAAAATTAGAAGCAAAAGGAGTTTCAATATAAGAAACCTCAAAAGGGGAAGATTGGAAAATGATGTGATTACCACAAAACTAGAACTCATTCCAAAGGAGAATGTCGAGCCAACAAGTCACTACTTTCTGAGTCACAATACTTGACATTTATTGCTCTGTATCATACACAACCTCCAGTCGAAGAGGACAAAGAAGAGATTATAGATGTTGAGCTTGATACCATCGTTACTTCATCATAGACCCATGAGGAAAGGCCAAATGACAAAGAAAGGTTATTTCACTCTAAATTATGGGTAAAAGGTAAGCCTCTGCATTTCATTCTTGATAGTGCGAGTTAAAAGAATTTAATCTCTACCAAAGTTGTGAAAAGTCTAAATCTATCATTGAAGCCTCACCCAAAGCCATACAATATTGGATGGTTGAGCCCAGGGATAGACCTCCATGTCACCCATCAGTGTCTAATTTCATATGCAATAAAACATTTTCAAGATGAAGTCTTGTATGATGTGGTCAATCTAGATGTTTGTGATGTACTCCTTGGTTAGCCATTCATGTATGATCGACATGGCATCTATGAATCATGAACTCAAATAATTGGAATGTGGTGCTACAAGGTATTAAAGGTACCACCTCCCACATCTGTCTCCCTGATTAGTACCAAGCAATATAAGAGATTGGTGGAGAAGATAAAGCAATTCATTCTCATGGTGGTCAAACCACATAAATCTAAGAAGGACAATGTTGCATTCATGACTACACAATCAACACAACAATAGAAGTATATGGGACAAATCATGGGAGAACATGATGACTTATTCAATTCACCCATGGGAGTTCCACTTCACTACCAGGTAAAACATTCTATCGATTTGATCCCATGATCACCTTTGCCTAACAGTCTTGTGTATCACAAATTAGTTTTAGAGAATGATGAGATGAAAAGGAAAATTTAATAATTGATTCAAAAGGGTCACATCAGGCCAAGATCTTCACCCTATGGCAGCCTGATTGTCTTGGTACCAAATAAAGATAGAACATGGAGGCTTTGCATTTGACTATCGAGCCCTAAATAAAATCACTGTGAAGAATCGCTACCCCCTCCCCAGGATTGATGACCTGCTGGACAAACTCTATGGTGCAATGTTCTTCACCAAAATTGATCTCAAATTTGGCTATCACCAAAATCCCATCGATCCCACTGATGTTTAGAATACTGCATTCAAATCTAAGGAGGGGTTCCTCGAATGGTTGGTTATGCCTTTTAGCTTGACTAATACACCAACAACCTTCATGAGGATGATGGATGACATCTTATGACCCTTCATCAACTCATTAATGGTTTTCTACTTGGTTGACATACTCATCTATAGTAGATCATGGGAGGAACATCTATAACATGTTCATAAGATGCTTCAAACTCTTTGGGAGCACAAGTTGTATGCAAATCTCGATAAATGCACATTCAAGATGAAAATAATTCAATACCTGGGGTATAATGTAAATGAGGAAGGGGTCCATGTCAATCAAGAGAAGATTCAAGTTATTTGAGAATGGCCTACGCTAAGGATGCTCATAGAACTTCACAGCTTCTTGGGTCTTACAAATTTCTATCGCAGGTTTGTTCTTAGATTCTCACATGTTGCTTAGCCGTTAACTCAAGTGACTAAAGGAGGACCTAAAGCTACATTTTAGTGGGGAAAAATACAACAAAGGGCATTTGAGAATTTGAAGAATAGACATTGTTCAACCCTTGTTCTTGCCTTGCCATATTTGTATCAACCTTTCGAGTTGATGATAGATGCATCTGAATATGTCATGAGAGCTATCATCATGAAACATGGCCATCTTATTCCATATCATACTGAAACTTTCACTAATATAGTTAGGAAATAACCAACATATGAGAAAGAGCTCTATGCCATTGTGCAAGCCTATAAATAATGGAAACACTACATCTTGGGGAAAGAGACGATCATCTACACTGACCACAGACCATTAGAATTCATCCAAATGTAGAGTAAACTATGAAATGAGAGGCACCAAAAGTGGGCCACATATCTGTAGTAATTCCATCTGATAATCAAACACCAAAAGGGGAACTCAAATACAGTCATAGATTATCTGAGCCACCCATAAATTACTGCACTCACAATAGTTCTTAACCTGTGCAGACACGAGACTGCCACTTGGGGTGCTCTATATGAAGTAGATCCTACCTTTGCTGATACATATTAGGTGATTTAAGAAGGTAAACATGTTTATGATTTCTATTTGCAAGATAATGTCCTCTATCACATGGGGCACATTTTTGTTCCAATTGCATAGCAATAAAAGATGATATGGGAAGCACATATCAGTAGGACAATTGGATACTTTGGTGTAGAGAAGACATTGGCAGTTCTTCAAAAACACTTCTACTGGCCCCATATGTGAAAGGATGTGGAAAGGTACCTCAAATCTTGCACCCCATGTGTGATATCCAAGCCAAAAAATAAGAAGCAAGGATTATAGACACCACTGCCATAACCAACTAGGCCTTAGGAATATATCTCAATGAATTTTTCTTAGGTTTGCCCACTTCAAAACATGGCAAGGATTGTATTTTTGTTGTAGTTGATCATTTTTCAAAAATGACTATCATGATTACTTGTAAGAAAAATATATCTACTAAAGAAACTACTCAATTATATTTTAGTCATGTATGGCTCCATTTTGGTCTCACTAAGTCCATTGTCTCAGATAGAGATAGCAGGTTCCTAAGCATCTTCTAGTCCACTCTATGGAATATAATGGATACCAAGCTAATGAAGTCCACAGCCTTCCATCCATAGATTGATGGTCAGATAGAAGTCGTGAACCGCTTGATTATTCACATGATTCAGATGTATCACTTTAAACATCTGCACACATGGGATGAGGGGCTTATTTTCATACAACATGGATACAATCAGGCCTTACACAACTCAACCAAGCATAGTTCATTCCAATTATGTTTCAGGTTCCAACCCATGACACCAATTGATATAGTTGTTCCATTCTCTAGCATGGAATACACACTTCATGGGAGATCTGAGGCAACAAAAGCAACAAAGTTTATTGAACAAATGCAACACATCTAGTAGCAGAGTCATGACATCTTGGAAAAGATGAATCAGAAGTATCAACAATGCCATGACAAACATAGGATTGCACACCATTTTGTTGTGGGTGACAAGGTTTAGTTGCGGCTTCAAAAGGAATGACTTGCAAGTCCACACAAAAAAATTTGGCCTCTATGATATGGTCCCTACACCATCACTAGAAAATTTGGAGAAAATGCTTTTGAGTTGAACCTACCAGCCTACCTTGGTCTGCATCCAATATTCAATGTGGAGCTCTTCAAACCATATCATCCACCTCTATTAGACACTTCAATCATAGCAAAATAATTGGACATTGATGAGCTTGATCTGTAGAGTTTTACTCTGGTGGAGGAGGATCAAATTGTGGACACCTGGATCAAGACAATAAGAGGATGCTCTATTCCACTTTATCAGGTGGTTAAAAGGGGCCAACTTAGCCACCAACGTGAGTGGCTCATAGAGAATAAAATTAAGACATAACTGCCACACCTAATGAGTAATATTGATGTAATGGGGACCATTACTTCTCAACAAGGGAGGAATGATCTGGGTAACAATTTAGGTGACAATTTGAGTGATGGTTCTACCCCAATTGATGATGAAACTTCTGGGAGCCATAATTTTTGCACCATAGCTCTGATTGACTCTCCATTTGAACTATTGGAAAGCTAAGAATGAGGAGAATTCAATGAGATGGCATGAGCTTCACTCAATAATTTTTTACCCATAAAAACCTAATAGAAGTGCCCCAAATTTCAATTTTAATAGTGCAGTCTCAAAATAGTAAGTTTTTAAAAATAGTAATTCCTCATATTCTATATTGTTGTAAATCATGGAAGTTGAACCACTTAATCTCCCTCAAGCTTGGTGACCTTCCACATCCTCCTCCTACCTTAAAAATGTGTATAAATGAAGATGTAACCTAAAATGGAAATGAAACATCTTTTCCTAGAGATAAGCATATGGTTGTATTGTGATCTTGAGTAATAAAACATCTCTTCTTAGAGAAATCATTGGTACCATGTTATTTTTGTGTTCTTGAAATATCTGTCAATCAAAACTTTTGAGTTTTGGATCAGGATTCTAGATCAATTCCCTGATTCTATAAAATTAAACTTTGTAGCCATAGATACATGCATCGATGTAGAATGGTTACATCAATGGTACTATCAACTCAAATGCAAGTATATAGTAAAAAATACCTACTAAAATGGGATGTGACCACTTGAATGATAATGGGTTCTTTATTGCTTTTACTTTAGTACATTCAGATCTAGGACATGGACTGTCACTCCTTGTCAAATAGCAAAACCTTAATTCTTCATATTCATATTGGTTGTGAGAAAAATGGGTTAGTGGGAACACGGTGTTGAGTTGCCCCAAAGACCCCTCTAACATTAAGCACTGCCTATATAGCCAATACTCTGAATAGGGCCTCAATCTTATGTAGTTATCCATAATATGTTGGCTTGTGTATGAATCATGCAATGTGTGATAAGTATAATAGTAACCTGGCTTATAACTTGTAAACCGTGGCTCATGGAATGTTCTTTTAGTACTTCAAACCTGTAAATATGATGTCCCTATGATTGATATGGAAATAGGATAAAATAGGGAAGTTTTTCTCAATTGAGTGCTTGATTGATTGCTTTTCGTAAGTTTCCTTGTGAGAGGTAAGAAGTTACTATGTGAGGAATGAATGAGGATTGATCTTATATTTATACCAATCCATTTGGATAATATATCACATAAAAACACTTAGGCCAACTATAGGTATACATTTCATTCGAAAATCAGATGACTTTAGGGCACTAGACACTTGCATTGAAATATGACACTTATGTCAACATAGGCATCTAACTAGGACATAAGTGTTTGGGCAACTGGAAAATAGGTGCAAGTACAAAACTTGTAAAAAGAGAAGATAAGCAGGTTTATAACATTATGGGCACGATAGAAGGTCTGAGTCATCATAATAACATTAATTGGACTAAGAGATAAATAATGAGGCAAAAAGAGATAGCATATGTGAGCATTTTGGTAGTGGGGAAGGTCTAGAAGCTAAACACACATCTATGATATGTATTTTCCAAGTGTACAAGATTGATGTTCCATATAATTCAGAAATAGTGTCTACAACATGTATAACACAACAAAAATATTTAACTATTAGATCGAACAAAAATATAATAAATTCATAGGGATGGAAGTGACATATATGTGTGTACAACATTATAAGATGCCCACCATAGAAATTTGCTCCTTCAAACGCTTAATCGAAGCCAAGATAATTTCCTGGACTATACACTCCATTCTAGACAATGTCTATACATAAATTTATAACCTAGATGAAGAATCAAAGTTGAACTTTGATTTATGGGTTTCATTTGCTTGGGTTAAGCCTTCATTTCCATGCCCTTGGACCTTATATTTTGACTTTTTTGTATTTACAATATTCTTTTTACTCTAGAGTGTTAAGGAAAATAAAGTGGATTTAGGGGTTTGTGTTTAATGAGATGCTACTGATTTATCAAGCCCTGAGTAGGAAACAAAAATGTTGAAACGTAATATATTGCATAAAACAATAACTCTAGAATGTGTGCCAAAAGCGATCCACAATATAATAATAGGTAGAGAATAATAGATATTTCATGTGTCTAAATTGACCCATAACACTTGTTTTTGTATTAGAATTTGAATTCAAGTTTTAGAATATTGATGCACCTATTGACTTCTTATGAATAAAACTAGGAAAGGCAAAAAGGGGGGAAGCGGCCCCAATTAGCTAAACTGGGAGCAATAAATGATTGTTTGGACTGTATAATTTGGTCTAGACAGTGGGACTAGGGACTGTGAAAGATACAATGGGAGTCACTCTTGGGATTTGAAAATTGAAGGCTTTAGAAGTTGATAAGAGTGCAAGTATTAATTTTTTTGGACCAAATTAATTATAAATAGAAAATTGCACCATAGTGAAACATAAAATAAGGCCAGGTTTTGAGAATACATTGACTTGAAAAGTTAATCGAGACTTGAACCTGACCTTATCCATTATAGTGTCAGGCCTTTACACTTGATAATATTTGATTCTTGAGGGGATCTTTGTCACCCAAAAAACTTCACCAATGGACCAATGACATTTCAAATTTTTAAGTTTTTTAGATATGAGTTTAAAAAAACAATCAATATCTAGGCCCTAAGTTTCCTGAACAACTCAGAGAAATTTAAAACCTTCCCTTTTCCTTTGTTGGTAAGGTTTGAAATTTTTGTCGTAGGAAAGCAATCAATCAAAAATAAAACTAGTAACATAATCCAATTTTCCTTATGAAGGGTCGATAAGTGATAAACACTTTCACTATAGGTACATTTCTTTCTTTGTGACATAATCCAGAGTAACCTGTGCAACGACCCCTGCAACATCTGCTTCTACACGCTGATCTTCTACCGACCAACAATCTCCCTTTACCTGCGCTTTCTTTCCATCAATCAGACCATTCGTGCTATTCATTTTCTCCATTCGTAGCTTACTTTCTTCTGCCATTGCTATACTCCCACTCAATCTGAAACCCCTGTGAGTGACTTGTAATCAACAAACACTACCAGATCTAAACCACCTATTAGTCAACCCAACCAAAAGCTCTGATACCACTTGTCAGGATCTTGCTCCACCAATAGAGCACATATGATTACTTCTTGTATTAGCAACTAAACATGGAATTTAACCAGAATCAATAAGTAACTAGAAATATGAAACAACACAGGAATATGAGAGACAATACACAATTGTATTAATAATCACTCAGAAGAATATACAATAAAGAAGATGCCACTTCTTCTTCCACCTCAAAGGTTCACCACACCTCAAGAACTTCTTCCCTCTCTCTCTCGGTCCCAACAATCAACTCCAATACAGAATTGATGTTCACCTCTCCACCAGTCAGTAACACACTGCCAGTACATCAAGTACACAACCGTACTCCAAGTAGATCTCCTGCTCTCTGCTGCTACCTGCAAATCACTAGACCTTACTCACCATTATAGATCTCCAAAAGAAGCCATGCTCATCTGCTGACTAAGATCATACAAATACGAAGAACCCTTCTGATTCTCCAATCCAGTACCCACACTTGGTACTGTGGCACTAGGAAGAACACTCCATTGCTCTCTTCTCTCAAAAGGAGCTTATTTAGCTCTCTTACTCTCTAGATACATTCTTTACAATACATGCCAATGGGTCTGTAAATAGATCCCAGACTTGAACAATAACTTAGACTCTTAGTTTACTATAATTATCCACGCAGCTCAAGGCTCGAAATAGCCTTTACATGCAAACACTTCATTCACTAAACTAACTGTTCGTGCAATGAGCAGTTCTAGAACACACAGGCAACTGACGTTGGTCCCTACTTGCCTAGTGCTGCCGATGTCGGCCGACTCCTTACCGATGCCGATTGCCTTCTGCACTGATCATGACCAACGTCGGTCATGCTACCGACGCCGATGCTTCTGGGTCTTCAGCAACCTCCTTTTCTTTATCTGCAACAAGTTGAAGCTTTTAGCTCCACAACCTAACAATCTCCCACTTGGAGATAAATAGCTACAACTGTACTTGTACCTGTACATCATCTAATTTGTTCCCTTGGCTCTATATCAATCTTCAAGATCACTCTTGAAGACCAACCACCACAAAACCTGTAGTGCAAAACCTGTCATCCAAATCTCTTGCCACATCCGCATCTACAAACCCCTGTAGAAAAGAACTTGACCCTGCATAGCATGTGCACCTGCTGCTGGTCCCTCTAAGAATCCATTGAACTACCCTCTAGTACTTCTTTCCTGAATTGGCTCCAAACTTTCTGACAACTCCCATTGCTTGGGAAAAACTCAGGTCTACACTAGACCTCATGTGATTTCAAACACTTGTTCTAAGCTCTGCTTGAACTGTCCAGCCCTTGGTGTGCTTTTTGATTCTGCATCCTGCATCATCAACCCTGCCAACACCGTCTTCACATCAGCTCCCACTGGAGACAAAATCTCCATGACTCTTATGCCAAAGAATTTCACTGCTCCAAATTCTTCCTGACACACCTCTGAACTAACCTTACCCTTAGCTCAGCAAATCCCTGTATGTACAAACCTGCTAGCAAATCACCCACATACAGTAACTGGATAATGTCGCGACTCATTATCCACCTAGTAAGACAAAACCACAATAGTTACACTGACATTGATTGAAGCCATGCTTAGTCATCCACCTGTTAAACCTGTACCACTATCCTGCAGCTTCCTCAAGACCATATACCATAGCCTTCTGTCTCACATGTCCATCCACTCTCTTCTCTAATATGGGAATCCATCCCTCATCCAGTGCTTACTTCCAGCTGACAACTCTACCAACAAATACCTATTTGGTTCTTCTCCAAGGACTCACACTCCTCATCCATGCCAAGCTCCCACTGTTTTTGGATTCTACCTGCATTGCTTCTTCCATTTTCTTAGTTCTTGACCATCAGTAAGCAATATAAAGAAGGTGAATAACGAATATGAGGTTCACTTACCCTTTCTGACCTCCATATGAGCATTTGAGACTTGTTAATAGCTTGTTGTCCGCCCACCATCCGTTCCAGTGACCGATCTCGGCAATCTCCAAGTCTGCAACCGACCGACATCGGTTCCCTGCACTGACCCTAACTGTCGACATCAGTTTCATGACCGACACCGGTATCCCTTCTGCTGATGTCGGTTCCTACATGACCAATGTCAGTCTTCCTATTGTCGACGTCAGTTACTGTCTGATCGATGCCAGTACCTGTGTTCACCTGTGAGTGATAACTTTTTACCCGCGAGCTCTCCATGGATCAAAACCCTGTTCAAATCAACATAGCCCTGCTCAGAATAATTCAGTCTCCTCAGCTGATCTCTGTTTGTCATCTCCTCCATGAACACCAAGGCTTTCCAGTTCTTTAGCTTGTCAAAAACATCTGTCTTTCGCTTAAGAACTTGCATTCCCCTCCTACATATGTGACCAAGCCTACAAAGCCACATCTCTGCAACAGAAGGTGAATCAATAATATAAGTAGATAGATAAAGGATACCTACTTTCTTACCACCATCTAATTCAAGTATATCCGCTGTGAGAGTTACAGTGCATCTCCCATCACCCAAATTTCCTGAAGAAATTAGACTCATCTCCAAGGTTGGTACCTGCATGACCTCCTTCAACACATGTGTGTCATTTATCTGCAATTTCAGCTTCACTTCCCCTTCATCAATAATCTGACAAGGCTCTCCAACCCCTAAATAAATCTCTCCAAAGACATACCTATGAAAAGATGCTCTATTTCAGGTTGCATGGAAAGAGGCAAAAGAATATGTAAACAAAGATTCTACTTTATCCAGAGCAACCTATGCAACGACCCCTGCAACATCTGCTTCTACATGTTGATCTTCTACCGACCAACAATCTCCCTTTACCTGCGCTTTCTTTTCATCAATCAGACCATTCGTGCTATTCAGTTTCTCCATTCGTAGCTTACTTTCTTCTGCCATTGCTATACTCCCACTCAATTTGAAACCCCTATGAGTGACCTGTAATCAACAAACACTACCAGATCTGAACCACCTGTTAGTCAACCCAACCAAAAGCTCTGATACCACTTGTCAGGATCTTGCTCCACCAATAGAGCACATATGATTACTTCTTGTATTAGCAACTAAACACGAAATTTAACCAGAATCAATAAGTAACTAGAAATATGAAACAACATAGGAATATGAGAGACAATACACAATTGTATTAATAATCACTCAGAAGAATATACAATAAAGAAGATGCCACTTCTTCTTCCACCTCAAAGGTTCGCCACACCTCAAGACCTTCTTCCCTCTCTCTCTCGGTCCCAACAATCAACTCCAATATAGAATTGATGTTCACCTCTCCACCAGTCAGTAACACGCTGCCAGTACATCAAGTACACAATCGTACTTCAAGTAGATCTCCTGCTCTCTGCTACTATCTGTAAATCACTAGACCTTACTCACCATTGTAGATCTCCAAAAAAAGCCATGCTCATCTACTGATTAAGATCATACAAATACAAAGAACCCTTCTGATTCTCCAATCTAGTACCCACACTTGGTACTGTGGCACTAAGAGGAACACTCCATTGCTCTCTTCTCTCAGAAGGAACTTATTTAGCTCTCTTACTCTCTAGCTACATTCTTTACAATACATGCCAATGGGTCTATAAATAGATCCCAGACTTGAACAATAACTTAGACTCTTCGTTTACTATAATTATCCACGCAGCTCAAGGCTCGAAATAGCCTTTACATGCAAACACTTCGTTCACTAAACTAACTGTTCGTGCAACGAGCAGTTCTAGAACACACAGGCGATTGACGCCGGTCCCTGCTTGCCTGGTGTTGCCGACGTCGGCTGACTCCCTACCGACACCAGTTGCCTTCTGCACTGATCATGACCGACGTCGGTCATGCTGCCGACGCCGGTGCTTCTGGGTCTTCAATAACTTCCTTTTCTTTGTCTGCAACAAGTTAAAGCTTTTAGCTCCACAACCTAACAGTTGTGACCCTATTTCCACATTACAATGTATTTCAAACATGGTACATTAAAATGTATTATAGACTCTTAATGTATTCTCGTCAGGGTTTGAGGTTGAGTTGGACCTCGAGTAGGGGTTCGGGGGTGACAACCCCCAAGAAATTTTATGGACCCCCTTAATGGGGAACTATTATGGGTTGGCTTCACCTATGGTTTTGGTACCCAATGTTTTATAAAACCAATATGTTGGTTACCTATTGATGTATTGTAGATGGACATAGGTAATACATCGAAAAAAAACTAAGTTTTGAGAAGGAGAATAAAGTGTGTGAATTCAAGGGTGAATTCAGGAGAGTTTGTTGAGTGCAACTCCAAATAATATTTATGCATTGT
Organism: Torreya grandis; assembly: GCA_037957365.1. Classification (NCBI taxonomy): domain Eukaryota; kingdom Viridiplantae; phylum Streptophyta; class Pinopsida; order Cupressales; family Taxaceae; genus Torreya; species Torreya grandis. The sequence goes on along the minus strand of JARHVA010005445.1, from coordinate 1,023,035 downwards.
AATTGTGAGAAGATTGATCTGAGAGTGGATTGTACTCTTGTTGGCTTTTAATAAGATCTGAGCAAGTATTTTTTGGTGGATGTAGCCCACATTGGGTGAACCACGTTAAATCTTGTTTTCTTGTTGTGTATTTTAATTTTTATTCTTTATGTATCTCTTTTCATAGTTATTTTTATTATGATTCTATGAAATTGTTTCGCATTAATTTATATTTTATTCTTAACATAATGCCCTTAATTTCAACTTCCATTCCTACTAAAAATTAGGAAAGTAAGTTAAGTACAACAAAGATTTTTCTTCACATAAATTTATGTCAAGTGGTTGATTGAATCATCAAAAATAGACTAAACTGTCATTTGTTTAGGAATTCATTACCCAAACAAAATTATTTTGTACAACGAATAAATAAAAAATAGATTGACAAACACATTACAATAACAACAATGTAGCCAAATTAAACTGGGAAATAATAACCCTGCACCAATAAAAATTCAGAAATACAATAATAAACTAAAAAAGAAACCAATTTTGAATAATAAAAATTACAAATATTAAGACAAGGGACCAAAGTCCCATATAATTATATGTTTTCTATTTACAAATCTAGGTGACAATTTTGTTTCAATTTTCAAAAACTAATTAGGAAAATATACTGATAAGATTGGGCGAATACATCAGTACATGAGTAGATTGGCTCATAAATTTCTAACGAGCTAGTAAAACACTTTTTTATAGCTAATATCCACTCTTTTTGCCTATAAATAGTTTCGGTTAAGTAGATCTGGTTCGTACACACATATATAAAACATTAAAGCTAACATCAAAATTCATTTTGACTAGCCATTTGATATTGTGATGGCCATGTTGTAGACCACCATGGCCAAAATTAATGGCTTTACCTAGCTTATGGCTTATATGTTCTTGGCTGGTATCTATGAAGAGCATGACATGGCTAAGGGTGCTGAAATTGGCTCAACCTATGGATCAAGCACTCATGGTGGTAAGTTTTTGGTTTTCCCTTTCAATTTCACATGCAAGTGTCACTGTTTATGCCTTGCCTGTGACGCCACTACAAATTACAGTGGCAATTTTCAATAGAAAAACAACTAGTGTTTCTTTTCCCTTGCCTAAGAATTTAACAAAAAAATGAAATTCAATTTATTCATTAGTTATCCTGCTAATTTTTTACCCTTTGAAACACGTACATAAAGTAAACGCAAATCTCTAATTAAATGTTAGTCATTCAATTATACATTTATTAATTGTAACTAACAGAAATAATAAACTATTACCAACATTCAATAAACATAAAAAAATAGTTTCAATTTATAATCAACAACAATTTTTGATTGGTAGTCAACAACTATCATACCAAATTAATATGTAGAGGCCTTTACAATAATACCAAGTAAATACTAATAATTCCCCTACTTGAATGCAACAAAATGTTTCCTAATTAAATTTAAATGACCATTAGACTAGATAATGAAGACAAGAAGAGATGAAAGTTTGAACTTTAAAAAAGGGCCATGATACATAATATTATTTCATACCATGTGGAATAAATTCCCAATTGATTCAATATCCTTTTTCATTGTAGAGACAAAAATGTACATTGACAACTATTTAATAATAAAAAATAAAATAATCACCCTTATAAATTATTCATGAATTTTTTTTTTTTAATTTTTTTAACATATTAAGTCCACAAGACTTTTGATAGTAAGGTAATCAACACTTTGTACATGTTAAAAATCATAGAAGCTAATTTTCCGAATACATGATCTAATATAATCTTCTTAATAATGTGATGACATGAAGCTATTTAAAAACACCAAAATTCGAGTGGTGAGACCAAAAACATTGTGTTTATTTTTTATTTTTTAAATTTAAATTTTAAATTAAAAAATCTAAGTTTTGTTTCATTTCCTTGATTTAGAAATTTTGATGAATTTGGTTATAATTGGAAATATGTTAAAATATTTTTTTTAGGTTTTATTTTTTTGAAGTAGAATGATTTATCAATTTCAATGAATTATAATTTATTTTCATTTTAATGATGATTCACAAAATATGACTGAAAATGTCGATTTAAAAGCTTTCACATAATTATATTCACAAGTATTCAGACTACATTATCATAGAATATGGAAACATTATTACTTGTATTTTATTTTTAAAATTTACAACCAAAAATTAACATGAAGGATGCTAATTTGGAATTGAAGATACTTTTATAACAATTTAACGTTTATATAAGTTAGGATCCATTGGTGGAATGAAAATATTATGTTGAAATAAGGTAAAAGTCGAGAGACGAGGGCATATGTAAAAATTAATGCATCACATTATGTTTCATTAGAGTTTATAATGTATTGTATGATGAATGATAATAATAATTTATATTGATTGAGGACATAAAATTGATTTAATTGTATGTAGTAAATTTGTATATCAATTATTAGAGGGCATAAAAAGTGTAAATAAAACTTGGATATATCATATTGAATTTCATAGCATGTCTAGAGGGGGAAAAGTATGAATTATAACTCCAGAGTGTACCAAGAGCAAAAAAAATTATTATGAATTGTAATGATGAAACAAGTGGATTAAGGGAAGAAAACTATAAAATAATATAATGAACAAGAGCTGTGAAGCGACTTTAATACCTACTGCTAGTTGTGAAGTGGTTTTGGTTGTAAGTTAAAGTAGGTTGTGTAGGTGGCACAATCTCAGGGACTAAGGGATATCAGGAGTTTGATTCTTTTACATTGAGCTCTTAGACCTTTGAGTTCCTAAGATTGCGCCATGTGGCATGATCATGGAGGTCAAAGGTTAGAGAGGCCGATGTAGAGGAACCAAACACCTGAGGACCTCGAACCCCCAAGATCATGCCACTTGGCACGACCCTGATAACCTGACCCAATGAGGAATTAAATAAAGTTTAATGGTCTAATAATTGCATGGCTCTGAAGGTCTAAGATTTTGCCGCATATCAACTTCTCAGGAACCTAGGAACATGGAAACTTAGTCTAATGGTTTAATAGTCTTGTGGCCTTGAGGGCCCAAAAGACACCACATGTGACTTCACAGGAGCCCAGGATTATGGAGACTCAGGAAAATTGGGAATGGGCTAATACTATAGTAACCTTAGGGGCCCGACAAGCTACCACGTGGTGCTTTCCTAGGAGCTAAGGACCATAGAGACACAATCAATTACAATAGTTAACTCAGAGGTCTAGCTTAAAATGGTGATGCTATGTGATTTCATACCCCCAAACCATTAACTCAACTTGATGAGGGACTATCGCATGAATAGCTTCTCTAACCTCTGACCTTAGAGATGGTGCCACATGGAATGATCTCGAAGACTTGGGGATCTTAGGAGTTTTACTTTTTTGTGTTGGGCTCTCCCACCTCTGAGCTCTTGAGGCATTTATGTTTTGTAGGTAGAGCCAAGATTATATGCAAGAGCTCCAAGTGTCGTGCATCTATCAATCCCAATAAAAAATGTAATTCATCATAAAATTGGCCAAGGCATAAATTATTATGATCTTTGTGATCATGATACATGGAAGGATCTCATGAGGTCATAGGTTTGGGAGGCCAACATAGAGGAGCCAAACTCCAAACCATACCAAGTCCTCAGACCATGCCACATAATATGATATCAAAGGTCAGAGGTTGAAGAAGCCAACACAGAGGAGCTAAACTCCTAAAGACACTGAGTCCCTGAGATCATGTTGCATGACATGGTCTCGGCACCCAGTGTACTTGAGAGTTTGGCTCCTCTACACTAACCTCCTAGACACCCAACCTCTCAAGATCGTGCCCTATGGCATAATCGTGAGGTTAGAATATTTCATGCCTTGGGCCAATTATATGATGAATTATTCTTATTATTTGGATAGATAAGTTTAACAATCTAATACTTTTATGGCCCTGAGGGCCTAAGAAGTTGTCACATGATGAGTTCTTGGAAGCTTGGGACCACAATGTCTTAATATAATGGTTTAATAATTTTTTGAGCCTCGAAGGTCAGGTAGACGCCATGCAATGACTTGTTGAGAGCCCAAGATTATGCAGTCTCAAGAAACTACGAAATGGGCTAATAGTCCCGTGACCCCATCCAAGAGCCAAACTCTTGAGGACCCCGAGTCCCTAAGATCGTTCCTTGTGACATGATCTTGGTAACCCAATGAAGTGAGGAATTGAATAAAATTTAATGATCACATAGTCCCATAACCCTAAAGGCTTGAGAATTTGCCATATAATGAGTTTTTGGGAGCCTGAGACCAAAGAGACTTAGTCTAATGGTTTAATAGTCCCATGGTCCCAATGCCCTAGGAAGACACCATGTGGCAACTTATTGGGAGACTGAGACTATGAAGTCTTAGGAGATTGTAGAATGGGCTAATGGTCTTGTGTCCTCGGGGACCCTTGACCATAAAGACAAAACTAATTATAATAGTTATATCAGAGGCCCAATAATTATAATTTTGAACACGTCATTTATATGGTTGCAAGGAATATGTTAATATTAATTGAAGAACCACATACATATTGATTTGTAATAAGTATTACTTCATTTACAATAAAAAAAATGTAATTGGGTACTTGAACATTTTTTTCTCTTCTACTTTGTGTTGGCTTCTCCAACCTCTGACCTTTGATATCATACCATATGACATGATCTCAGGGACTCGGGGTTCTCAAAAGTTTGAATCTTCTGCATTGGGATCTCTAATCTCTGAGCTTCTAAGATCATGTCATGTGGCATGATCATATAGGTTGGAGGTCAGAGAGGTTAATACAGAGGAGCCAAATTCTTGAGGAGCTCGAGTCCCTGAGATCATGCCACAAGGTATAATCTTGATAACCCATCCTGGTGAGGAATTGGATAAAGTTTAATGGTATAATAGTCTCATGGCCCTGAGGGCCTGAGAAGTTGTCATGTAGTGAGTTTTTAGGAGTCTGAGACCACTGAGACTTAGTGTAATGGTTTAATAGTCCCATGGCCCCAAGGGTACAAGAAGATGCCATGTTACGAATTCCTAATAGCCCATAAATATGGAGTCTTGAGAGACTATGAAATGGGCTAATAGTCTCATGACCTTGGGGGCTCGAGATCATGCCACATGGTAAGATCTCAGTGACTTGGGGATATTAGGAGTTTGAATCTTCTACATTGAGATATCTGACCTTTGATCTCCCAAGATCATGCCATATACGATCGTAGAGATCAAAGGTCAGATAGGCTAATGCAAAGGAGTCAAACTCCCAAGGACCTTGAGTCCTCGAGATCATCCACATGACATGATCTTGATAACCTGACTCGATGAGGAATTGAATAAAGTTTAATGGTCTAATAATCTCATGGCCTTGAGGGCTCGAGAAGTTGCCACATGGTGAGTTCTTGTAAGCTTGGGACCACGGAGACTTAGTCTAATGGTTTAATAGTCACGTGGCCCTAAGGCCCAAGAAGATGCCACATGGTGACTTCTCAGGAGCATGAGATTATGGAGTCTCAAGAGATTGTAAAATGGGCTAATAGTTTCATGATCCAGGGGCTCGAGAAGCCACCACATGGTGACTTCTTGGGAGCCCAGAACCATAGAGACAAAACCAATTACAAAATTCAGCTCAGAGGCCCAAAAATTATAATTCTAAACATGTCATTTATGTGGTTTCAAGGAATATATTAATATTAATTGAATAACTATATACATATTGATTTGTAAGAAGTATTACTTAATTTGTAATTGAAAAATATAATTGGCTGCTTGAACCTTTTTTTCTCATCTATATTTATTGATAATATTTATTTTTTGATTTGGCATCGACATCTTTAATTTTCTTTAAGATGCTCTTTATTCATCAAGAAATATTTATGTGTTTTATGTCCCCTATGTAGACTAGACATCTGCAAGTTTAATCCATTTTTTACATCAATAAAAGGTATATTAAATTTATATCAAATAAATATATCATTATATAAAAACACAATCACTATATAAAATATTAGAAATGTAATTAAATGGAATGTTTTGTTCAATAAAATGTAAAGAAACAAACAAAATATTGATAATGTTAGAATTTTTAAAAGCATCTTAAAATCAAAGTAAAATGAAATGTAAGATTTAATATATTATCAAATGGTAATCAAACAATTAATTAATTTTTTTCATTTTTATCAACCGCAACCAATAAAGTCAATTATCTATACACTTTTTTGACATCCAAACATCAAAATGGTATTTTACAGTATAATAGTATTCCAAATTATATATGAAAAGAAATTAAAAAAATCTTTGCCAAACATTATAATTATAATAATTTGGCACATAATATGCAATTTTTAAAATAAATATGTACATGATAAAATCAACTATGAAAAACAAGTGAAATGACATCATTTTCATTTATATGAAGATTTTGTTGAAGGTTTTCTACAGCAAAAATGGCATATTTAATTTGATTCCCCCATTGTAATTTTATATATTGATTGATATTGTAAACATGAATTCTTGCCCTAAAACATGATTAGTTATTTCTTGTGTAACTTCATTATCAAAAATAAGAAACTACAAATCTTTTGTTGAAATATCCATAATTAAATCTGCTATTTTATCAAAGGCAATTAATATTTTTAATTCCCTTGTCATATCACATACAACCAATGGAGGAGAATAATTGTAATCGTACTCAACAACATCCACACCAAATTTAGGACAATTCTAAAATAACCATATACTTGGCATTGAATAATGCGAACAAAATTATCTCATCCAAAAAATAAAAAATAAAAACATGAAATGATAATAAATTATTAATAATAAGAAATTCAAGTATTACGAAAATTGTATTTAGCTTAATTTGACTAATTAAAATTATTTTATAAATATTATGAGCTCGAAAAATAAAATAATTATTAATCAAAAGAAAATTAGTACTCATAATTAATATAGTAAAATGTATTACATTAGTTTAACCTACAAACTCGCATTCTAATTTACAAAAATAAAAATAACTTAGATGCTTTCATTTCGACCATGTTTAAATAAAAATAATATTATAACTTAAAAATTGAATAAAACTTAATTGTCAAGAGGTAAAGATCATTAAATGGGATGTCAATAATAATATATATTGTACAATAAAATAATTAAAATATAAATTATAAGAATTTTTAAAAAATATTTTTTTATAAATAATAAAATTTTATATACAATTATAAATAATTATAAATAAAACTTTGCTAAATAAATATAAAATTTATAAATAATAATTTAATTTTTTAAATTTTAAAAATAAAAAAATATAATATAGTATATTGATTTTTAAATAAGTTATAATATTTTAAAAAATAAATTATAAAACTATTACAGCTTCTAAAAGAACATCTAACCCCTTTCATGTCACATATACTATATGAAATAATATGTAAATATTAACATTTACAAAATTTACAAATATTAATTATGTAAAATAACGTTTAAAAATATCAATTATATATTTACAAATAATAATTTAAAAAAAAAAATACTATATTTAAAAAAAATGATGATTATCTTTTACCTCCTTTTAAATTAAAATTGCTCCCTAATATAACAACATATTTTGTTGCACGCATGGTTTAGGACAACTGTCATACGCAGTTGCCAAGTGGTGTTCAAGGTAAAAGCAAAACACATATTATCTTCTTTCCCTGATTTTCAAGTGCAGGATGATGAAGAAATATTAGTTTTAATTCAGAAAGAATGTGAGTTTATGTCCCTGTTTGTCCACTAAATTTACTGACATTGCTACTAGCTAAAAAAAGCAATACGAGCTTCTATTTAACTTATTTATTTGAAGGTATCTTATCATTATTGTGAGGTTACTCTCTAGATTTTTTATGTAAGGCCTTGTATAAGAAGCCTTGCAAACTTACGAAATTTAGCAAGCAAATGTTAAGGTAATTACTTTATGTGAGGTAAGTGTCTATCAAAAATGTATAAAGGAAAAAAAATGTTTTTGGATTATAATTGAAAGGTTTTTAATGTTTGTTCACGGATTATCTTTGAAGCAGGATTTATGCAAGGTTTTAATATTCACTTATGATTTATGTATAGTCTATGTAATGATGGAGGTAATACTTATATGTACTCAATTGTGAATCACTTCCTGACAAAACTAGATCTTCATGCCTAAGGTTCAAATTTTATTACTTAAATTTTAGTCATGTCTAGCATTAAGTAGGTAAAGAATGTTAGTTTTTTATTCACATACTTTTATTGAGGTAATGGTAACATATTTGAATGTTTTTGTTGTTGTGTTGTAAATGCAGACCTATGATTAGCATTTAAGTGAAAATGAGTAATACTTAGTTTTTGTGAAGAGTTTAGACCAGTACAGGCTTAAACTGGCATAACTTATCACGGAAAACCTGTAATACTAGTTCATGAGCATTCAACAACTGCATGAAAAGTTGATGCATTTTTAGCCACATTTCTAACTATGCCTAAAAATCATAAGAGATTTCTATAATCTAAATGGCCAAGCTTTTGCTACAACTATTTACGTTGAAAATTATATTATCTAGTAGGTATGACTAACCAATAGCACAATTAAAAATATAAGCCTTTGAAAATCTTGCGCATTAGATCTAATAAAGTTTTATAGCATCTATGAGGAAATTAGTCAATATTCACATGGATCGTTTGCCTTGTTCTTACAATCAGAGAAGTATTTAAACCATTAGTAAGATAAAACCTTGCAGAAGTTGGGCACTAGTTCTACAGATAAAATTTCTTCAACATATGCTAATACAATACATAGCAAAGAGAAATCAAATAATAAGATCTATCTAAAATTATGAAATCATTCAATATTGTGTTGTTGGGGATCAACCAACAATGTTGATTACACTTATGAAAGCAATAAATGCGGAATTAAATCAAAATGATAAGTAACTAGAATGATAAATAGCAAAGAACAAGAGATACAAGAAACCACCGTGAAAACTTGTATTAAACTCTTTACAGAAGGAATACAATTGAAGAAACTTCTTTTCTTCCACACCTCTCTCAGATGTACAGATCTCTCTCTAGATCTCTTTCCCTCAAGAGCTCTCTCTCTCAAGTACAATCAACTCCAACAACCTGGAATGATTCACATATACAATTATGTACTGTTCTATTCAACATTCTACAAATGCAATAAGCTAAGAAGATATATCCTATTATATAATAATTAGGAAACTTGAGCATGCATTTACAACCAATAGTTATGCCTCTTAAACAAGGGCTCTAAAACAGTCTTACTAATAATAGAGACGCAGACTTAAGACTATCACTTAATCCTAACATCCAAACACTTGGTTCTGTCCACAGAAATAGCTTTCTAGATGCATAGGTAACCGACATCGATTCCTGCCTATTTGCCTGTGACCGACGTCGATCGATCCCTGCCGACACCGGCATCTCCTAAACTACTCCTGATCGACGTCGGTCGCTCCTAACCGATGCCGGTGACTGTGTAAACCTGCAACTTCTGCAATGCACTCCTTTGGTGAAGCTTTTAGCTCCACACCTTAACAATCTCCCACTTGGAGATAAACAGTTGCACCAGTACCTGTACAGCAACATCTTCTAGCTCCTCCATCTTCAACTCAATCATGAAGACCAATAGAAGTTGAATGCAGATTCAACTTCTCCTTTGTAACCAGCTTGGCTAACATATCAACAAGATTCTTATCTGTATGGATCTTCTCCAGTTTCAACTCACCATCCTCCAATACCTATCTTATGAAGTGGTACCTTAGTTGTATGTGATTTGTTCTTGAATGAAAGGCTGAATTCTTAGCCAAATGAATTGCACTTTGACTGTCACTATACAATCTGCAACTCTCTTGCTCCTTTCCAAGCTCTTCCATGAACCGTGTCATCCATATCATCTCTTTGCTAGCCTCTGTGACTGCAATATACTTTGCTTCTGTAGTTGACAAGGCAACAACCTTCTGCAACTTTGATATCCAGCTAGCCACCGTTCCACCAACAATGAAAACATATCTTGTGGTGCTCCTCCTGCCATCCAAATCACCTACCATATCTGAATCTACATAACCATGTAGAGAAGTATCTGAACCTCCATAGCACAAATGCCTACTGTTGGTTCCTCTCAGATATCTAAGGATCCACTGAACTGCTTTTCAGTGCTCCTTCTCTAGATTGGCCATATACTTACTTACAACTCCCACTGCTTGGGCAATATTCGGTCTAGTACATACCATTGCATACATTAAACTCCCTACTTCGGAAGAATATGGAACTCTACTCATGTACTCTACCTCATCATATGAATTAGGACATTGTTCTTTACTCAATTTAAAATGTCTAGCCAAAGGTGTGCTTATCAGTTTTGCATCCTGCATATTGAACCGTTCAACACCTTATTCACATAATCCTCTTGAGACAAAATCAACCTGTGATTTTTCCTGTCTCTCTTAATGCTCATGCCAAGGATTTTCTTTGCTGCTCCTAAATCTTTCATGGCAAATGTTTGAGCTAATTTCACCTTAAGCTCAGAGATATCCTACATGTGTGATCCTGCAACCAGCATATCATCTACATACAACAACAGAATAATATATCTACCATTATCCAATCTCTTAAAATACACACAATGGTTAGATTGACACCTACTGTAGCCATGCTCAGTCATAAACCTGTCAAATTTCAAATACCACTGTCTAGGAGCTTGCTTGAGGCCATACAAGTTTTTCTTCAATCTGCACACTAACTTCTCGTTACTTTTGACATCAAATCCTTTCGGCTGATCCATATATATTTCTTCATCCAAATCTCTATGAAGAAACGTTGTCTTAACATCAAGCTGCTCAAAATGCAAATCCTCAATAGCAACGAAAGACAATACAGTCCGTATAGAAGTCATTTTAACAACAAGAGAAAAATCTCACCAAAATCAATACCTGACTTTTGTGCAAATCCTTTCACTACCAACCTGGCCTTATATCTCATCTGTCCATTCTCACCTTCCTTCAATCTGTAGGTCCATCTGTTCTTCAGTGTCCTCTTACCAGCTGGCAACTCAACCAAATCCCATGTTTGGTTCTCTCTCAAGGACTCCATTTCCTCAACCATGCCACGCTCCCACTGATTCTTGGATTCTACCTATATTGCTTCTTCAAAACTCTCTGGTTTTCCACCATCAGTTAGCAATAAATAGAATAATGAAGGGGAATATCGAATTAAAAGTTTACTTACCCTTTTTGACCTCCTGATGGGCGTCTGAGACTCATTCACAACACGCTGTCCACCCAAATTCTCTGACAGTGACCAACCTTGGTCACTTCCAGGCTTGTAACTGGCCGACGTCAGTTCTGCCTGACCGACATCGGTTCCTGTCTGGCTGACGTCGGTTTCTATCCTACCGACGTCGGTCACTGTATGACCGACATCAGTTTCTGTTCTGCCAACGTCGGTTCCTGCCTGGCCGATGTCGATCTCTGTGTTTTCCTTTTTGTGATTAATTTTTCCAACGAGCTCATTTTGGACCGTCACCTCGTCCAATTCTCCATTGCTCTGCCCAAATTGATTCAGCTTCTTCAGCTGATCACTATACATCACTTTTTCATTGAAAACAACATCACGGCTCCTAATTATCTTGTTAGTTCCTAGATTTCAAAACCTGAATCCAAAATCATCAGAGCCATAGCCAATAAATGTGCACCTCATAGACTTAGCATCTAGCTTCTTTCTATTTTCTTTATCAACGTGCACAAAGGCTTCACAACCAAAAACTTTGAGAAATGAGAGATCTACCTTTTTACCTGTCCATGCCTCTTTTAGAATTCCACCATCTAGAGCTATAGAGGGTCCTCTGTTAATCAGGTACACTGCAGTATCAACAGCTTTTGCACAAAATTCTAAGGGCAAACCAGCATGTAATCTCATACACCTTGCATGCTCCATAATTGTTCTGTTCATCCTTTCAACAACTCTATTTTGCTGAGGTGTCCTTGGAACCGTCCTTTGCCTGTAGATTCCATGCATATAACAATACCAGTTAAACTTGTAGCTGCAGAACTCACCACCATTGTCAGATCTCAGGCACTTTAATCTTCTGCCTGTTTCATTCTCAACCATAGCTTTCCAAATCTTAAAAGTCTCAAATACATCAGATTTTTTCTCAATACAATAGACCCATACCTTTCTTGTAGCATCATCTATGAACGAAACATAGTACTGTGATCCTCTAATAGAAGCAACTTGAGCCGGTCCCCACACGTCTGTGTGAACAAGCTGCAACTTATGCTTCTTCTTTGTTGACCCAGTCTTGAGAAAACTCACTCTCTTCTATTTCCCAAAAACACAGTGCTCACAAAAATCCAGATCTATGCTTTTCAAATTTGAAAGCTTACCTTTTGACTTAAGAATGGACATTCCCTTCTCACTCATGTGGCCAAGCCTTGAGTGCCACAACTTTGCATCCACATCTGAAGTAGATAATACAGAAGGAGAATTATTAGTAACATAATTACATAAATAGAGAGTACCTACTCTCTTACCTCTGGCCATTACAAGTGCACCCTTGGTCACCTTCCAAGATTCAGCTGTGAGGGTTACTGTACAACCTTCATCCCCTAACTTTCCTGTAGAAATCAAATTCCTCTTCAAGCTAGGAACATGCATAACATCTCTCAACACCCATGTGTTGCCATTCTGCATTTTCAGCTGCACTTTTCCTTTGCCAATAATTTTACAAGGCTCATCATCCCCTAAATACACTATTCCAAAATCTCCATGGATATAGTCACTAAAATATTCTCTATTAGGGGTAGCATGAAAAGATGCACCAGAATCTAAAACCCAATATTCTATATTATTATGCAAAGAGAATATTAAAGCATCTTGTGCAATACCTGCAACCTTTGCTTTTTCTTTTCCTTCGTGCTGATTGTCCTCCTTAGGCTTTGACCAACAATCTCTGCTTATGTGCCCTATCTTTCCACAATTCCAGCATTGTGGCTTCCTACCATTTTTGGATTTGGATCTACCTCTCACCTTTGACTTAGACCTTGATCTCCCTTTCTTGCTCTTCTCTTTTTGCTTTCCCCTGCTCTCAAAACTTAAAGCATTACCTGATGTTTTCTCTGTGCTTTTCTTGTGAATTTCCTCATTCAAGATTACACTAACAACATCCTCTACTTTTAAAATGTTTGAAGCAGATGCAGTATTACTAACTACCATTACTAAGCTATGCCAGCTTTCAGGTAAATAACATAATATTAAAAGAGCTTTAATTTCATCATCAAACACTATTTTGACTAAACTTAATTGATTTACAATTCCATAGAAATCATTTAGATGATTAGATACAGATCCACCTTCCTGCATACGCAAATTAAATAACTGCTTCATAAGATATACCTTATTTGAAGCTGAGGATTTTTCATACAAATTTGCTAAAGTAGTCATCAACTCTACCATAGACTTTGGTTGTGATAAATTAGATATCACAGTAGATGCCAGACTCAGTCTTATAGACCCCAGAGCCTTTCTATCAAGAACTTCTCATTCTTCATCATCCATGTCTGTGGGCTTCTTTGCAATCCCACCTAATGGTAAGTATAGATCTTTCTGATACAGATAATCCTCTATCTGCATTCTCCAATGTTGATAATTTTTGCCATTGAACTTCTCCATTCTCAGTTTACTTTCTTCTGCCATTACTTCTCCCACTCAAACAGAAATTTCTGCAAAAACCCCTGTGAGTACCTTGTAATCAATACACACTACACAGATCTGAACCACTTGTTAGTGAACTTGAGCTCTGATACCACTTGTTGGGGATCAACCAACAATGTTGATTACACTTATGAAAGTAATAAATACGGAATTAAATCAAAATGATAAGTAACTAGAATGATAAATAGCAAAGAACAAGAGATACAAGAAACCACCCTAAAAATTTGTATTAAACTCTTTACAGAAGGAATACAATTGAAGAAACTTCTTTTCTTCCACACCTCTCTCAGATGTACAGATCTCTCTCTAGATCTCTTTCCCTCAAGAGCTCTCTCTCTCAAGTACAATCAACTCCAACAACCTGGAATGATTCACATATACAATTCTGTACTGTTCTATTCAACATTCTACAAATGCTATAAGCTAAGAAGATCTATCCTATTATATAATAATTAGGAAACTTGAGCATGCATTTACAACCAATAGTTATGCCTCTTAAACAAGGGCTCTAAAACAATCTTACTAATAATAGAGATGCGGACTTAAGACTATCACTTAATCCTAACATGCAAACACTCGGTTCTGTCCACGAAAATAGCTTTTTGGATGCACAGGTAACCGACATCGATTCTTGCCTGTTTGCCTGTGACCGACGTCGGCCGATCCCTGCCAACGCCGGCATCTCCTGAACTGCTCCTGACCGACGTCGGTCACTCCTGACCGACGCCGGTGACTATGTAAACCTGCAACTTCTGCAATGCGCTCCTTTGGTGAAGCTTTTAGCTCCACACCTTAACATGTGTCTCTGAGCATATCATAAAATAGATATCAAACAATGAGGTTAATCTAATACTATAATATGAAACGATACTAATACCAATATTTTTATATATGAACATAGATAAATAACATGTGATATAATCTATAATCATTAGATAAAACAAGATTAAGCAATAAAAACATGCACATTAACTATAATACAAAATTGAGATATTAATATATGATATTTGCTTGGAAAGAAAGCATGTCAGCACAATTTCATAGCTAATAGATTTAGATTGTGTTTGAGTTATATGTTTACAAAACATTATAATAAAAATGTATGGTAGTGCCTTTTGTTGAAACATTATCAATTATCATCTAAAGACTAAAACAATTGAATTTAATACAAGTTCAGTTCAACAAAACATGTGTTTATCAATAATAGATGAGATCTTCAGGTTCTTAAAGCCTAGAAAAACATTATAAAATTCTAGACAAAAAACAAAGTCTTATACAACAAACAAATATATATATATATATATATATATATATATATATATATATATAAGCATTGTATTTACAGATCTCATTTAGGATTTTTCCCCTAAACATGTCGACTACAGTTCGGCATGTCAGCTGTAGAAGGGTGTTTATCTCAGGTTGTTGGCAGCATGTAGAAAAGTGGAAAATAGAGCAAGCCATTAGTTTTTATTTGCATCCATAGATAAGTGGAAGCATTATTAAATTTAGTGCGAACAAATAACTAGGAGTTTATAAGTTAAGACAATCTTATCAATTTCTTCAACTAATTTAGTATTATAATTGATTTGACTAACTTGCTAGTAGATATGATGATATCGTTCATGGCAAGTATGAAATTGCCATGTAGTTGGAAGCGTTGTAGCATAAAAGTGGTGACTAAAATGTCTTACTTATATTCATTGAAGGAACCTTTAGCTAATTTTGAGAGGTTTTCCTTCAATTGTGTTTGATTCAAAATGCATTTAATTGGCCAATTTTTTGTTTGTAGAATGCATTACAAAGAATGTTGGTATTTGTACATTTGGTCTTGTTGACAACTTGTGCAATATGAAAAATAATTTGTTGAAGTCATGTTAGTGAAGACCAACTGCCCAAAATCATTGCAAAATGGTTGGAAAGGTGATACATGAACATTTTTTTATTTTAAAACACTTTTGACTTGTAAATCAAAATTGTTGTTTGTCATGTTGTGACATTGTAAAAATTATCGATTTACATATTTTTTTCTAAATAAAGTAATGAATCTGGAATAGATGCTTGCCTAAATATTTGGTTTTGACATATTTTGTAGATGGGTCTTTGTATTTTTGTCATTTAATATATCTAGAAAAGTGGATTGACTTGCACGTAGCAATGGAGTGCTTTTAGTTTCATTCCTGACAATGTTTTTAAATAACATTATTGTCATGTTTGTTGATAATAGAGTTTAGTCTAGGGTAGGATGTAGGTGTTTGTAATTGTAATTAATTTTAAGCTAGAACATAATTATTGAATGTCAATGCTTTGGATAATAGTATGCATGTGTATATGTTTAGATAAAGCAAATGATATTGCAAAGGATAAATAAAAAAAGGTTTTTGAGTGTGAGTACTTACTATTATCACGTCTTACTCAACTTCACCATTTTTTAGTCGTAGTTCATATTGGTTGTATCATTTTTATAACCAATTACGATGGTAGATAATGAACCTACTACATATGTGTTATTTGATTGCACAAGATCATGTATAATGGTATTCGGAGTATGCCTACATTCCATACATATGGTTGTAATTTTTTCTACATTGGTTCATGAGCATTCAACAAGTGCAAGAAAAGTTGATGCATTTTTATACACATTCTTAATTATGCTTATTAATCATAAGAGATTATGTCATCCAAGTGGATAGGGTTTTGCTACAGCTATTTATGTTGAAAATTATATTATCTAGTATGTATAAACAATGATTAACTAGTAACACGATTAAAAATGTAAGCATTTGAAAATCTAGAGCATCAGTTTTAATAAAGTTTTATATCATCTATGAGGAAAATTCACATGGATTGTTTGCCTTGCTCTTATAATCAGATAAGTATTTAAACCATTAGTAAGATAAAACCTTATAGAAGTTGGACACTAGTTCTATAGATAAAATTTCTTCAACATATATTAATATAATACGTAGTAAAAAGAAATAAAATAACAATGTATCTAAAATTATGTAATCATTCAATATTGTGTCTCTAAGCATATCGCAAAATGGAGATCAAACAATGAGGTTAATCCAATACTACGATATGAAATAATACTAATACCAATACTGTTATATATGAACATAGAGCAATAACATATGTGGTATAATCTATAATCACTAGATAAAACAAGATTAAGCTATTAAAACATACACGTTAAATATAATACAAAATTAAGATATTAATAAATGACATTTGCCTGGAAAGAAAATATGTCAGCACAATTTCATAGCTAATAGATTTAGATTGTGTTTGAGTTCTATGTTTATAAAACATTCTAATTAAAATGTATGATAGTGTCTTTTGTTAAAACATTATCAATTATCATCTAAAGACTAAAACAACTAGATTTAATACAAGTTCAGTTCAACAGAACATGTGCTTATCAAGAGTAGATGAGATCTTCAAGTTCTTAAAGCCCATCAAACCATTATAAAATTCTAGACAAAAAAAAAAGTCTTATGCAAATATATATATATATATATATATATATATATATATATATATATATATATATATATATATATATATTTCAAGATTTTGCCTCTAATCATGTCGACTACAATTTGACATGTCAGTTGCAGAAGGGTCTTTATAGTTAGGTTGTTGGTAACTTGAAAAAAAATGGAAAACAAAACAAGCCATTAGTTTCTATTTTCATTCATAGATAAGTTGGCGTATAATTAAATTTAATGTAAACATATGACTAGGAATTTATAAGTTAAGATAATATTGTTAGTTTATTCAATTAATTTAGTGTTACAATTGATTTGACTAACTTGCTAGTAGATATGATGATATTGTTCATGGTAAGTAAGAAATTGCCATGTAGTTGGAAACATCGTACCACAAAAGTGGTGGCTAAAATGTCTTGTTTATATTCATCAAAGGAGATTTTAGCTAATTTTGAGAGCTTTTCCTTCAACTGTGTCTAATTCAAACTGCATTCAATTTGCCTATTTTTTGTTTGTAGAATGCATTACAAAGAATGTAGGTTTTTGTACATTTGATCTTGTTGACAGCTTGTGAAATATGCAAAATCTTTTATTGAAGTCATGTCAGTAAAGACCAGCTACCCATAGTCATTGTAAAATGGTTAAAAATATTATACATGAACATTTTTTGGTTTCAAAACACCTTTGACCTGCAAATCAAAATTATTGTTTGTCATGTTGTGACATTGTAAAAATTATCTAAACATATGTTTTTGAATAAAGTAATGAATCTAGAATAGATGTTTGCTTGAATATTTAATTTTAATAGATTTTGCATATGAACTTTTGTATATTTGTCATTTAATATATCCATAAAAGTGGATTGACTTGCACATAGCAATGGAGTGCTTTTAGTTTCATTCCTGACAATGTTTTCAAACAACATTGTTGGCATATTTGTTGATAACAATATTAATGTATGCTAAGATGTAGGTGTTTGTAATTGTTATTAATTATAAACTACAAAATAATTGTGAAATGTCAATGCTTTGGATAATAGTATGCATGTGTATATGTTTAGATAAAGCAAATGATAAAGAAAAAGAAAGTTTTTGACTATTAGTACTTATTATTGCCATGTCTTTCTCAA
Organism: Torreya grandis; assembly: GCA_037957365.1. Classification (NCBI taxonomy): domain Eukaryota; kingdom Viridiplantae; phylum Streptophyta; class Pinopsida; order Cupressales; family Taxaceae; genus Torreya; species Torreya grandis. The sequence continues at coordinate 1,004,664 of JARHVA010005445.1, read as the reverse complement.
CTTCACCATCTTTGAAATGTGGTTCATATTGGTTGTATCATTTTTGATAAATAATTATGATGGCAACTAATGAACCTACTACATTTATTTAATCATACAAGATCATCTATAGTGGTTTTTGAAGTAAGCTTTTGTTCCTTACATACAGTTGTAATGTTTTCTACAATGATGTTTGTATTTAATACAAGATCATAATCAATGTCACCTCTTTCATATTAGATTATAATTTTTCATAGTGAAGTTTGTGATCTGAACACTATTACTAGGTGAGAAATATGGCAAGAATTTCTCAATTTACTTGTTGTTGATGTTCACAGTTATTATCAATTGACCAAATTTGTCAAGGAGGTTAACATGCGCTATTTTTGCATTTGATAATAAATTTAGATATTATGAACCTAAGACCATAAACAACTAACACATCATCTTTAAAAATAGTGCCTACTTTTAATTAAAATCTCAATAATTGAAACTGAGGCATGTTGCCCTGTGTTTATGCTACATTGATCATTATCAAATGCAACTTTTGAGTTTAAATATTTTATGATAAGATACAATCATTCTTTGTTGAATTGTAAAAGTCAAAACAAATAGCAAACCATACAATAAAAAATAGTTGTTGTTTTTTTGTCCGTTGCAATTTTATATAGTAAATGGGGAAAATAAAATATTGTTGTTTTTGCATTTCTTGTTGCTCTATTTATGTTTGTTGGTGGTTGTGCTTTTTTTGCTCTATATCTAATTTTCTATTTGCAAGGCTGTAATATGGTTTTCATATCCAAACTTTAAATGTAAATATTTGATAGTAAAACATAATGAAATTTTTTTTTTAAATTTTAAAAGACAAAGTAAATTGTAGGTTGAAAAAAAAGGTATTTTTTGTGCATTGCAATTTTCTAGAGGAACTGCAAAAAACAAAAAAAAAAAAAAAAATTATCATTGCTTCTTGTTCTATTTTTGTTTCTTGACTGTTATGTTTTTCTAGTTCCATATTCAATTTTATATTTTCATTACAACAATGGCATGAGTATCTTGTATTTTGACATTGTTAAGAATAAAAAAGCAAGAGACAAGAATTGTGAGTTTGAAAAAGTAGTAACTTGTGATAAATGGAAATAAAGCATTATCATTTTGGCATCTTTTGTCCTTTTGTTCATGCTTGTTGATTAGTGCATTCGATTGGATCCATATTTTGTTTTTTTGCAAGAAGTTTGGTAGTGCATAAATAATCGTCAATTGCAAAGGATAAGACACACACAAAAAAAGAGCATAAGATAAATGGTATAAATTACCATTTTATTTCGATTTGTTTTTTTTCTTATGTAGTTGGTATTGATTATGTCATGTCCAAATTGCATTATATAAACCCATTTCTTTAATGGCAATGTCATGGTATAAGGTGTAAACTATTATTGTATTTGTACAAGCTAATTATTGTTATAATTATTGTTCAATTGCTAGACAGTTAATCAAAGATAAATTGTATGATAATCAGTCCAACAAGCATCAACAATACTAAATTGAATACTATTGATATTGATGTTTGTCCAAAACTAGTCTATTAAAGTCCCTCTATGTGTTGTTGGTAGGTTTAACATTAAAGAGAGATTATGTTTTTGCATTGTGTTTAGAATTTGTTTCAATGATGTTTTTTAATTAAGCATATCAATATTGAAATTATCAATAGATATGACCTTGGTATTGGGTGCTAAAGCAGATAATGTTGTGTTTATGAATTTCAATATATCAATAATTGGAGTATGGAGGACTAAGTATATATTAACTATTTGTATTGACATGTCTAAATAAAGTATATCATGTGTCACAGTTTTCATGTTTGATGTTGTAAATGATTCAGTATCTTTTATCACAACATTTTCTATAAAACATGACATTATTCCATGGAGTTTCACTGAGGAACAACAATGAAAATTCTGTGTAAGAATCAAGTTATTTGGTGTTTGCATAGTTCTAGTTTCTTAGAAGCATAACATATTTACATGCATAAGATCATAGTCATGGATTATGCTTTCTAAATATAATTATAAATTTATTGTATTTAATGAGAAAATTTCAAAAGTATTATACGCTTCAACAATAATTCTGAAAAGTGGTTGTCATTATTGTTAGGACCCGGAAGCACCATTGATTACCAAGCAACTAAACATGCGGAATTAAACCAGAATCACAAGTAAATAGAATTCAAAAATAACATAGAATATGAGAGACAATACACAATTGTATTAATACTCATCCAGAAAAGAATTACAACCAAGAAGATGCCACAATTCTTCTTCACCTTATAGAGGCTTCTCACACCTCAAGTGTACAGTAATTCTCAATCAAGAGTTATCTCTCTTACGGTCCCAACACACAACTCAAACACAGAGTTGGTGTTCACCTCCAACCAGTCAGTATCACTACTGCTAGTTCACAAGTACTCCACATACTCCACAAGTACTCCACGTACTCCACGATCGAGTACACACCGTACTCCAAGTAGATCCTGCCTGATCTTGCTACCTGTTTTGTTGCTGATCTCCTGATCCTGCTGCCACCTGTAGATCAATCTGGTCTTGCACACCTATCGACCAGCCTAGTTTTGCATACGTGCAAACCTAGATCTTGCACACACAAACACCTGCAAATCCATGATCTTACTTACACATGTAGATCTCCAAACGTGGCCTTGCACACCTGCTGACCAAGATCATACATACATGAAGAATCCTACTTGATTCTCCAAATCAGCACCTGCACTTGGTACTATGGCACTAAGAGGAACACACCTTGCTCTCTTCACTCTGAAGGAGCTAATATTTGCTCTCTTACTCTCTAGCACAAATTACAATACAGCCCATGAGTCTCTTAAATAGATCTCATGCAAACAATAATTAAACACCTAATTACAATAATTAGATCCGCAGCTCAAGACTAAAATTAGCCTTCTTCATGCAAACAACTGGTTTGTTAACGAACTGTACGTGAACTAGTAGTTCTGAAATCGCACAGGCGACCGACGTCGGTCCCTGTCTGCCTAGGGGTGACCGACGTCAGCCGATCTCTGACCGTCGTCGGTAGCTTCCTGTCTCCACCTGACCGATGTCGGTTGGCCTGACTGACACCAGCGACTATGACACTTAACACCCTCCTTCAATGTTTGCATCAGTGAAGCTTTTAGCTCCACAACCTAACAATTATGTAGAGGTCTAGAGTCTTTGCATTTCAGTATTGAATTTATCAGATATGACAAAGTTTTAGCCTCTGATTTATTGACAAGATACAATGATTTGATGTTCTTACTCATGAAAGTGCAGTATAGACAAGGCCATGGCGCTAGACACTAGTAAGATCAAAAGTGCATCTATTGTTAGTCCTTGCGATCTATGTATTATTCATGAATATGCTATTTGTATTGAGAACTATTCAAGTATGGTAATTATTGGTTTATTGATGTGATTTTTTATTGAAATTCTTGTTATGGAATTCCATGTTTTAGAGATCTAGTCATTGTAGAAGCTTTGCATTTTTTCACTAAACTGCTCTAATTTTAGTGTCATTAAATTGTATCCAAATTATGTCTAGTTCTTTGTGCATATAGTATTTAAAAATCCCATCAGCACCATTTACTAATCCATCTTGTATGTCATAGTTTTCACCAATCACTTCAACCAATATATTTTTTTCGAGATTATTATATCAGGGAAGTGATACCTATCATTACTGAGAACAATTTAGTCAGTAAGATTCATTTTTTTGTCAATAACATTCAATATAATTGTTTCTCCTTTTAGGAGGTCAAACATTTTGGCATTGTGTTTTTTAACATCATCATTCTTGTGAAATGAGTATGGAAATGTTAGGTCATAAAGGCAAGGTCTATGAAATATGTTATATAAGTATTCAATGTCTGATGTACTCTGTTAACAAGTTCTGATTTGGTTTAGAATGGAAATAAATTGCATGTCACTTAGTCAAACAACTTGCTGTAGTTGAAAGTAATTTATATTGTCAAGCCAAAAATTGTATGGAATTATTTATCCATGAAAGATTGGTCGTTTAAAAACCCATTTATCTCAAATAGATTCTATTTGATAAAGTCACTAACAAAGATAAGGTCAATATTTACAAATGGTTTTGTTGGTATATGCATGATTTGTTTGAGTCTTTTGTCTATAATGTAAAGGATATGACTTCCTGATAGAGATATTTCATCAATGAGTAATAACCAAAATTGTTAATAATATTTGGTTAGGATATCCAAAGTATTTGAATCCAATGGAAACATTTATGTATAAGTATATGGAAATGTAAAAAAAGAATGTGCAGTTAGACCATTTGCTTTGTATGTAAATTTTACAATGTATATAACAATTATTCTTTTTATTTTCAAAATATCGCTTTCAAGTTGCTTGTTGTAGAATCATGATAAAGTTTGATATATTAATTTTGTAGTGAATGTTTTCCCTATGTCAGCTCCTTTTTTAAAAAACAAAAATATTGGGGTATTTGGTGCTAGTGTTTTTCTCATTACAATGTCTTTGACAATGAGTTATTGTTCTTTATTCAATTGTGTTCACAATTTTAAGTACTCTTATTTGCTCACTATAAATTATTGGTTGGTTATTTGAAATTTTTTTAATTATTGATTCTTGAGTGATTTGATGCTCCTTATGCAATGGAAACTGAACATTATGTCATATGCTTCATAGTCACTATAGTTTTGATTCATGTCTTTGTCTTTGCCAAAGACAAATACTGTATCATAAGCAATGTCAATATTATTTGTAGCAGTGTCAATATTGCCTCATTTTGTTGTGTGTTGTGTATTAAATATGGTTTCATATTTTTCTATATGTGCCTTATGAATAAGGTATGTCTCGGCCTATGCATCAAAACCTTTTTTCAACGTCTCTTCATTATCATGATGTGCTATAAATAACATCATTTTTTCTCTTTAATAGTTTTCAAGCTCCATGTGCATATTATATCTAACATGTCGAATGATATGTGTTTTTTTCCATCTCTTTCTATTTGTAGATTTTCCTTGAGTAATATGCGAGGTATTCAACCAAAGATGTGTGTTCTAAATACATTAGTCTTACAACATATTTTGATATATGAGGAGCACATATTATGTCTTCTAAACAATCTGGTTCACGTGCTAATAGTTTTGGACTCTTCAAAATGTATCTTCTTTTTTTATATGGCAATATGTTTATGAAAACTAATTTTCTTGAATTATAATGTAGCAGCAATGAAATCATAATGTGGATAGCTTGGCGCTTAGACAGTTGTTGATGTTGTAGAAGAGCATTTCCCAATCATATAATGGCATGTAGTTTATTGTCATTGTTATGAGTGCTTTCGTCACACACTTTTTGAAATGCATTTGTCAATGTATGGTCAAAATTTGTCATATAGGAGAAGCAATATGTTGCAACAACATATGCATCTAGAATGAATTGTGCATTTGTGTTAGCATACCACAATCTAGATACTTTTTTTGAAATTGTATTTATCTAGATATCTAATGGATGTATTTTTAGCATTATGATGGGTTGTGAAATACAATATCATAATGAAAGTATGTATTTTGTTTCATACAAATTTGTATCTTACAATAACATTTGGAATGTTGCGACTCTGGTATATTTTTTATGCTCAAGTTGAACAAAAATTATTGTAACATTTTCTTTGTAGAGGTCATCGATTTGTTGTAATGACTCTAATATTATAGTTTTTTACAATGGGGGAAATAGAAAATTGAATATGCAACAAAAAATTATGTACCTTTTGCATGTGTTTGTATAATTATGTGTTTGCATTCTAAGCAAAGTATCATCAAGCAATAATGAATCACATGATATATACTTGTCTACAAAGTTTTCAATTTTAGTATTTGAGCAATGTCCATAAATGGGTGCATCATGTGCCCAAAGCATGAAATGCAAATGCTCATTCCCTCTATTTTGAAAAATTTAGTTACAAAAAATAATCCAATACTTTTCCAAATAATTGTTCATTTTGTAACATCAATTTATTGAATGCATACGATCTATGGTTAAAATAATGACCACAAAGAACATGGTTTTTTCTAATCATTATATCAATGTTATCCTCTTCAATTGTCTCCTTGTGTTTATTAATGCTTTTGGCAGAAAACTGTTATAATGCATGACATATTGATTTCCAACAATGTTTAGCAGTTGTTAATGTACAAAAAAAGTTGGTGAGCCCAATTGTCTAATCATTGTGAAAATATTTTTTCATGATTTTTCAAAATAGTCAAGTGATGTTCAAATGATTTTGAAAGATCTATAGGCTATTGGTGATTTTAGGATTTTCTCTATGTTGCTTTTGTTTCTAACATCTTTGGCATAAAGCTTTTTTCCATTTAATTCACCTTTCTGAATGCATATCCAAGCACAAGATGAAACCTGATGTATAATTATTTCAATAGCTTTGAAGAATATATTAGTGATGTGAGTTGCAATGTTATTTTATTTATGCAGAAGTTTCCACTTTGCTATTTTTTGGTATAAATTTTATGTGTCACATCATTAGAATGACTAAAAGCATAATATTGAGTTGGAAATCTCGTCTCCTCAAAAAACTTGTTTTCAAAGATACCTAGTGGTTTGAATTCTTTAAATCAAAAAATCTCAATGATCGCATCTTGTAAATCTTGTATGAATTGTGCTTCACCAAAGTCATGCACCAAAGATTCAATGTTTGGTTCTGATTCATCTTCAGGTGTGTCAAATTCATCACCTTTGATATGCACAAAGTCAACTAATGTCTTTTCAAAAAAATTCTCAAAGTTATATTTCCAATCTTTACGAATTGTAACTTTTGCTTGCTTGTATAGTGGATCATGACAAAGTTTTGATTATACATTCATGACACATGCAAGTCTTATCTTTCCTGTTAAATATGCATCTTTATATTCCAATTTGCACTTAATTTTGATTGCAATTATTTAGGTCTCATTCAATTATCTAGGCAATGCCTTTTAGATTCAATCAAAGTATATAGGAACATTGATAATTGTTCCACTGAGGCCATATTATGATTGTTTATAGCCAATTATCGTATTCAAGGAAAGGCATTCTCAAGGCAATCATTCTCTCCTCTAAAAATGACAAATTTTGCATAACACTTAGTTTTTTGTTTCTTATAATATTAAAAAGAGTATCAAATTTTAATTTTTTTCATTGTCGAGAGATGTTTTGCATTGTTTGCATATTTTTTAGCCTAATGCAAATTTTTTTGACATTGTATCTATAAAAATATAATGGAATATTTTCATAATTGAATTGTCAATCAAAACAATATATTTTTTTAAATGTAAGCATTCACAGAGTACACAAGCATGAATGGGTGTGTCTTTGATTGATGTTAGATAGGTGTTTATACTTTTGTTAGTTTGTTGGACATGTTGCTTGCAGGTAAGGTATCGAGTTCTTTGGCTACGTATCATTGCTTTTAGAGAGTGTGGTAAATTTTGACTTTTTTTGTGCCATTTTTTTTGTAACTTTTTCAATACGTGCTTTTGGTATATTTTTTATAGTTTTTGCATACATATGTTTTGTTTTAAAGAGCACAATGATATCTGTTAGCCATTCTTAGATTCAATTGTATTCGAAATAGAAGTGTCAATTTTTGGAAAAAAAATCCACTACATGTTGCATTCCATATGTAACATGAGTTTAATAAATTGTTTATAATGGCTCATAGTGAATATTACTTGTATCTATCTCAAATAAAATAATGTTATATGTTTTCCATAGCCGAGCACAACTGTAATTTTTTTTGAAATGTTTTGAGTTTTTGCTAACCATATTTGAATTTCACTTTCGAGAATGTTTGAAATCCATGAGCATCAAAAGTCATTCCCTTCAATACCACTTTGTCCATACACCATTCTAATAGTTGCAATATACATTTTCTAGTCAAATATGGTTTTGGGCTTTTGTTTTTCTAGTTCCTACTTATAAACATCTAAATAAATTAACGCATTACTTTTAGCTCCCACGTTGCATTTCAAAAAGACTAGGCCATATATCAATAAAGAGCATGACCATTAAATTCATCTCCAGTTAACAAACTAATGACATTGAATAATTTTTCTCCACAATCTAAGTTAAATGTACTAGTTCTATATATACCACGTGCTTTTATTTCATCAAAAATGGCATTACAACATAAAACAAGATTATTATATGAGTATTTGATAGCTTTATACTGAATATTGAATTGTCAATGCAATTTTTTGTAGAAAATAATGGTTCAAAATGGCCACGAGTTGGGTTTATATCATGAAACAAGATTGAGTATGGCAGAATACAACTCTCTTTGTTAAAATACATATATATTCTTTTGTATATTAGAGACCAAATACAAACTGACATATCCAACCACTTGCATAGCCATTGGATACAAAATATGTCATCCCAAAGACTAGTTTCACCTTGATCTGTAAGTTTTTTTTATAGAAACTTTCATTCTATGAAAGTATGTGCTTTTGTCATGTAGTCAATGCAAGTGATATAGCATAGTTGGGTGTAATTCATGAGTATATGATTTTTTATCTTTTGGATCATTGTTGTTCAAAGAGTTTATAAAATAGTCAATGATTCTAGTATGTATCATACTTGAGTAATGGAAATACAACAAGACTTGAAATGTGTCGAAAAGGTAATTGCCAATAGTTTAATTGAACAATGCAAGTCTAAACAAATTTTCATCCTTCAAAGCATCACCAATCATTGCCAAGGATCATTTTTTTTGTCATTTGTTTGAATCTACATTAATTGCAATTTCCAAAGGATCCGATGTGATGTCTTTTGTTTATATTTCACTTTTTTTTAATTTATTGCAAGATCATGTATACGAAAAGTTTGAATACAAAAAGACACTCACATGTATGTTAAAAATTAAAAACTATATGAAGTGACCACCATATTTATCTTGTCAATGATTAAAAGAAGTAAAGTTTACTATAGAGTGATCACCTATTTGTTTGAAACTTGTTAAAAGCACCAATCCTTGATTGTTATGAAAGGCAAATTGTGTGGCCACTGATCCTATTTTATTCTCCTATAGTGCTTTAATGCAAGGTGTTGCACTGTACAAACAATCATTTTTTCCCCAAAGTCAACTAATGAAAATTCATGCAGGAAAATTGCAATCCCATGTGAAATCATCCAACAATTAGTTAATATAGTATTTATTATTTGTATTTTGTACAACAATAAGATTACAAAGTCAATGTCTTAAACTATATAAAAAATACTTTAATTTGAATCTCAACAGATGGCACACAAATAGTACTAAAGCCATACATATTCCTCTTCACAACATGTATAAAAATCACATGATGGCTAGTGTTTTATAAATTATTCTTATCTACAGTTTTTACCAATATAAGATTAAATCAATGACAACTAAAACATATGAAATTTCCATAAATATTAATAGTGATTAAAATTTCTCAAGAGAATCTTCTAAACACCCATAATTTTTAATTATTGTTTAATCATAGAAGCATGAATAAAATATCTTTACTCTTGAATTGTTTACTCAAGGAAACATTAAATTCATACCTAATCAAGGGGATCTCAAATTGATTTGTAATTGGCAGTTGATCACCCTCTTGAAT